>VXAD01007277.1:198673-265202 GCA_013399195.1 Dicrurus megarhynchus
GGGGAGCAGCGGGCGGCGCCCGCCTGGCCGCCGCAGCCCGCCATGGCCCACTCGCCCGTGGCGGTGCAAGTGCCCGGCATGCAGGTGAGCTCCGCGCCGGGCCCAAAATGGAGGCGACAGGCCCGGCCCGGGCCCCGGCTCCGGAAGCGGCGCTTGCGGCCCGCACCGGGCGGAGCCGACGCCGGGGCACGGGGGGCTGCGGGTGGGCGAAGCAGAGTGGGGCCGCAGGGAGGCCGCGTTCGGCCTGGGGGGAGGCCGGACCGGCCGCCTCGCCGAGGGACCGAGGGAGGCAGGGAGGGAAGCAGGGGCTGCTCTGAGGTAACGGGGGCCGCGTACCTGTACCCCGGCGGGGGAGAAGAGATTCTCCTCCCTCGCTGGCCCCTTTGTTCGGGGGTGGCCGCGCCGCATCCAGGAGCACGTAAGAGCCTCTAAAACTGATTAAAGGCGAAGTGAAGTTAATCGCAGGGTGTGTGGGTGCGCTGTAAATTACATACCAGGCGCCCTGGCAGGCGGACCTGCTGCAGGACGTCCCCACCAACCTGGCGCTGGGCTTGTAGTGCAGCTTCCTGGAGAGCCTTGGGATTCATCTGCTAGGTCTGGTGGGGACAGAGCACTGGGGAACATCGTCTGTCAGCAACCTGCACTTCTCCTCGCCTGGGAATGAGGCCTGATGTCATTTTTGTATGTTTGTGTTACCTGCTTAGAAAACAACCAAGCTGGTATGTTACTGGCTTCCATAGGACAGGTGGAATACCTCTGACTCTTTATTCTTACTCCACTGGACAATCCAATACAAGTTTGGCCAGAGATCTTTATCAATATAAAGGAGCTTAGAACCCAGATAATTTCAGTGTTGATTTTTGCTTGTCAGACACTGGCAGCCCCTTCAGTGTTTTGAGCATTCTCTTCTGGGATAGTCGTACCTGTATAACATCGGAGGTTTTTTCACTTCAGATAATACAGAAATATTTATGATACATCTCTGCGTATGTGAGAGATACAGTAGAGCATTCAGGCGGCTTCAGAACAGAAAGTTAACATATCTCTTGGTCAGGTAACTTTATGACTTCTAGAAAGTGTAGAATTGATGTATAAACGGTATTTATTAATTTAGGTCTGTTACAGTGCTATGGTTTAGTTTAACTTTCTCATTTCTAATAATTTCTAGGCTTTCTGAAATCTGTTAAATTATGGTCTTTCACTGACTTTCTGTTTCTATAAGAGGGTACAAGCCACATCTTCTCAGCCTACTTGTTCCATTGTGTCAGAGTAATGGTTGTATTAGAACATCCTAAAGAATTTTTGTGATGAAAGATTTAAAGGCTTTAGCCTGAGCCTCTTTGTTTGCATCCTCTGGGCTTTCTAGTGTGTTTGTATTTGGGAAACTTCTGTTTCAACATTCTAGTTTGACAATTTCCTATTTTTATATCTGCTTAATGTATTGCTGTCCTATTTTCCATAACTGCTGTCACAAAAGGACCTTGAAATTATTTAAGGTTCTGTTTTTCCATTGTTATACCAATAAACTTTATCTTAATAGTATTCTTATCCCACTAGTATCGTTATTAGTGTAACCCACAGCCCTTAACATGTATCAGTATGTTAGAAACATTTTTAAAAACTGTTAGATAGGTACAGATGCATAGAATTAAACTACAATTTTTTCCTTGGTGACTTTTTTTTTTTAAATGAAGATTATTAGACAAGTCCTGAAACACTTAGAATACAAAGAAATAGAATTTGGTGTGATATTAATCTGCTCATCCTTCTTCTAGAAGAGTCATAAATACAGAGTGTTTTAATTTAAAAAAACCCCTAAAACTGACACAACAACTGTGTGGCAGTCTGAGGTAGAAGAGTTGCTTCCTTTGGGTTTTTTTAACCTATCTGGACTATTTAGTCAGGATCATCTAAGTAATGGTAAAAGCGTCCCTGCTTCTGCTCAGTGTTAAAGTAAATGTGTGGTGGTTGATTGAAGAAGGAACAGGTTCTTCTGTGATGGAAGATCTAATAGTTATGTTAAAACTATCACTGTGGAAAAGTGCCTGTAATGTCAAACCTCTTGTTTTGTAATCTGTTGAGGGAAGGTTTTATTGAATATAACAGTTGGAAACGGAATTTGTCAGAGAATGTCACAAGTTTGAAGTTTTCAGCTTTATTGTTATCTTATGCTTTCCCTTACATTTCATCATATGGAAAGTATCAAGAAAAATCCAGAAATAAACATGTTATGTAATTTGCATACTCCAAAAACAAGGCTTAAGACAGTTTATCACCAAAGTATAACAGAAGCTTTTCTGCCTCTTTTAAGATTTTTCATCTGATGAAGAGTCAGGTCCCCTTTAAAAAAACCTCAAACATGGAAAATTACAGAAAGTCACACAGAGTTATTTTGGTGAACTTGGAGCCTGACTTTAGTCCCCTGGCAGCAATGGCAGACCCAGAGGTAGTATTATCTGTTGCCCTTATGAGCAGTTACAGAACCATTTGTTTATGTAGTGGTTACATTCTGTTTAACCTGTCTTGTGTCCCTGACAAAATGAAATTTTATACCTAACAATTCTTGCCTCTGCAAACAACTTCCTAAATAAATTCATTTTCCTTGCTCCTTTGGAAAGGCTCCACTTGATCCAGTTGTACAGTGTTAACTTACCCAGCTACCAAACTTCTAGGCCCATTCAGTAAAATCAAAGTGCTCAGTGTATGTATAAAATGAGTGGTCTGAAGCTGAACATGATACCCCAAATTATGGCATTTTACACAGAATCCGAGATGAGATGGAAAATGGAAAGGATGGTGAGCACAGTTAAGGTGTCCTGGTTACAGGAAGCACAGTTTGCGGTGAGCTTGATTGTCAGGTTTGAGGTTTTAGTCAGTAGTGTCACAGTAACTTTGTTCCTTGGGATAAAAATAAAACTAGTTCTTAGTCTGGAATGCTTTGAGATCTCACGGGGAGAAACCTGTTCACCAGCACTATCTTCAAGGAATCCAGTTGAACTTCTACAGAACATTCCTGGATACAGCGTGTGAGAGAGATGTTGCTGCCTGTCTGTGTCTTTGCCAGCCCAGGTGCTGAAAACAGCTGGAGTGAAGAAGGTGTTGGACCCCATATTATTAGTCGTACACAAGTGCTTTTGTATTGCCCAGCAGGCAGAGTACATAGTTCAGACAGTTGTTTGTTTCAAGTGATTGGAACATTTTGAGTATGTCAGTCATTTCAGATTGATGCGTTTCTGATGAACTTATGTTCTTAGCAGCATCTCATACAATGCTCCAAAACTCTTTACAAATAAAAGAGGTTGGAAACTGTTTACTTGCAAGTGAGTAACAATTAACCTTCCTAAGGTGGATAGGGTGGCTACTTTTCAGTATGTCGGCATTTAAATTTTCCAAACTAGTCTGTAAACTTGATGGAGCATCACTCAAGTAATAAATGCCTTTTGTATCTGGTAGAGTTTTAATGTATAAACTTGCCTTTTCCTATTCTTATTTGTCATGCAAAACCTTAAGTCTGTGAAATATTAATTTATTAACTGATGGAAATGTTGTTTCTTCTCATTTGCATTTTTTGTTAGTATGTGTGTCTTTGGAACCTGGTTTGGGGGTTTATGTCCCGTTATCTCTGCTATCCTACTCATCTAAACACTTTCTATTTCCTTTCTAATGGCTTTGTTCATATCTCCTGATCCTGTACGACAGTAGTTTTGAGCACAGCCAGAAAGGTTGTTTAGACCTGCTCTCCATCTGTTTTTGTTGGCATTCAGACTATCTTGCAATAAAGAGCCTAACTTCCTCTAAAAGTAGAGCAGCCAGGAGCATGTGACCTATCAGCCAGTATACTCTGATTCGCAACTGAAGGATTGCTTGGTGAAATGAAAACTTGGATGTCAACGTGAGCTTTGCTCTCTGTGCTGCCGGTTAACAGCGTGGCTGTAGGGTGCTGCTCACTGAATGGCCTGAGCCTGGAAGCTGGAGAGTCTCTCCCTGCAGGCTGCTCAGGGGCAGATCAGTTACTGCCTAGTTGGATGGGTAGAGAAAGATTAAAGGATAGGTAGCGTTTAATTTTGTAAATGGTCTTTTTCATAGCCCACATTTTCTCTTAACTTAGTGCACATCTAGAAATGTGTGGTACCTAAAGCTAGTCGGGAAGTGTGTCAGATTTCTAGTAAGCCTTATGCACTGAAGTTAAAAGAATATGGCTTCTGTTAAGAGCAAGCAGTCTGTTACTGTAAAATACTTAAATGTTTAGAAGGTGCATGTTAGAGGAACTTAAACCTTGGAAGAAAGATCCATTCAAAGTTCTTTTAATTTATGCCTCTCCTAAGAACTGAGCTGTATCCAGATGCTTCTGCAGTGAATTTGAAAAGGCTTTAAACTTTAAATTTAGCGACATGTCTTACTGAAGGGAAACTGGAAAGTCTAGCACTCACAGGACACCTTCCTCAGTGCCTAGAAAACTGGTTTCTTATGATTAAGTTGATGTGGACTGTGGTGTTTTTTCCAGTTTCAGTTGCTTGATTGGTACTTTGAGCCACAGTGCAGGTAGACTGCAGGAAGACAGTATTTTAAGCCTTAAGGAGAACATGCCTCTTTGCTGCTTGAGGCAGATCTGCTTTAAAATATTTGTGGAATTCAACACTGCAGTTGTTCCTTTCCTGGTTGTGCAGGACCTACAAGCTATATTGTATCTAATAGTAGCTTGCTGAATCAGCTCAGGCTTTATTAGCTGGACTTGGTTCTTCCCTCGTTATGCCTTGTGGCAAGTTACTCTGGTGACAAGAAAAGTAGGGCTCAGTCATCCTTGTACAGTCGTACTGCTGTCAAAGGAGTAGAGTAGACAGAGCTCTGAAAAGTATTTGGAACATGGGATCTGTGCAGGTATAATCATCTGGAATTCAGCAGATGCTTTTACCAGGGCTAAAAGCAAAAGTCCAGTCCTATAGTATTTTTTTGTGCATATTTTACAGTTTTATAGATGCATTAAGTGCTTTGACTTGGAATTCAGAGGCAAATCAGCTGAAACTGTGGAGAGCACATACACCAATGCACCTTAATCTCTGTGCTGTTCTGTACCATTGTACAGTGTCAATTTTGAGCAGAGAATAATATTCCCCCAAAGGTAAAAACATGACATCTGAAAACAGAATTCTGACTTTTAAAATTATATAATTGTTATTTTATTCTGATTTTAACACTGAAAATATTTGCACTGGCTGTTTTTGAGCTCCAGTGTCTCAGCCTTACAAGTCTTGATGAAAGTTGTGTCTTACTTTTCTCCTTTTTCTCCAAAAGGAGAATGTATAGCAAGCAATAGCTCACAAATATATTGCAATTTTTAATTTAGGTGTTTGTTTTGAGGGGAGGAATGTTTCTTTATATACAGAAACTTGGTGGCACACCAGGAAGAGTATATATGACTGAGTGTGCCTCTGCAACAGCATTTGTCCTGTGAGACCCGTGAAATGTATTAGTGAAGATAGTCAAGAGTAGTAGCCTCAGTTTTCAGTCATCTATAAAAGTGAAAGGATGAATTTTAAAACCAGTAGTAAAAGTACCACTTGTTTGCTCTTTAGGGACTGTCTTCAGATTTAGGAGTCATGAAATTTCATTTATTCTTAAGGGACTGAATTTAATAATTGACAAAAGGGTTCAGGAATGGGTTTTGGGAAGATGAGGTTGGAGATGAACAGTACAAAGTTGGTTTTGAAATGCTTCTGTGACAAATTTTTTTGTCATGCTGTAGTGTCTGCTTGAATGTTGTCTTTGAAGAAATAAAGAGTTGGTGAGGTATCTATCGTGTCAGGAGTCACTGTTCCAAATCCTGCTATTTCTTTCTTACAATAATTGGAAATCAAATTCCTTCCTAATACTGCCTCACCGGTATTCACTCTATTTAAAGAACTGTCATTTGTTCTTTAAATTTAAACTTCTTGCATTTCTTCTGGAACATGTCTGTTCTGCTGATTAGATAAGGATCACTGAGCACACTCCTTAGCTCTGAAGGAGAAGCTTAAATCTCCTGGGAAGGGTGCCCACCTGGTGATGCTCACTGAAATCTCCTCTGCCAGAGGATTGGTAGCCAGATAAATTTGGCAAAAAGAACTGAATCAAAGAAACTGTTAATACAGGTGCTGGCAAGGTAGCAGTAGCTTGCTGGTCTCGTTCTTCCTCATATTTTGTGCATGTGTTTTTGCAGAGATGGGCTATATTGATTAGGTCTGTAGCTCGGGAAAGAGAATGGCTTCAACTTAGTTCCTTCTTCATAAGGAAAACTTTGAAGAATTGCACAGAACTGCAATTTTTGGAAGTGTGTAGCCAAGTTTGTGTTGCTAAAATCTGGATTTGAGTGGTCTTGATTGAGGCAGAGTATCTGAAAAAGCTTTGTGACAAAGTCTGTCATGGTTCTGCATGAATTCTCTGTGCATCGATGAAGGAAAACTGGGAATGAGAAATGTGCAGAAATCTACAGGTTTCACACTTGAGCCTAGGAAGGGGAAGTCTGAGAGCCCAGAGTGGCTTCACTGTTTACATGAACCAGAATTCAAGAACCATGTGTTCAGTCCTGGAGAACAGGGGTTTTTTTCCTGTTCCCCCCTGCTCCCCAATCTTTTGCAGGCTTTCCTCTCAACTGGGTACTGTTATATGTTTCGAGTATCTGAATAATGTTGACTAGGGGAGGATCAGAGGGTGTGTATGCTTTGCAAGATGTCAAGTTGCGTTTCAATGGAGGCTTCTGTGTTGGGAGCTGAATGCAGAATAATAAAAACACTGTACAGCTTGAAGTGACCATGAGTGTTGTAGCATGCCTAAATGTAAAACACTGAATAAAAAAAGACTGAATTTCTACTGATTTAGATCAGTTAAAAACATAGAGAATTATGAGGGGAGCAAAATGTTCTTGCTGTTGATCTCTCACCTAGGAAGGTGTCATCTGGCAGCTGGTCATGGCAAGAACATTTTTACATTCCTGCACAGCTTTATTCTAGTCTAGTTGGCAAGAAGAATCTGATTCCTTTTTTTTTCAGGGTGTTTCTTTTCCTCCCCTCCTCCTTCCCCTTACCTTTTATGTAATGAGATGCTTTGCCATGCTATGAATGAGCTGCAAAGTAATTGAAAAAGGAGTTTCCTGAAACTGGCAGGTTGGTTCTGGCAGCAGAAGTTTCTTGCTTTCTTTGTAGCTCATTTTGGAGTCGTATTTCTGGTTTTTCATTGTCTGCTTTTTGTAACTTCAGGTCCAGTATCATTGATACGATCAAGGGCCAGTGTTCAAGAAGAGAGTACAGCTTTCAAGCTTGTGGTCCTTTAGCCTTGGGGAGGGGACAGAAACCTAGGATTCTAGTAGACTGGTGTGTTTGCCTTCCATTCTCCAAATGGTCCCTCCCCAAATTAAAGGAATGGCAATACCCTCTAAGTGTGGGGTCCCACTTAGGGATTATCGCAGGCAGTCACTATGCCTGGAGACTTACCTGGTAACTAAACTTGTGGCCTGCTCGTCAACCCACCCACACTGTGGTTTGGAGCCATCCTTTTTCAACTAGCGTGTTTGTGCCTCACTTTAATTTTGTTTAGCCTGAAAATAAGTAATGACTTCTTCACTGGAGAGATTTAGCAAAAGTACTAATGTGTGTTATACTTGAGGTCTTTTTACTACTTTTTAGTTTATGAACTGTCAAGTTTAAAACCTGGATTTTGTTGGTTAACACCTTATTTTTGTTCTAGCTGGCTTATAGTATGATTCTAATCTTATTTACAGGAGGAAGATCTGTGTATCAAGTCCTAACGTAAACAGAAGAAATGCTGAAATGGCTTCTAGAGTGAGAAGGCCTGTCAAATTTATGTAGGAGTTGCCACATAGCTGTATTTAAATATTAGGAAAATGGTTGAAATGCTGTAATGATGTAATTTATTGCTGGCAGAGGTCTGATGTGGTTATTCCTTTGAAATGGGTGTGGCAAAAAAAAAAATTGTGTACTGATAAGCAGGCTGGTGCTGAAAGGAAAGGCACACTGCTAAAAGTAGGCCGCACCCCATAAATGGTTATTTTTCCATATTCCTATTAGATGTGGCCTTTCAGATCTCTCTGCAGAGTGGGTTTTTCAAAGCAGTTCTTAAAATTGAGAGGTTACAAGTGTTCTTTAGCAATGATAAATTGCAGTAGGCCTTTACGTTCTGACTTCTAATATTCAGGTTAGTTCATTGAGGTGGCTTAGTTACTCACTCGGCAGTCACTTGTGCTGTACTGTTCAACAGAGAAGATGAAACTTGTTGTGAAAGATGAGTTTGTTGAGCTCTTAATAAATGCAGAACAGAGTTAGTTGGAACACTGGGACATCACAGGACCTGTTGATTTCTTGACCTGTTTTCTGTCTCCATTTCAGGATGTCCCTCCTTCTGGCTAGAAAACATTCTAGCCACTCACATCTTTTTCAAATCGTAGTAAAGACTCAATCATATAATTTGTGTGTCCCTCCCCCCCGCCTTAATTTCTCTGACTTTTTTAATAGGCTGTGCTCCTTAGAGATGTGAACAGACTGGAGATCATGCAACTATATGCCGTGGTTTGAGGACTTTTAAAAAATATACTAGGTCGTTAAAAGGTATTGATACACAGAATAGAAACCAAATGGGACTCCATTTGAAGTGTAGGATGTGTAGGGTATCAGTTATAGAGAAACTCACTGTCATGAGAAATTTCTCATTGTTTCCTTTCCTCAGTGCAGAGTACTCTTTATAAATAATTAGTGTAAATTGTTTTAATTGCCTGGTGACAAAGAGCTAATCTTTGGGACATATGGTATTAGTCTTTTTTTGTGCTTATTTGTGCTTTTTCCTAAGCTGCTTTATGTTGTGTGAAAGAAAAGCTAAGAATAGAGGAAGTGAGCTCAGTGGTTTCCATTTTCAGCATAACGTACAATTGACAGCTTGCATCTGCCACAGGTCAGAGATGGTTTGAATATGAAGGTAATTCTTTCCTTAAAAATCTGACAATAGGTGGATTTGAATGCTGATTTTAGAGTTTTGATGGTCATATAAATTTTCAAGCAGCTTGCCTTGTGGCTAACTTGATTAAGACAAAGCCACATGCATTTTTGCTTGCTGTTTTTGCTTTTACATGAAGTTCTCCAGGTTCTCACTAAAAATGGCAATGAGTCTTGGCCTTGTCAGATAAGAGAGATGTTTCTTAAAGGGTGTAACGGAGGTCAGGTCCCATTTAAGGACAGCGAAACCCAGATCTAGTTTTTACTACCCACTGAGTAGAAAAGCTTGTAGATAATGTAAAAGTTTGATAAAATCAAATTTTTTGTTGTTAAAATAATTTTCTCTGCATATGTATCATACAGTTCCAGTAAATATAATCAAATCCTGATATCTGAGTCTTGAACAGGACTGCAGGGCAGCATCAGAGTTTATTTACATGCCAGAGTAGCTGAAAACAAAAGTGTGTATGTGTTCAAGATGGAGAAAAAGCGATGTCTATAGGTTCCACCCTTGTATTGAATGTCAGCAGGTTCATTTTTTCTTATTCTTTGTAAGTAATAATGGGTCTGCACCTGTGCCTTCATTAACTTCAAACTATTTACATTTTTATGTATACACACACACACACCACTATGGCACTGTTTCTGTAACTTTCCTTATGCAGGTTAAATATGAAAATATATGTAATTTATGTAAATAAATATTTATATTTATATAAATATATATATTATATGATATATAAATATATATGTTATATGATTTAACATGCATGGTGTATAATTAACGTGTGTGTATATATATATATATAAAATATCTGAAACTACATGCAGATAGTGTATGGGAAGAGATTAAGAAGACTGTATCTGTCGATTAAGACATTACTCTTTAGAAGTACTGTTGCCTATCAGGTTTGTCTTTCTTCTCCCTCTTAATTTTATTTTTGAGGAGTCTGAACAGAAAAAAAATTTAGGAGGTACTTTATTATCTGAGAATATGTAAATACCTGCAAATGGAATTGCTTGAAATGACAGTCTTTTAAACACAGGTAATCCTGATGGCTTCCAAAGCTACCAGGACCTGTTAGGCTGCCGTAGTAGTGGGTGCTTGAAAAACATGAGTAAACACTCTATGGTCTTCTCTTACCAACCTTTTATAAAATCCTTTGAACTAATTATTTTATCTTTATTTAATGCTTATTCGGGTAATGTATCCTAGTGTAGGTGAGCTGTTCTGTAGCACTGCTACAATTCTAAGGGAACTTCTGTTCCAGATAAAGCCTGGGAGATGCTTGAAAGTCCCAATAGTGTAACAGCATTTCTTGGTCAGGTTTTAGAAACACTGTTAAGACAAGAGGATGGATGGATGTTCTCACATTGACAGGCTACTTAGAAGAAATCTCACAAGACTGTTAAAATACTTGCTTTAGGAATGCTAGAGGATGTTAGGTGCTTGGTTTTGTTAGAATCAAGGCATTAGTTCAGTCTCTGTCCAAGATTCTTTCAAGTTTTGCTTTTTCATTCAATTGTATTCAGTGCCTTTGAATGAAATTCATTAATACGCATTTTCAGAAGACCTGTTTCTATAAAAGAGCTGTCCTGCACCAACAGATCTGGACAAAGCCTGGCACACTGTTTCTTCTAATTTGGTCTATGTTATTAGATGGCTGTATAATCTTGGAAGTTACATATTCAGTATGCTTTAAGTTTGTTTTAGAGGAAGAATTCAGAATTTGAAGAACAGGTACATGATAGGGTCAGAGGTGGAAAGGTGAGTCAGCAAGTCAGTCTTGTAGCAGAACACAGCCAGGACATTGCTTCAGAAACATGTTTTTATCGGAGTCGAAGGAAAGTGCTTATATAAGCCAGATTGGCAGAATACTTGATGCAACAACTGGCAAAAATTATGTTAAAAAAAAAAGAGTATGCTGGCAAAAATGATGCTATAGTGTTTTTTATTTGGGGCTTCTGAGCAGGTGGTCAGACTGGATGCCCTCCTTAGGTCTCTTTGGAGCCAGATTGTGTGACTTTCTGTGTGTGCGTACATATGTGTATAAACAGATACAGTGACGGCACAAGGTTGGATAAGAGAGGAGGAGAGTTTTCCTGAAGGCCCCAGGCTGTGTAGTTGTGCTGTGCTGGTGAAGTGGTGTTCTTGGAAGCAGTGCAGAGGGCTTGTGTTGTCACGCTCATGCTGGTGCTCTTAGTCACTCTGGTGAGAATGGAGTTGGCATGTGAAATGTGCCTGTGCTTGTCATACTTGTTGCCACTTTTGTCTGTGGAACCAGGCTTAGGGAGGGGAAGAGCAAGACATTCTCTGCCTGATTTGTCCAGTTACAAGGTGTTATCTTTGGAGAGGTGATGATGGAGTCCATATACTGTCTATTGTGTTGTTACCATCTGCTGCCCAACAGACATGGCTTCCCATGGAAACCAGTATTTATTTAAAAAAAAGAATACCAGTTACTCATGCAGGCATCTTTCAAAGCTTTTTTCCATTTCAGTGAAAGATCTGTGAAACAACAAGGAATAACAATGGATGGGTTTGCTCAGGAGTGTTAATAGTGTTAAAAATCTCAATTTCCACCATATTAGAAGCTTAGCTGGCAGCTGTGTTGCAGAAATTTACTGGTATGTATTAAAGGTGTGTATACACACATTTATGCTTCTGTTTATATAAAATATATCTCCATCCTTTTCTATACATTTGTTTACGGAGCAGTCTTTTAAAGTTTTGTTTTGTTTTCATCAGTTATAGAAAAACATTCCTGTAGAACAATAGGCTGAAAGACAGGGAAATTAAGAAAGGTAAAAGCAAATCTGTTTCAAAATGCAGTCTTTGTTCTAAGGCCATGTTTTAAGTTTTGTAGTGTTAAAAGTTTGAAGTCATTCTGAAGGACATTATCTCAATATTAGCTGTAGTTGGTCAGAAATATTTGTCCTTATCCTGGAGTGTCCTACAGTGCCTTGTCAGCCTCGGTGAGTAGCAGAAGCTGTAAAGCTGACTGTGCTTGCTGTGAACGGATTTTCTGAGAATAGAAAGATGTGACTGTTTCCTCAAGTAGTCTCGCACAGTTTGTTCTCCTCTGATGCCCCTCTGTTCCACCTCCTCCTCCCAGGGATGTACATGGAGTTCTGCAGCATTGGGAAGTCCAGCCATGACTGATCTCTCCCTGTACTCCAGCACTCACACATAATGGCATCAGGAGTTGTTGGAAGATAAAATAGCCTTTAAAGCTCTGATTCACCTGAAGTAGCTTGGGGGAGAGAATTTGTCGGCCTGGTTTGTTCTGTTGATGGTGGTTGAGTGGGTGTATAGGATGGAGTGATGTGCTTTTCTGCTGAGGAGCCCAAAGGAGTTTTCTGCTTAAGGTTTCTCCCCAAGCAAAATCCAAGTGTTGCCCTTTGAGGTGATCAGACATTTGTGAATGATTGGATTAGCTGAGTACGTCTGTGATTAAATTGCTTTTCTTTTATCTGACTGGAAGTGTTTAACAGGTTTAATCTCAAATCAACAACAGCTTTTAGTATGAATGACTCCTGAAATCCCAGATTCCAAGTATGCCTTAAACTGAAGCTAGTTTTTGTAAAGATGAGTATTTAAGCATCAATAAAAAGTTTTGCCAGTCATTTCTCTTGTTTCTTGGAACTGTGTGTCTCTGTTTATTGTAAATGGAGAACTATCAGTTAATTATTCCTTATTGTAACAAATGCAGTTGAGAAACGATTCCTGGCTAGAGGACAGTTTGGCATTTTACCTGGCAGCAGGGAAAGGCTGGGTGGCAGTCACTGCTGCTTTTGCTACATCTGTCCCTACAATAATTTTTTGGAGCACCCATGAAAATAGATTTTAAATCCAGATTTTTTTTTTAAAATGGTTTTTAGTCTTAACGATCAAATGGTAGCAGGAGCTGGTGCAGTAGTGTATGGCAATGTGTCTGTCTTTGGACAATCTGAAGATTTACTGGTGTTCTGGGACCATTTTAACTAAAAGCTTTCAGTCATTTTCTTTCCCAACATAACAATATTAGTTCTCCCAGATTTCAGGCCAAATAGGCCCTTTTTTTTAAAATTTGCTTTGGTTGTGTATTTGTTCATCTTTTAGGTCTTTCACTGTCTCTATCAACAGAAGAAAATACATTTTTTTTTTGTTTAACTATTTCTAGGAGTTGTTTGTTTTTAGTGGAGCAGAGTAGCAATGAGCTCCTTGTAGACAAAGGGGAAATTCCTCATTCCTCTTGTAATGTGCTGCTCAGGAGCAGCAGTGTGTCTTGTCTGTTTGCAAAATCTAGAAATCTTACCTCTGCAGATCAGTATGAATCTGCTGTACTAATTCATGTTCCCTCCTCTTGTGATAGCAGAAATAACAGCTGGTATATATGAGCAGTGAACTGATTCAGCTGAAAATAAACCTGGCAAATCATACAGTTAGTTCTTAGCTAAATCTGTTTTCTAGTTCTTTCACCCTATTGTGGAATAAATTTTGGTTCTGGTCTAAGGGAAGAAGCAACAGTAAGGGCCCAGATGTAAGAAAATGGGACTGTTTATTTTGGACTAGCTTAAAGTACTAATGTATTTTTTTTCCTAGTAAAGATTCTCTCATGAATTTGCAAGAACATCAATGTAAAGTTATTTTATGGAGTTTCATGTTGATACTTGAGTATTTGGTTATGTAGGGTAATCTGTGCTTTAGGTTAAATGTCTTCTTTCAAACCCGCCGCTTCTTTTGCTGGTTCTGACTTTTGGAACGTGAGAAAGATGCAGAGCAAAGCATCTCTTCCATATTTTCAAAACTTCTTACTGAATTAGAGGGCTTTTTTCAGACAGGGGTGTTTCTTTATTCAATTCTGGTTTGTGCAGACAGTTGCCCAGTTCTGATAGCAGTAAAGTGTTTAATTGTGTTGCTCTGCAAAATATGGGCTGTTCTGTTCTTTTGGTGTGTCTGTCTGACCTCTTCAGAATGTTTCTTGGTAAACTTGTACTCTGATCTGAAGTTCTGTGTTCTTAAACTGTGGAGTGTGTCATCCACATCCTTCAAAAGCCACTGCTCTGATGTTTGGATATGCAAGGTTCTGTAAGCACCCATATGGCATGCTTTACCTTGAAGGGAAAGTGAGAATTTGCTTCCTGTTTGCTGCCCTACTGACTACTTGAGTGAAGTTAAGAAATTTAAAATATTTGTATAATAACCAGTCTGGTGATTTTAAGAGTAGTTACTCAGCAGAGGTTGCAAACCAGCGGTGTCCTCAGCAGTGTTCTGCTTCTGTGTGCTCTGCTCCTGTCTTTAAGGCATTTTTGTGGTACCAGTCAGTTCTGACAAGTGCCATGGGTTCAGTACTCCATGACAGCCTTCTTATTTCTTTGCTGAACATCTCTCAGTTCCTTTGGCTCATCTTTCTGTCAGCACTTTTAACTGCCCCAAAGACACCAAAGTCTTACCTGATCTCGGAATCTGGCTGTTGTGCCATCCTCTCCCAACCACCCCTCGCTGGGTTACGTGACAGGGAGCTGTGCCTGCCCCAGGCTCTTGGCCAGGTGGGAAGTCCAGCCTTTTCTGCCTGAGTGATGATGTTGGTGGTCCTGTGCCAGTAATTGCATTCCCCAGTCTTCTGAATTACTGCACAGACAGGATTAATGTTAAGAACAGCTCTATTCTTTCGTTTTAAAGGGTTGTTATGTGAGGAAGTGAAATGAGGTTTGTACCTGATTTCCTCCCTGGTAAGGCTCACTTACCTTTGACAGAATTGCATAATGTATGTTCTGTAACAAATAGCTGAATTAGAAGTTAGTGTGTGGGAAATAAATTTATCTGATGCAGCCATTCTGGATGATGTGCTTCTTGGGAAGTAATGAGGGCTAATAACTTGGAAGTAACTTAGGCAACTCATGTGTCTTTTTTGCCTTCTTTTATTTTATTTTTTTTCTTTTCCTAGAACCACAGAGCAGACCCAGAAGAGCTATTCACGAAACTGGAACGCATTGGGAAAGGCTCCTTTGGTGAGGTCTTCAAAGGAATTGATAATCGGACACAGCAAGTGGTTGCCATAAAAATCATAGACCTTGAGGAAGCAGAAGATGAAATAGAAGATATACAGCAAGAAATAACTGTTTTAAGTCAGTGCGATAGTCCTTATGTAACAAAATACTATGGATCATATTTAAAGGTAATGTATAGTATTTCACAAAGATTTGCTAGAATGCTGCTAGGAAAATCATCTAAAATTAAGGAAGATTTATCATGCCAACTTGGCATTTTTAGTAGGTTTTTATTTTTCTTTGAACAGAATTTTTCACTTCGTTTTTCTCCTTTTGCTGCTTGCTCTTTGTGGCTAGGATTTGCACAAAATGGCTACAGAATGAACAGAGTTGATAAAGGATTCTTTTTGCCTTTGCTTTTGGACCTTGGTTTGCTCTCTTCCACAATCCCTAGCACAATTTTGTGGCCTTTCTGAGCAAGAAAAATATACTTTTGTAGTTACAGAAACAAAAGTTGTTCCTGGTGTGGAAGGAAACCCTACACCATGTATAAAATGTGTTGGCATTTATGCAGCTTAGTAGGCCTGAGACAAAGTAACACTGACATCAGCAGAGTTATGTAACCACTGTGTGAAATGTTATCTAAGGCATAACTTAACAAACAAAGAAAAATTAAAACCTACAGAAAACCAAAATGTTGAGGAAGACTTTTCACCTTAAATAGTGCTTAAATGTTTTTCACTGCAGGCATATTTTAGGTGACTTTAAAAAAAATCCCTAAAACCATTTAATAAAAGCTAAAGTTTTAATGATAGTTTGAAGTATATTAAGTGTCTGGGAGGGGTTATTTGCTTGTGTTTGGGTTTTTTGTTGGTTTTGGTTTGTTTGCTTCAGTTTGGGAGGTTTTTCTGGTTGGTTTTGTTTTTTGGTGCTTGGTCTCCCTCTCAGCATTTCTGCTTTCTTAAGGTGTAGTGGGGTTTTCTATAGTTTAAATAGTGTTCTCTGTGTCACACTTGCGCTGTATCTTTCAGTGATATGTAAAAGTATTTGCAGAATTTATTTAGTAATATTCTTGGTAGATTTTGCTTTTTTCCTGTTTAAATTACAAAAGTATTCAATTTTTTATATTTTTATAGTAAGTGGGCAAGTCATTTTTCCAATATTTCCAGTATATTTAGTATGCTCCAAATACTACCTTCTCATTTTGGCTAATGTAAGACAGTTATAGTGGCTTTGCTGTTTACTGAGAGTTCTTCATACACAAGTAAACATACAAATTGCCACTGATATCCCATTTTTGCTTCTCTTTATTGGGCTCAGTCAGTGGGATTTTTGTTTTCTTTGTTATTAAGTAATAAAGGTCTGAGAAGTAGGATTTACTTTCTGGCATCACAGTATATTAGGACAAGCAGGTTCGTCTCAAGGTGATAACTTTGAATTCAACTAGGAAGGTTCCCCTGGAGCAGTGCACAAATGGTACTGCAGATCCAGACATGATCAGTCTTTTTTACAGTCTTTTTATTTTCTGTGATGAGCTAAGTCCTAAATTCTATTCTCCTGAATATCCATCCTTTCAGCTTTGTGCTGGAAAAGCCCAGTTGTTTGCCCTGAAGTACAAACAGGTCAAAGTAACTCTTGAAAAGTGTTTTTACTTGGAAGAGGCTTTGCTTGGAAAAGTGTTTTGTGAAATCTCAGAATTAAAGAGTGATTTCAGCAGCTATAAATAGAGGAATTAAACTTTGGGTGGGGATTTGTTTTGTTTGTTGTTTGTTTTCTGGGGGGTGAGGAGTGGAAAAAGCTTTATAAGTTATGGATTGAATAGGGAAAGAAAATAGTCGTTTCATTATTTGCAGCAATATAGATGTGGAGAGTGAGAAAGTCTAGTTATTCTATCAGTGCTATATAACTTCTAAATTTTGCTCAGGTTTTTTTATTTTTTTAAAAATTCTTGGCAAATGTAGGATCATGTTCATGCTGCAGTACTCTCCTCACCACTGTGTGAGTTCTTTCCATTTCTATTCTAAATGGATAAATTCTGAAAGATTAGTGCTGATATCTTGTTTACTTTTCACTCTTGTAAAGTTTTTGGGGAAGGAAAATTTCTGTGCATGAAGATTGGGGAGGTGTTTGTGGAATTTTGGTTACTTTCCCATTCCTTTAAGAAATTCCTCTTAAAAAAACCCAACAAACCAAACAAACACAAACAAACCCTAAAAAGTTGTTCTCAGGAATGTTTTTCATCTCAGGGTATCATGGTAGGTAATTCTGCTGCTTGCTGTTCCCCAAGTAAATGAATAAAAATGTCCACAAATGAATGAGTACCTTTAATTCTGTAATTAAAAATAAATATAGCAACTTTTAAAGTAGTATCTTCTGCCTAAATTGTTCTTAGACTAGATTGATCCCTGGTTTCTAGTTCAGGATCTTTCAGCTTGAGACTGAGACTCCTCAGGGAAAAGAGGGTATTGGCTTTGTTCAATGTGCAAAGAATCTTTTATTCTGCCTTTTCATTTTAGTAATAATAGGTATTTTGAGAGTTGTATCTATCTATCTACTTTTTTTTTTTTTTCACTTAATTGCTCTAGCTGGTAACTTTTTATTAGCTATTTCTTTGAGAGTGGTGGTCAGCCTAACTGTTAAGCTGTGTAGTACTTCATTCAGGATTTTATCTTCCTATACGCTGTAAATATCTCTTTGAAACAATGAAATGGGTACAGTTATGCACCAAATGACTGTATAATTAAAGAATATTGAGGTTAAATTCTGAAAATTAAGACATCTTAATTCTTACAAAGCCAAGTCCTAGGCTGCAGAGATCAGAAGCAGTTTGGCATGGATATAACTGGTGTGAAGTTCACATTCACGGTGGTCCCATATGTTTGTTGCTGGATACTTCAGTTTATGTATAAAGATCACTGAAAAATTCCTAGAAATACCTTTTAAGATAATGGTTAGAAAGAGCGTAAGCATAAGGTAAATAGAAGGTATTTAAAAATTTAAGATACTTTTTTTTTTCCTTTGCATCTTTATTTACAAGGAAACAAAACAGTTGAGCCAGGGTGTGATGTTTCAGGTAATGCTTATGGACTAGAAATAGTTTACTAAAGTGTATTAATCATACATGGAGCTCTCTCTGAAGCTATAGAAATGCCATTAGAAGTGTTTGTAGTTTTACACTGTTCAAAGAGACTTAGTGTTTTCCTGACTAAATACCAAAGGAAACCCTCAGTGCAAAGGCATTCAGCTTGCCTACAGCACTTACTGATATTTCTCTAGTTCAGTAATCTAGATCTGTCTTAAATCTTTAAATTTTATAGTTTCTACTTTGAAGAAGTCACAGCTGAGGCCATGTGTTGGCTTCAAGTTTAGCATGTAAGCGTCATTTCATCCAACTGAACTGTAGTGGAACATCTTCTGTTGTAACTTACTCTGGTTTTTTAATCAATTTTAACTAAGCTTTGAGTAAGCAGATTGTTCTTATCATCATTTCGAGTTTTCCCTCCAGCAAGATAGTTGATAGCTAAAAGTTGTTACGACTAAAACATGAACGAGATGTAGTTGTGAGGGGGTTCTAATTGCAAACATTTCAGATGAGAGATTTTTTTGTTTTTACAGTCTGTTCTACATATTCTGTATCTTGACAATTTCTTTGCACTTCAGGACACAAAGGCAGCCTTGTGGCTGATGGAGATGGAATGGCCCCGTCCCAGGGAGCCTGGGGCTTGCCAGCTACATGCAGGCTCTCCCAGATGCCCCTGCTGCTGAAAGGCAGAAGGGAAGAGTATTTCAATTACTTTACTTACTAACTTGTAATTTAGTCAGCCCAGCTGATGCTGTGTAAATTACTCTTACATTCTGCAGCCTAGCTGTTCATTAGCTACAGCTTGTATATCCATCTTGTAAATGGGATTTTTAAATTATGGACAGTCCCTTAATAGTTTTCCTAGCAGTGCAATGTTACTTGTGTGTTACCAGGTATTTTAATCTTTAAAACCCTTATTGGTACAAGATAGCAAGGTCTGCTTCCCTGAGGTTCTTGTGATAAAGTTGATGCCAGTTTTCAGTTACTGTGACACAAAAAGGTACAAAAGCCCCTTATCATGGTAATGTGGGATATCTTGAAGTTCACATGGGAGTTTCCCATTGAATTAACCTTAAAGCTTAGGTATTAGTAATTTTTTCCTAAATTTTCATTGCATGTCTGGCAAGATCAGTAGCATTTTCTAAACATACTGGTAGGTGGTGTGCAAGCATATATACAGTCAAGGAATACACCTTAATAAACACATTTGTGTACAATAATAAAATGTTTTACCTTTATATCATGGATTTCACTAATGTGTGTAGAATCATATAAGCTTCAGCTGTATTGCAGCTTTTGTGGCTGTAAGATAATTTAAGTCCTGATAGAGGTATTTGTAGATGTTTGTATTTGTAGAAGGTCAGGATCCAAATTTGTCTCCTCATCTCCTGTTGCACTCTGATTGCAATTAACATCTCAATAAATAAACGATTGGGTGTGGAGGGGTACCCTGGATAAGTTAGGTTGGATAGCTGAAGTGAGTGTTTTTCTCCAGCTTAATGGCTTGTCAAAATGCATTGCTCCCTGTAGTGGTTTGGTTCAAAATGCCCATTACTTACTTATTTTCCTTCTGTGAGATAAGAACCAGGAGAAAAGCAAAGCAGGCACAAAACTTAAACCTTAAAAGCATAAAGAAGTTTATTAACAGAACTAAAAGGCAGAAAAAAAAATTAGACTGAACCTTCAGAACACTTCTCCTCCCCCCACCTTCTTCTCCTCCTCCCACCAACAACATGAAAAAACAACCCTCAAGGTTTTCCAGAGTCAGTTTACCATCTCTAGAAGAACTTTCTCAGTCCACCTAGGGAGAGGAGTCTCTCTTGCTCATGCTATGGAGACATCTCCACACGAAAACAGTTAAACAGTTCTCTTGTGGACTCAGCGTCACAGCAAGGCAGCCACCCGGAATGGTTTTTCCTTGCCTGTGAAAGTCCCTTCCCTCAACTTGCAGCTTTCCCCACAACTGCTTTTGAGGGTTAATTTCTTTAGCTGATGGGGTACCATTTTAAGGATGAGCTGTTCAGAAACAAAAGTTCTCTTTACCCATCTGTGGGTGCATATTCATCTCTAGGAACAGAGGTCCTCCCTTTCTCCGGTAGTGAGAGGGTCCTCATCTCCTTCAAAACAAAAGTTCTTTTCACCTGTCTGTAGGTGCATCTTTATCTCTAGGCATCGAGGCCCCCTTCTTCTCTGGCAGCAAGAGGGTCCTCATCACCTTCAACTGAAAAGGCACAGAGGCCTTCCTCTGGGAGCGAGAGAGTCTACATCACTTTCAACTCTCTCTGTTAAAACTTCTCAATAAATCACAGCTACTTCAGTAGTTGCTTAATGCAGCACAGGTACTTCTACCCATGGGTTGCGGTTTTGAACGCTCTGCCTCCCCCCACCATGCTTCATGAAATTACAACGGGAACACTGAGATATATTATAGTCCATCACCACAGCCTTACAAGAGAATTTCAGCTTCCAGGAGAAGCATCTCCTCTTTCTCCTCTCTCAGGGTTTCAGCTCCTCCTTCTTTGCTGACTTTGGTGTCTCTGTGCTGTTTATTTCACGTGCCATCATCTGTCCTTTTCCTCTGACTCAGGAGAGGATTGAATGTCTGGAAGCTTCATCTGTTCTGGAGAAATCTTACAGCACTAAAAGAGTTAATCTCACCCGGCCTTGCAGCTGGAATTCGCTTATCTCTCCTTGCCGGGCAGCAGCAGTGGGTGAGGGGGGGCATGGCCCGTCCGGAGCAGCTGAGGGGGCCTAGCCCACCCGAAGCAGGGCTGGGGCCGGAGCAGGGCTGGGGGGCCGGGCCGGGCCGCAGATGGAACAGGGCCGCTCCAGGGTGGGCTCCTGGCCGGCCCGGCCGGGCCGAGCAGGGCCTGGCCCCGCTGGGCCGTGCCCCGGGCCTCCCCAAGTTACCTGTCCGAAAGCCGGAAGTCCGAGAGAGCCTTCCCGGGCTCTGTTCGTTCTTAAATGTGGATCACAGAGGCGTACCAAGCTTCTTAAGTGGCTTAAAGAAGTTGTCAATATTCCAACTAGCCAGTTAATTGGTTAGGTCAGGTCTAGAGGAAACTGTAAGCACCTCTGTGCAAAAAATCACTTCCGAGGCTGAAGGAGTCTTCCTCAAAACTCAAACTATGCTAACCCATGGCATCCCCTACCAGTTCAGGCAAGAAAAAGATTAAAAGTATTAAAAGTTACCGTAGTTCTGGCATGTTCTGGTTACACAAATTTGGCAAGCTGGATAAAGTGCTTCGGCTGGACTTTCCAATGGTACCATAGAGATAAATCTCTTGATGACTGGAATTCCATTATTGTTTTCCTTATTTGTGCCATTTAGACCAAGGTTTTTAGTATCTAGCCTTGTAGCTATTACAGCCACCTGAGCTTGCTCTTTTCTTTTGCAATTAAAACAAACCTGCAGTTACTATCAGCTTTTCAGATTCGAATATGGAGAAATGCTACAGTAGCATCCAAAGACTTCCATCAGAATTGTGCAGCACTTTGTGCAGCAAAGCTTTGTGACAATCTAAAGATAGTGGTTGTTCTGCCCTGTCTATTTATACTTGGCTGACAGAAAATAGCTAGGAAAAAGGTTGTTCATGCCTGGCTAGAAAATATCCACACCCAGTTACAGTGGATAGTAGCAATTTCTTTGAGACATTATTTGAGAAACAGTACTTACTCATTTTCACCCTGTACTGTTTTCAAGTAATAGTCAAGTCCTCCAAACATGTCTGGTAACCACAATGTTTGCCTTGAACAGGAGTTCCTTGCAGGTCTTCTGAGCTGACAAAGTTGGGCTTCATAAAAACAGCTAAAATTAGCCAGCCCTTCCCTGCTGAGATCATAATATTGGAATAGACTCTCATAAATTGTGTGGTTTTTAAATTCCATATAAATCTAATAGAGCACACTTTGTTAGGATGATTGGATGTGGTGCTTTCAGAAATTGCACCTTTATTTGCTTGCTGGGTTTTCTTGAGATTTCCATCCGTGGGCAGGCCATAGGGTGGGAAAGTATACAATGAAGAATGCAAGAGGCTTTAAAGAGTACTCCTGCCCTGAGCTTGTGCTCTGCTATGAGGAACTAGCACTGGTAAATATTTACTGGAAACTTACACAGTGTGTGTGGTACTTCACCAGCTGTGGTCCAGTTGAGTATTTTTAATAACTTGGTTTTATTTTAAATAAAGAAATATATTTATTCACAGAATTTTCTGAAATAGTAGCCCATAGATTCATATTTGAGTTTTGTCTAAAATGTGAGGGGACTCTGGCAAGCAAGTAGTCTGTAGATTTGCTACCAAATGCTTCCAGTTTTGTTTCTGTGAACCAGCCACCTTTTGCAGTGACAAGCTGAGGACAAAGTCAGCACCTAGAAATAAGTGTTAGAAGAATTTGTCAGTTCTAGAGGTTGAGACATCTCCACAGAGGAAGTGCAGAAACTCAGGTATTTGCAAGGTCCACTTTAAATAATTATTTGTATTTAATTAAAACTTAAACCACCACCTAATCACTTCTTTCCCCTCTAAGTTCTGTTCCTTTAAGTGAAATCATTTTAGATACTATTTAGCAGAAATTGGTTAGTAGTGATGGTGTTTTTTCCGTTGCTTTTTAAATACAGAAGTCAAACTTATTAATTAATATTTTAGACTTCACATGAGCTTGTGTGACCATTCTACAAGAAGTAATTGCATGCAACTAGGTGATTTATGAGACTCTGTATTTGCCTTCTCCTAAGAGTGTGCTGGTAGTCTATTGAAATATATATAAGTTTTTTATGGCAGCCTTGGACTTTTCTCATGCCTTCTTTACAGGGCACAAAACTATGGATAATAATGGAATACTTGGGTGGAGGGTCAGCTTTGGATCTTGTAAGTATATGATTTTTTTTGCAATATAAGTATCAGTGAACTTTATTTCATTGTGGTTTTTTATCACTTTATAAAAATAAGTACCTGGAGGCAGCTGATACTTCATCAGTGCTATGTGGTAATGCTCCAAAAAGGGTGAATTTGAATGGTAGTTCTGTCACATTGAATTCATGTTAGATTTTCTATTTTACTTGTTGTCTGTAAGCATTAGGAAGCACCCATTTGTTCTCAGTCAAATGAAGCAATGGGTTTTTTTTAGTTTGAGAAGTTCTTTTCTTGCTGTATGTGATGGGGGTTTGGGTTGGGGGTCCTCTGTCCATCACTTCCCATCTCCTCCAAGTAGAATTCATTACGCTTAGGTAAAAAATGTTTCCTTTACGTTTGGATCTCAGGAATGAATGAAGAATGTGTCCACAGCCACAGTTAATTTTAACAGGTTAAAAGATGTTGGGTTTTCCATGTTCAGGTATTTTCAGTTAAGCATGAAAGTGCCTTTTACTTCAGATAGTGTGGCATTCATGGTGGGTGTAGCCTGGAGAGTGCACAAGCGCACTCCACTGAGTGTGGATGTGGTTTCCCCACGGTTTCAGTGCAGCTCTGCCTCAGCTGTAACGCTACAGACCCACCCTTTCCTGTAAGATAATATAGCTCAGCCTTTGTGTGATTCGGAAGGAAAAACATCATGTCTTCACTGTTACCAAATGGTGATAATTATGTATTTGCTAACAGGGGTCCTGTCTGCGAGAGTTGAAGGATGTGCTTGACTTCACAAATCTATTTGAACTTCTTTATGAAGTTACATCACATCAGCTCATCAAAAGCATAGTAATTAGGTGTAGCATGTGGTAGTTTGTAGCTCTAGAACTTGGCCCTGAGGGGGCTGTGAGGTACTCTTTGACACTTTTGAGTAATTGATCGTATTCTGTGGAGTGTCAAAAACAGGGAAATAGTTTTTACTAGTGCGAATTTAAATCACTGAACCTGTAGAAGAATAAAATCTTAGAAGAATAAAATTTAAGTTTTGCCTCACTTTGCCTTACTATGATTTCATGGTGTTTTGGTGCTGTGTTGGTATTTTTTTAATCACTCACCTTAATTTCTTCTGTTTTATTTGCATAGCTTTCAAATGTGCAGAGCTTACACTTAATCCATACTAGCAGCTTTATAGTAGCATGCTAGGTTCTTGATACAAAAGCAAGCATGGAATCAAAAATGCTGGGGCAAGTAAAAATTGCATCATTAAATTTAAAACCCACAGTCAACAGATTAATTTGTTTTGAAATAAACTGGTTTTCTTAATTTACTTAATCTAAATTGCAAAATTCAGTTTGCCATGTTTGCTCCCTGTAGGGAAATACAACTTGGTGGAAAGTTGGTTGTTGCTTTTCTTGTGCTTTGCACGCTGAGGGGAGCGCAGTGTATGTTCCAGGAGTAACAGCATTTTCAGTCTATTGGCACTGATGTGGAGGAGATGTGAAGGTGATCATTCCAGTGGCACCTATTTCAATTAGAATAATTACATATTGCATTGAATATTTCATTAATTTTGTTAGTTCTTTACTTTAAAAACATGTTTCAAGTTTAAGATTTAGTTTAGTCAAAGCAAGGCAAAAATTAGATACAAGACTGAAATTATTTTAATGTATCTTTTTTTCTGAAGCTGCGAGCAGGCCCATTTGATGAGTTCCAGATTGCTACTATGCTAAAGGAAATCTTGAAAGGTCTTGACTATCTACACTCAGAGAAGAAAATTCACAGGGATATAAAAGGTGTGCAACATTGCAAATGTTTCTTTGTTAAAGCCTTTAAAAACTGTAAAACAGTATTCTAATTTAGTTACCATGTTATTTCCCCTTGCCAGCTGCCAATGTCTTATTATCAGAGCAAGGTGATGTTAAGCTTGCTGATTTTGGAGTTGCTGGGCAGCTAACAGACACACAAATTAAGAGAAATACCTTTGTTGGAACCCCGTTTTGGATGGCCCCTGAAGTTATTCAGCAGTCAGCATATGATTCAAAAGTAAGTATGAGAGTAGAACATATTTTTTTTGTATCTGATTATCCAACAGCATTTATTTTAATTTTTTGCTTTTAGCTCTTTCAGTATGGGGGGGAAAAAAAGTAGATTTGAAATTACAGGGTTTCAAATAATAAAAGTAGGATTAAATTGGTTTTATACAGTCATTACATGCCATTGTACTCAGGTGCAGAGTCACCAAGTAAAATGGTGATGTCATGTCTCTTTCAGAGCAACTCCCTGGATGTGGAGTGGTTGGTTGGTTTGGTTTCAATTCAATGTTTTGCATTTAATTCAAACAGTAATAAAGTATTCACAAAGTAAAATGCCACCAGAACATGGCAGTTTATTTAAAGCCAAGATGGTAGCCAAAATGTTAATTTCTTCTCAGATTTTAATACACAGGTCTGGGTATAATTTCTCAAATAGTATTTCTGAGGATCTATGTAATGCTGAAAATTGTAGCACAGGTCTTGAGAAGGTAAAGAGTATCTTGGTGGCTGTGGCTTAGTAGCATTATGGTACCTTGTGCCTTTCTTTGTCATGAGGGCTCTTGATGGATGACTAATTGCAAAGGAGAGTTTTCCTATGTGAACTAGAAGTAGAAAAGCAGAGTTCTTCCATGTTTTTCTGAGAGTTGAGGACTGGTGCTGGAAATGACAATAAGGAGGGAACAGTCCCCTCTTCTGTGTGTAAAATCACTAGATGTCCTAGAATGTGTGGTTGGTGAAATGGCAGCATGTTTCAGTCTGGCATTGGACTTTCCACACTCTGTAGACAAAACCTGAAATAGGAGCAAGGGAATAAAAATCTTGGTATGTGTGAAGTAATACTTTCTTACTGCTTTTTCTCAAATAGTAAACATGAAACTGTACTTATGTGATGTGCATATAAAGAAAAAACTGTTGGATATCTGAAGTGTCCTGAAAACATTCACACTCCAAAAGACTTTCCCAGGATCATTCAGACTTGAAGGAATTTGTGTACTTGTCACAAGGGTTCTTGATAAAAAGTTGGAATTCTCCTCTTTAGGGTTTCAGTGGTCCCGCTGTAATGTGTTCCGTAGGGCATTTTGGAAAAGCCCTCTACCCTGCTTTAAAAATGTGTGTTGGCCGGTCAGATTGGGAATAATTCCTCTTCTGCTTGCCCTGTGTATAGATCAGCTTTACCACCCCTTCGTTTACATTTCCCCAGCAACCTAATCTTTTGCCTTCCCTATCTCCTCAGTATGTTGCAAGAGCAATGTCTTCCCCCTTTTTTTTCCGTGCCAGTAGTCTGATGGGAGAGCACAGAAGATACAAGCGTTTGGTAGGAGAGATTAAGGATTTGGATAGGATACATTTAAATTTCCAGACAAACACTGGTGACTGTTTCGGTATCTGGACTGAATTTTAATCTTTCTTCTTCTTTCTACTCCAAAATGATGGAAAATAAACTAGAAATTCATGCATTTTAGTAGTGTCAGAGATTTGTAAGCCCCATCTCTTCTTTCAAATAATTTTGCTCCAATACACAGTTGTTGGTTATGTATTTCAGTAATAAACAGTGAGTTAGTTTAATTCTTTGCTATAAAGTACAACTATTTTAGGTCTTGTGAACAAAAGAGGAATATTGGAGAGATGCAAATTGTAATCCTTGTTTACTCTATGGGCAATTTTGGTTTATGATTCTGTTCCAAGTGTAGTTGACTATTGCCAAACAGTTTTTAATGAGAAACACTTTTAGTGATCTAAATAGCTATTGTAGCTCATCTAAAAAGATGCAAGTAATAATATATTTCTCTTGGGAAAAAAATCAAAATCAGAAAAGAATTTTAGAATAGTAGCATTTTATATATGATATCCAAATATCATACTATGTTTTGATACAAAGAATTTGTTTATAATGCTTGCTTTTAGCTAAAATAAATGGTACTTCATTCTTCTTCTGTGACTTACATTGTGAACTTGGTGTTTCAAGTGGTGTTTCAAGTCTAACTAGTTGTCAATAATTCTCCAGTTAAATTCATCAAGCAGTCTGTTAGGAAAGAAATCAAGTGATCCCTTGCTGGATTTGATTCAGCTTTCTGCCTTGTTCCTTTAGAGTGAGCTGTCAAACAAGGTTGGATACCTAAACAAACTCTGAATTAGACATAGGAAATTTGTGGCAGTTTGTGGAAATGGAAAAAATAATAGGAATATCAATATTTCTGAAGCTTTTCCAAAACTGTGTATTTTTAGGTGGCTGTTTAATTTGCTGGCAGTGTTAGAATACCAGCTGTAACAAAAGTGATGATCTATATGTTTGTTATTAAAGACTGATTAAGTCAGCCAGGACTTTGTGAGTCAAGATTTCCTGAAGTATTAGAAAGGAATGTTTGCTTTATCTACTTAGATCAACATTAATTTTATTATATAGGTGCATTATATGTGAAGTTTCAGTTATTAAATACTTAGTCATGACAGCCCACAATTTTGTACTAACAGTCCCTTTTCCCTCTCTCAGGCTGACATCTGGTCACTGGGCATCACTGCAATTGAACTGGCCAAGGGGGAGCCTCCCAACTCGGATATGCATCCAATGAGAGTTCTGTTCCTCATTCCGAAAAACAATCCTCCCACTTTATTAGGAGACTTCAGTAAACCTTTTAAAGAATTCATTGATGCATGTCTGAATAAGGACCCAACATTTGTGAGTAGATAAATGTGTTTGTGTGTATATGTGTGTCAAGATGTTTCAGTTTTGTTTTCTGCTCTCCTGTGCTTGTGAAGTGTTTTGCTGGTGTTGTGCATCATCAGTGGATTGAAATAATTTTAGAGACTATACTTTTCACTGTAAATTTTAGTAGTGCTTTTTAATATGTGTTTCTATCCTAGTTTGTTTTGTTTAAAATACTCGAGGAGGGAGAATGCTGAAAGAAATTACAGTGGCAAAGACAGATTCCTAAAATGCACTCTAAACTAGGATAATGTCAGAAGAGCTCTAAACTAGGATAATATCAGAAGAGAAGCTTGAACAGAGGAAAGAATCATCTGAAATCCTTTTCTCCAGCACAACTTTTACTGTTTGAATTCAGCTTACAAGGAAATGTTGCATTGGAGAGTTTTCATTAGTCATTTTCCTGGGTGTGACCTCCTAACGTAGAAGGATAAGCTGTATAGTCTATGGGTGACTTGATCATATTTTTAGCGTGCTCGTAAATGTGGATTACTGGCTTCTCTGAGTTCCTGTTTCACTAATTTCCTGATACTATGCAAGTTAGCTCTAGAAGTCTGTTGTGTTACTAAATCTCCCCTATTAGCATTTAAAATCATGAAATGTTAGCATAACATTAAATATTTAAAGTGTTTCTTACAGCGCCCCACTGCAAAAGAACTTCTGAAGCACAAATTCATTATGAAAAATGCCAAGAAAACTTCCTATCTGACAGAACTGATTGATAGGTTTAAGAGATGGAAAGCAGAAGGACATAGTAGTGACGAAAGTGATTCCGATGGTTCAGATTCGTAAGTTTATATTCAGTTTAGTATTTTTTGGGTGGTTTCTTTGTTTAGATAATGTTCTTAAAGTAGGTTTGCTGCAGCTTTTCTGTGTAATAACACCATTTCTGTACACCTGTCTCTGTTCTTTTTTTTTACTGTCTTCTTGCAAGAAAACCCCCTGTATGACCCTAAAGACTAACACATAAGTCAAGCTGTGCGCTTGTTGCCTCTTTAAACTTTCTCTCTTTGAAATCAATTTCAGTTCTGTGTAAGTGCTATTTATTTCCTAGTCTGAGGCTAGTGGTTGTACCAAAACCACTGAATCACTATTAGAGATATTACAGAGCACGGTTGAGGTGCATGAAGAAGTTTGTACAATGCCTGTGGAACAACATGCTTTCTGTAAGTCTCTTGCTTTTCTGGCTATCAGATAACTCTTTCAAATGGTATGCCATGGGAGAAGGTAAGCCTTGTGGGTAGATAACATCTTCTGTTTGCTTTGATCACATTTCAATTTATTCAGCCTCTTTTAAAGTTCAGTTAATGTTTCAATACATGATTTTCTTCTTATTTTAAGGAATATGGAACTAATCTGATAGACTTGTTATGTATTTGGGTTACCTGTGCTTGCTTGGTGTCATGTTATGGCTAGTATTATGTACATCATGTCTTTTTTTCTTCAGGGAGTCCAGCAACAAAGAAAATAATTCTCACCCTGAGTGGAGCTTTACTACAGTTCGGAAGAAGCCGGATGCAAAGAAGCTCCAGAATGGGACGGTACGTACAGACAGAGGAGTTCTTCTTTCTAACTGCTGGTTCTGAAGCCTATTTAAGGAAGATTGTGATAAAACTTAGTAACTTCACTTTCCATAAGAACTGACTGGTTTTTTTGCAGTTCAAGAGATAATGCATGTTAGTGATATCGCCTATGCCATGTCAGCCTCAAATGCAAAATACACTGCAGATGAACTGTAGATCCTTTCATAGAGATGGGAATTTTAAAGACTCTTACTAATGAGGAAAAACTGAACTGTTTTTCTGATGCTGTACGACATTGTTTGAGATGTGTCATCAGGCATCAATTTCAACATCCTGTAATGTTTATTGATGTACTGTGCCTTTGGGTTTTGTAATGTATTTTAAGCACTTTGTTAAATTTAACTCAACTTCCAAAATCACATGTGCTGTATTAGAGGCAGTGTGTGTGTTGTATGGAATATGCTGATGTAATCCTTATTTGTTAACTTCTAGGATCAGGATCTTGTTAAAACCCTGAGTTGTTTAACTATGATAATCACCCCTGTGTTTGCTGAGGTAAGTGTTGGTGTAAAAATCTTCTTTGAAAGTATTAGCCAAATGTCTAATAACTTTCCTGAGTTTTATCTTTTTTGGTTTGCTCCTCAGCTCAAGCAGCAGGACACAAATAATGCTAACAGAAAGAAAGCAATTGAGGAACTTGAGAAAAGCATCAATGTGGCAGAAGCAGCATGTCCAGGGATCACAGATAAGATGGTGAAGAAACTTATGGAGAAATTTCAGAAGTAAGTAGTTTAGTGATAAGAGTTAAGTGCTTTAAACCATTAGCTTTGTAGTTACAGGTAACACTTCTGTTTGAGACTAAAACTAGTAGTAACAATTACTGTATCTGGTCTTGAAGTGCTGCAGCTTTACTGTAGGTGATATATCTTGCTTCTTTAATTTAGCCTGCAGGTTTGTCTTAAGCATGTTTACAGGCAATAGGGGAGACAGAGAATTTTTTTCTTACCTCTTTCAGGAATGTTTTCTTGAGAATGTCACTTCTGGTGGGTTTTTTCCTATGAACCATTGAGATGAAGGCACATACTAATTCAGTGATGCAGAAATACTTATGTGCTGTTTGCCTAGCTGAAACAATATAGTTAACAATTTTTTTTACTTCCATTTTTTATCTGTAGATTTTCTGTTAATGACCCATCCTAAGAAACTTCACACAATTGACTGCTGTTTCGTATGGACCCAGTGAAACCCACCAAAACTACTTCAAGCTTGGCAGTGCTTAGCTCATGAGCTCCTTGTGCCTTTTGGATCTTTGCAACATATTGATGGTGATTGAGGATTTGAAAGAACCTACTCAACTATTTTGTGGCAGTGCACATGGTTTTATATTTTCAGGAAATTATTTTGTAAAGAACAACTTTTAATATTGTAGTTTCACCCGTTTAATCTGATAAATGTTGAGGTGCAGTTTTGCTTTTAGAAATAACCATTACTTTAGTTAATAGAATGTGCAAGTACAGTATGTTTTGATGCTATTTTGTTCCTGTACGTGGAGTTGTACAGGTCTTTTATATTCATGAGTTAAACTTTTGTAAATCACTAACAAGCTTCAGAGAAAAATAGCTTTTTCACAAGCGTATTCAAAACATGTAATGTAGTGGCAAGGGTATTGCTGTAGCACCTGCTTCAACCAGCATATAGTTATCGTGCCCTGAAAAACCTGCAACAGTATCTATTTTAATTCTGAATTGGTACAGTATTTTAGGCAGCTCTATGATTAAATATATTTGAGAGCAATATGTCAGTAGTTTGCAGGTGATATGTAGCAACAGGTCTATCCTGATGTACAGTCTGTGTATTACCTTTTAGAACAGGTTTTGAAGTAGTAACTCAATCTTATATCATCATGGTAGGAAAATTTAGAGCAATACAGTTGAGGGGGTGGGGCTTTTGGCAATAATGGACAAAACCTGAAGTCCAATTTAACTTAATTTAATTTTTTTTCCTCTGAGTATACATGCCTGGGTGGAAGGGAGCCAGAGAAGCCGAGCGTCGCATGTTACATACCTCACACGCAGGTATTGGTGTAACACCAGCGTTCTGTGTGGTGGTGTTGTTTCTCCTGTAAAATATTTATACACATTTTTGTTCTGAAATACATTAAATACAGTACATCAACATAATTTGTTTATAATTTTCTGAAAGTGTATTTTAAATATGTATTTACCAGTTAATATGCGAATAACTGAGTTATAGATATTCTTTCACAAAAAGGTAGTACTGTGCAGTACAGAGTGATTTTTTTCATAAAAAGTAGGTAAGACTATAAAGTTACTTTCAGTTATATATTTATGGTACTGCTAGATGGGTAATATCTTCTCTTCTGTTGTTTTGTTTTGATTTGGTTTTTTCCCTTTTTCAACCCAGTATGTATATTATGCTGAAGTTTTGAACTGGGGTTGTTTTTCAGTACTTAGCTGTGGAACTGTTGGTGTAAATTTATTTTTGATAAAGGCTGAGTGTGTTTGTTTTATGGTTCAGACCTGCACATTTTGTTTTTGCACAAAAGTCATTTTAAAGAATCTGAAATATATCTGCCAAATATTGAAAAAGTAATGGTGTGCAAGTAAATACTGCGTTTTTCATCAAATGTTGCCATTACATCATTTTTATATAAAGGACACTCGTGAGAGATGGTGGTTAGATATGCCAAGGACAATTATTTTCAATGGTGCCTACACTGTAAAAAAATTACTTTTAACTCGTTTTAATTTTAAAAAAAATGTTTCTGTTTAAAACTTTCATCTGCTATATAACTGAAATTCAATTAGAATTTATATCTGAGAAAAAAGTCTGGAAATAGTTTTTGAAAACAATAATGTTATGGATTAAATAAATATTTTTATAAATGTAAAAGCAGCAAAAGTTGTAAATACAGTTGATCTGAAGCTTTACAAAATAACTGCATCACAGAAACAAATTGTAGTGCTCCTCTAGCTTCTGTAGTTGTTAGTCTTGTAAATCTGTTTATAGATGAAGCTTATTTCAATGTTTTGGGGGGTTTTAAATGGTTTAAAAATAAATATTTAAGTTCTGTAAACTTTCATGAACTTGTTCTGTTGTGCATCATTTTTTTTCTGGACTTCAACAGCTGTGCAGAGGTGTGGATGTGTCTGTCACAGACTCGTGTTCTGAGAAAGGTGTTCCCTGCGTGGGTGCTTTGCAAAGCTCTGGGTGCCCCATGCTGTCCTTGTCCAGAGGACACCTGCCAGCTGCTACTCCCCAGGGAATGGATGCAGCAGTCCTGGGGTTCTGTTTGGTTCCTTTCCTAGAGGGGAGATCCCAGGATGTGTGAGCTCAGACAGATCTGTCCAGCAGTGCCACCATGGCAGCAAAGTCACAGCTCTGACTGCCTTTGGCCTCGGCACAAAGACCTGTGCCACAGCTCCCTCAACTTTGGCCTCGGCAGCCTCAACACAAATCTCACTTGAGGGAGCTCCATATAAATTTTTCAGAATTAAAAACATGTTTTTACTTCCATGTCACTTTCCTTAAAGTGTTCTTTTTCTGTGAGAGTCTGAGGGAAGAGCTGATGGTAAATCCTCCTGAGTTTGTAACTGGTGGCTCTACTCTGTTGACACTGATCTTTAATCTGTGCAACTCCATTAACAATTCTGGGTAGGTGGGGTTAGCAAATGACACAGGAAATTGGAACCTGACATGTTTGAGATACAACTGTAATTGGTTGCTGAACTATGGTGCCTTTTCTTTTCCTGTGGAATGGGGGGGATGTATGCCTATCTCGTGGGACAGCATGGGAAAAACTCACCCACATGTGTACAAAACAGACTCACTCTTGTGTAGCACAGTCCATTCAAGAAGGTTTTTTTCACTGTGCTGCATATGCCTGAAGTCTCTGTGCATCGTAAGTCTATAATTAGCTCCTAAGAAGGGATGTCTGTATTGCTGATTCCAGAGAAGAGCTGTCTTTTTCCCAGGTGTTAACTATTGATGAACTGTGTAACTTAATCAGCAGGATTCTGTTGCTGCTAATGGAAAGATAGATCAAAATATTAAGGCAGGAACCATCTTGCTCGTTTGGTTTGCCAGGCTTCCTGCTGTAAGTTGAGCAGAATTGTTGCTGAAGTAATCTTATCAAAGTAGTCTGAATTGCAGAATAGAGAAATGTATTTGTTCTTGGGTAGATGAGTCCTTTATCAATGTAACCATTCTTTAAGCCCTTGGTCTCTGACCCCTCTTTTCATTTCTGTGCAGTGTAGTGTCATCACACCTGCTCTTGCCTTGGAATGTCGACAGTTGAATAGGAGAGTGTGTAAGTTTTAATGTGTTTGCACAAAGTTTACCAATTGTTAAAAGTCTGATTTTTATCACACTGTTTTATGACTTAACACTGGAATAAAATTATTTTCCTCTTTGAAAAGTTTTAGTCGTATGTATGTTGGCTTGTCTTATTTCACAGCTTTATCTATTTTGTCTAAACCTTTATCTTTTTTTTTACAAACCAGTTACTTCTATCTGAATGCACTGAGTAGCTTAATGTTTTCACACTGTGATACTGCTGTGCCTTCTCCCCTTCAATAATCCTTTGTGTAAGGACTATAACAGTTAACATTTTCCAGGTACTGCTGTTTGTCTTTCACCACCAGCAAACCACTCTTTCCACGTCCTCTCTCCATCCTTCTGTTTTCTTCCCTAGGGTAACACAGTCACTTAAACAGATGTTCTTATCTCAGGGGTGAATAGGGCTGAGGAGGGACCGAGGGGAAAGACTTGGTCAAGGGTTGTTTCAATTGTTCCTTGACAAGTAAAGCCACTGCTTACTGGGATTGTTCCTTAATTTTAGTGAGTCCCAAGAAAGTGGTTTACGCAATGAATTTAGCTCAGAGATGTCAATTTGTGTCTCTTACTGACAGGCTGCTTTGTTCTCTGCTATTGTTGACCATGTGTAGGATGTGCTGAGGCACAGTGCCCACGCTGTGCCCCAGTGCTCCCTAGTCCACGGAAAAATCCAAAAATAGTTCCCAAGTCCTTGTTTCTTCCTCTCAATGCTGTTTTCCCAGCATAGTCTTGAAGACCAGACCTGGTAGTTCCTGAAGATTTGGGCAGGGTGTTTGTACAATGATTTCTCGTGGTGGGACTGTGTCTGCTCAGGGACATGCTCGAGGTAAAGCTGACCTGGGCCAGCCATCAGCTGTGTATCCACATGCTTTGAGGAGCTAACGGGGATTGTGGATAGATCCCAGGGCTGTGTGCACGGCCTGTGTCTGAAACACTGCTGCTTTTTTTAACCCTCTACCAAATTGTGCCCACAGACTGCCATTCTTAAATGTTGTAATGAGTGGTGATTCTTGCTCTTTCCAAGGTACAGAGCTTTGGGAATGGGGAAGAAACAACTCTCCAGCCAGAAAGATTAATCCTTTTTTCAATAGAACATCTGCCAGATCAGCATGAGGGATCACTGCAGTTCACAGCTTCAGCACAGGGTAACTAGGAGAAGACGCAAACCTTAAAATGTACTCACTTGTTGGGCTAATGCATTTCTTTGGGCAACCAACCAAGCATGTGGCTGTTTTCAGCAGTGTTGAGGGATCTCCACAAGTCTCCCTGGTTGCTGGGACAGCAAAGGCACAGAGGGAGCTAGGAAGCAGAGCAGGAGAGGGAAACCAGCTCCTTGGAGCACTGAGGGCTGCCCAGGAACTGGGAGGCACAGGGCAAGGTGTGCTGCAGGGGTGCCTGCAGGACTGGGGAGTGCAGATTTCACAGGGCAGAAGGAGGAACTCAAAACTCCTGTGTGAACAACTGTTTTTTATTGTCCACCTTCTAAAACAAAGGACAGCAGAGTGCACAGGACCCATAAGACCAGTTCTTTTTACATTTTAATCTATTTTTTTGTCCCAGCTTCCTTGTTTCTGAAATCTTTCTAGCAGGGCTGTAGTGGTTTCTCCACCATGGGTTTTCTGGGTTGTCCCTCTGCTTACAGTCATGTCCTACAAAGACTTACAGGGTTGTTCTTAAAGAAAATTATCAAGATCCTCCCGTAAAATCTTATGGAGGTGTCATCATTCTCAAGATTTCTGAGTAGATTTAATGTAAGTTTAGGGTAATAGTAAGTTTTTGTAATAAAAATACTTCCAAGACGGTGCCTGTTCCTTTCCTACCTGCTCCTGATACCTTTATCCTGGTATCTTTCTCCTGCTGCTTAACTGAGGACTGATTTGGGGAAGCAAAGGACCCCAAAAAACCCCCTTACACATTTCTCTCCCTCAAATTTAAGCAGAGCACTGAGGTACCGGGGCTGCCACAGTGCTGCCAGGAGCTGATGGCTGATGGGCCTAAGGAAAGCACAGCTCTACAGTATGAGTGCGCTTCCCCAGTGCTCACCATGGGGTGCTTCTAAAAGCTTGACAAGCACTGCTGAGATGTTTCTGGGGAAGGATAATCTATTAAACTGGCCAGGGAGAAGACAGCCACACAAACAGCCTTGTCTTTTGAGTGCCAGGTGCTCCCTGCAGCACTGGAGGGAGGTGAGGCAGGTGGAGGAGATGGGCTCTGTGCTCGGGTTTTCCCCCTGTCCACATGGCATCAGCTCTAGGAGCAGCCTCTCATGAACATCCTGCTCCTCTCCAAAAGGGCCTGAAACACCCTCCCTCCAGTGTGCTTCCCTGCAGCTGGGAAAAGCAGCAGCTGAAACTATTCTGTAAGAAGTCTCCTTTTCTCCCTCCCCCTCAATGAAGACTCCAGCAGCTGAGCTCCAACCATCATCTTGGGCAGGACATAAGGGCTTAGCAGGGCTTTAGGAGATCCCTGGCCTCTGTGGCTGAAGCAAGACACCCCCTCTCAAAGTGTGGTGGCAGAGGCAAACCAGCTTCCAAGTGTGGTGCAGGGGTTGAATACTTCTGAACACACCCCTGATGTCCATTAACACATCCTCTATAGCTAAGAGCACTCACACAACACAATCCCATCAACGTTTCATAAGCTGCAAGCAGACCCGCAAACAAAGAGTGTTGCCATTCTTTGACCCTGGGTCAGCACCAGCCACCTCTGCTCCTTCTGGGTGGTGTCAGGCATCTAGGTGAAATACTTGGAGGTCCCTCTGGAAACCCTCTCTTCAGCAGTGCTGGTGGCAAAGGACACCCCCTCATCCTCCTCATCCAGCTGGAGGCTGCCCGAGGAGAGCCGCACGCGGGCCATAGGTGAGCGCAGCACACGGCCGTACAGGGAGCAGTAGTCAGTGGCCAGCAGGTCCGAGTCAGAGTCACTGGACTCGGTGCTGCTGCCCAGGTAGCGCTCGGTGGAGCGCCGTGGCCCCGGAACCAGCCCTTGCTGGGCTGGGACGTGCCAATAAACACCCCCTTTCCTGCTGCTCAGTGCGGGGCACGGCCCCAGGGGCCTGAACTCGGAGCCGTAGGGGAAGCGGATGGTTTTCATGTCTGACTGGCTCCAAGAGCGCTTGGGAGGCTGCTCCTGAAGGCCATAGTCGAAGGAGTGAGCCAGTGATCTGTTCTTCCCCACCATGCTTGTGCCCATAGCCGTGCCTGTAGCCTCATGATGGAACTGCCCAGCCTGGGTCCCACTTGGGCTCTGTCGAGGGGGTTTTGCTGCCATGGGGCTGCCTGCACCTGCCTGTCCTGCTGTGTCCTCACCAGGGGCCGGTGCAGGGCATGGAGACTGCAGGGCCCTGTCCAGATAGAAGAGCACGGGCGGGGCCGGGGCCACCACGGGCAGGGGACAGGGCATATCCATGTACACCAGTGGCCGGGTGCTCACCTCCCGCATGTTGCCCACAGAGGTGCTTTTACTGTTCCCAGTGAACTGGTGGTGGGGCCGAAAGGATGTCAAGGGATTCCTGGCTCCGAAGAAGTCGATGGGCTCCCATGCCCGCTCCATCTCCAGCTCGGAGTAGAGCAGGGGGAAAGCAGACGAGCTTTTGGAGTGGGGCAGGAGGGTGGGGGATGCTTCGGGCTTGGAGTGCTCCATCTCAGTGGCAAACCTCACCTCCATGGTGGAGCTCCGACGCCGGCTGTCCAGGGTGGGCTCGGAGCCGTGCACGCCGTTGGCGTGGTACGAGCCCCGGCTGCCATAGGCCAGGCGCAGCTCCTCCACCTGGGCAGGGCACAGAGGGGTGGGTGCCACATGGGTGCCCAGAGCAGGATGGGAGCACCCAGAGCTGAGGGTCTGGCTTGGCCTGCAGCTGAGCTCCTCCAGCTGGGGCAGCAATGCCAAGACCTCGGCACAGAACTATTGCTGATGCCGTGGAGACTTACCTGCTTTGATACATCCGTCAGGAGGTCTGGGGAGGAGCGGCACTGCCTCTCATCATAGCGGGATGTGCAGTGCTTCCTGCAGAACAAGAGCATGGGTGGATGTATGGCCAGGAAGGTTCTTCCCCTCTCCCCCGTCCCCTCAGGCACTGCCCCCAGTCCATGCCCCCAGTACCTCTCAAAGGGCAGGCTCTTTATCTTAGCCTTCCTCCCGTGCTCCAGCAGCTGCCGCTGAGTCCTCCCACTGCAGCACGGAGGGAGAAATGTGAGCAACATCATCAGCCCCAGCCCTGGGTAGGCCTTGTGCCCCACATGAGGGGATGCAGCAGGACCGAGGCAAGGGTGTCTCCAGGAGAAGTAGCTGTTATCACCCCCTCGGATTCAGCCAGGGCTGACATAAAGGGGAGGCTCAGAGACATCCCCAGACCCTTCCTGGCCCCAGCAGTTTGGTTTTCCCCTGGGAACTTACCTGTAGCGGAAGCTGGAGCCTTTGCTGCACAGAAGGGCTTTGGGCTTTGACTTGGGCTCTTCAGAGAGCCTGAAGAAGGCATGGTACTCCACACATGTCTTCCAGAAGGCCTTGCAGGTGTCCCGGCTCGCCATAGTGAACTCCAGTGTGTCCTTGCACAGCGCCTGTGTGCCGGAGACAAGCTCTGTGTCAGGGGCACAGGACAAGCTCTGCCATTTGCCCTCCTGAACCCCTGAAGGGTCATATGGGCTGTCACTGCTCCAGGCAGTGCACTGTCACCTCGTTGTCACAGGAGTAGCGCATGTCACACTCAAGGAGAAGGAGCATCACCCGTGAGCAGCAGGAATGGATTTTACTCCAAACTGGGGACTTTGTGTGGCTGACCTTCCATCCACAGCTGTCTGCTCCTGAGCCCAGCAGCTGCCTGTGGCGTGGTACTTACAGAGATGTTTGCATGGAGCTTGATGAGAAAATGCTTCCTCTTGAAACTCAGTTTGCGAATCTTGGACCAGTTGAAGGTGTTGATCTTTGTATTGCCCTGCAAGGACAAACACAGCAGTTATAGCTGGATGGAGCAACCTGTAAATACAGAAATGCAGTGGGCCAAGGCCTGAGCTCACAGGACACTGCATGAGACTCCAATGCAGTTCTTGGAGCTGCTGGGGTGTGGGGAAAGGGTGCTGGGATTTGGTGTTGACCGCCTCATCAGCTGGTTCTACAAGTAGAAATTGAGGTTCAGGGCTTAACTCTGCCTGCTGAAGCTCTTTGCAAAACTCCAGGATCCCCAGACAAACCTCAGAGAGGTCAAGGCAGGGAGTCCTATCTGTGCCAGCTCAAATGTCACAGCAGAACCAGCCCTCCAAAGAAATAAGAGTCTCCCCTCCCTTGCTGGGAAGTGTAGCAGTGCTCAGCTCACCCCCACACATTTAGACCTGCTTTAAGCAGGCTGCAAGCACACCTTACCCCGTTATCATTTCGCACTAGGTTAGATGCAGCTACAAAACACTGGTGTCATGGGAGAACCAGGATAAATTGTGTTACTCCACTCTGTGACACCAGGACCCTCTCAGGTTTCTGGGAGAGCCCAGATTTTAACGGGCTCACAAATGCTCTAAGCATGCGTGAGGGGTGTTTATGGCTCTGAATAAATAACCAGGTCTGGCAGCACTAATTACAAACAGCAGACCCACAGCTAGGTTTTATGTTTGGGTTTTTTTTCTTTTTGCTGTGACAAGATGTTCCCAGGTTGAAATCAGCTGGTGTAGGAGCAGAGCACTGCCTCATGCTGGCTTCGAGGAAGTCTGTACTTACTGTGCAGCTCGGCCGTGATTACAGGGTGATGTAATTGCACAGACGTGGGAGCTATTTTCGCTGGGAGATTACACGGTGAACACAGGACGGAGCCATGGAACCTGTGGTGCTCACAGGGCCACCGCTCTCATGGGACAAGGGCCAGCAGAGCTGGGGAAGGTTCGGTGGCGTGCAGTGGCTGCTGGGGGACGGTGGGGCTGAGCCCCACAGCCACATCCCGAGCATCACCTTCACCCCCGAGGTCTGCGGAACACATTCCCTCTTGTAGGATTTGGGAGGGTTTGCAGCACTCAAAGGGGAGAAGGGTCACCCCCAGATGGAGAGGCCACCCCGCCCGGGTGCTGGCAGCCACCCCTGAGCCCCGGGCTCACCTGCAACACCAGCACCCCCATGTGTGTCACAGCCAGGTTGATCTGTGTCCCCTCGCCGTCGCTGGCGGGGTGCGGGCGGATCCCGTACATCTCCAGCTTCCTGGCCACGTCCAGCAGCTGAACGTCCGACTCGGCCGGCGTCTTCCCTCTGGAGACAGGAACGCACAGGAAGCAACAGGAGTGAGAAGGCAGATGCTGAAATGGGCTGAAAAAATGCCATTTTGTACGTGCTGGCATCACACCCACTCCACTGCCAGCCCTGCCTGCCGATGGGAGCAGCCTGTCAGCAGACATCCATCAGGGAATTTGTGTGGGTGGCGGTGGTGTGGAGCAGCCCTTACCTGTGTCTCCGGTGGTAGTGCATGATCTTGTTGTCCAGGTACTCCTGGTTGGGCAGGTACCTGTGTGCGGCCAGGTGCTGCAGGTCTGTCTCCTCATGGAAGTCACCCACCTCGGCTTTGGGGACACAGAGAGAGCGTGGATTAGACTGTGAGGGGTCAGTGCAGTGGGAAGCCCTGGCTACACAGCCAAAGCCCGTCCCCAGGGAAGGGGCACGGTCCCTGCAGGCACTTGCTTGCCCTTACACTGCAGCAGGTGGGAGATGATCAACGCCGCGCTCTTGTCACTGCAGGGCAGCCGCCCCTGTGCCAGGTCCTTCTTGATCTGGAGGGTGAAGAGGTACCTGTGGAGGGGGACAGGAGCATGCCCTGGGGGGAGCTGGGTGCTGGGCTGAACCACGAGGGCCATGCCTGTTCCCCTGTCTCAACCCATGGGATACACGTCCCCAGGGTCACAGGAGGAGCACGCAGCCCCTGCAGAAGGCTGCAGCTGGGCCACCACCATGACCAGTACATCCCTGTCATTGAAATGCTCATTAGTAGATTTCAGAATTAACATTCCTTTCTGTTTTGGAGGGCATTTGCCTCTCTTGGGGCTGATGTTCTGCAGAAGAACTGTCTTGGTTTTATTCTTAGTCCCTGTTTGCAAATACTTTCTCTAAAATTGTAAGAGCTAACAATGTCATTTTTAAAAATAAAACTAAAGTTGTTCTTTCAGAACACAGGTTGAGGCAGCAGCTGGACTGAGCAGTCAGACTCTGTGCGCAACTGCTAAAGCATTTGGCAGTAAACAAATTGCAGCCTCCTTCAAGTGGGCTGTGTTTATAAACAGATGATTAAGAAAAGAGATTCTCTGGTTTTGTTCTGTAAAGCGTAATACTTAGGATACCCACTGCTCACAGACAGGCTGCGGTGGATAAAGAATTAACATGCTGCAAAAACACAGAACTGTGTGGTAAGAAAGTAATAAAACAAGTGCTGTACCTGGTCAGTTCTTCTCTCAGGTGGCCAGGGTCCACTGGGAAAAATTTCACCATAAATTTGAAAAGAACCTCCTTAGGATCTTAAAACACAACATCTTCATAAGTTTTCTTTTACATGTCTATTGAGAACATTTACAACTCTCTTCACACATGCTGCCTCCTTACAGAGTAAATTAATCTGGACCCTTACAAATCAGGGACCACAGACTGACCCCCCCCCCCAAACCAGCCTGCCCAGGCCTCCAGTATTACCAATGGATGCAAATAGGGGTTTGTATATCTAAAGAATACTAAAGAGAAAATGCCCCAGCAATTCTTTAAATAGCAAAAAACCCTGTTGGAAGGGGGTTTCCATGAAATGGTGCCAGGGAGCATGGCCAGAGCCTTGGTGTAATTGCCATCACTGAGGCTGTGTGTTAAATTCAGCCCTCCAAGCACTTGGGGTGCAACGGCTCCCATAGGAGGCTGCTTGGGCAAAGGTTTTTTGTGGGATGAGTGAGAACAAGCAGCCAAGCCCAAGGCAAAGTGCGTGGAGGGAGGGAGGCAATTATGTAAGCACTGACTGCCACAGAGCACCCAGAAGGCACACGGTAAAGGAAATAGGTGCCTGAAATAATTCCATTTGTGGTGCACCCAGAAAGGGAAGGCTCCTTATCACGCTTTCCTCTTTCAAGGAAATTCATGCAAACACTGTTCTGCAGCCACCCCATGGCAAAGACTGGGGTCGTGGCCTCAAGCTCTCAGTCACCTCCCAGCCATCGTGTACTTGGGGAAAATGTTACAGGGATGGAAAGAGGCCTGTGCTGGAAGGAGCACTGTGTTAACACCGGTCATGGCCATGGTAGAGGAGGTCAGGAATTCAGGTCAGGCTCTGCAGCATCTCCGTGGGGCTGGGGAGGAGTGGCAGAGCCTGCGGGGCACAGGGGGGACCCTGCCTCACGCAGGTGCCTGGGCTGCTCTGAGCTGCAAAGGGAAAAGGAGGGCATGCAGGAGCAGTGCCTGTCGTGCTGCCAGCACGGCCATGCAGGCACTCAGCCACCCCTGCTCCTCTGCCAAGCTGTCAGGTTATTAACAGCTCCAGCCTCAAATGGTGCAGATACCAGATTGCAAAGGTAGCGGTATTTCCACAGGATTTTGTATGGACTGAGGCGTCCTTGCAAACAATCCTGCCCAGCCTCACCCTCTAAAATGAGCTCAGGTAGGCGCTGGAAGCTAGAGAACCCGTCCCCAAGCAACAACATTGCATGAATGTGTCTGTGCTGTACTGCCACTGGTAGTGATTTAGAAGAATTCTGTTCTTGAAATACTTACTTTTGACTTGCTTTGTTATGGGTTTTAGTGGTTCCAACCAGACCTGAAATGAAGCAATGAAGAGCTGGGTGAATAAACAGCACAAGAGATGTGGAATAAAAGCAGCAGCATCATGGCAGAATGCAACATGAAACTGTTGGCCAGCTTGGCTGCTGTGACAAGTGTCCTGCTGGCCAGCCCCACACAGATGGCTATGGATAGACACCAGCAGCTGTAGATATCACTGGGGCTTGTAACTCCCCTCCTAACTCCCATTTTCAGGGCTTTTCTGCCATCATAGCAAAACTTGCTACATAAGTTCTCCATCCCCCAGCCATGCAGGCGATGGCAGCTCTGGGGCCCCGCACTGCTGGCTGCACTCACCTGGTTCCCAGCCTGGCTGTGAAACTCCAGCCCGAAGTACTCCTTCTCTGCAAGGTTGAGGTGGCTGCAGGTGAGGTTGAAGAGCGCTTTCCCACAGGATTTTTGCTAGCAAACACAGCATAGAAGCAGCAGGTTAGGCAATGCTGACAGCAGCCGTGATGGGATTTCAGAGAGATGGGGAGAAGTTTCAGCTCCCTACCTTCAACCCCTTTCCTGACCATGCAGCAGCAATATCTTGCTCAATAAATGCTGTTGGCTTCAGCATGTACAACAGGACAACTGCATGGTGTGTTCCCTGTTTTTGGAAATCAGATTCCTTCCCATCACTCCTCTTCTTTATTAAGGAACATAAACCAGAAAGGAAAGCAAGAGAAAAGAAATCTTGCTTTGACTCACTGTTTGCAAATATCACTGTCTGGGCAGTTCTGTCCCTGGCAAACCAGTGAGTGACCCCCAGGACGAGCACCTGCCTGAACCAGGGACAGCCATGGCAAATGTGCTTAATTAAGAGCCAGTGGGAGCAGACCTCAAACATGTGCAGTGAGTCCGTGTGCCCTGACAACCGGGGATGGACTACTATTATGGTTAATGGTAATTAACAGCAACAGGACCAGAGATCCTGTGCCATGGGCTCTGAGTCATCCATGAGCTTTAGCAATATGAATTAAGTGGCACTACATACTGATAAGGGAGGCCAGGATGTAGTTATCCCCAGTAAACAGAAACACTTGGAGGGTGTTTTCTTGATTTGTTGCCATGCTGTATGACACGGCTGGAGAAAAACCAGGAGGCCCCCGACTCTGGAAAATGCTCCAGACAGCACCAAAAATTAAAATGGAAGCGACCCACCCCAACAAAACCCTGATATGCCTTCATCAGCTTGTCAAAAGCAGACCAAAAGGAAGTATGGGTTATTGCAAAAGCAAGCTGAAGCAGGGAGGCCGGGTTAGACAGCTGCTAAATTATGGCATGTTGGGTGATGGAGGGGAAGACAGGCTGCAGCTCCCTGTGGCAGTGGCTGCTCCCAGCAGGGACGGGAGGGACCTGGCTGCTGGTGGTGATGCACACTAATAACCACCTTTCAGGGCTTCTCCTGGCATGAAATTGCTATCTCTGTGCTGAAAGGCTGCAGAAAAGTGATAGCGTAATAACAGCACTTGCTCTGCAGCACTCCTGGTTCTCCTCAAAATTACTGGATCGCAAGGGTAATTAAAACAACTATAAACGTTTATTTCCAAGCTAGCATTTTCTAGCATGAAAGGCTTTGGCCTCTGTCAGGCAGCCAGGAAAGACAAGCATTACTGGGTTATTATCTACCATGTCTGCTGGGAGCAACCCACTCTGCTCCAAGCCTGGCACTGCCCAGGGCAGGCACCATGGGACAGGAGCAGCCCCAAACCCAGGAAAACCTGCTCACTGGGTTGCTGCAGAGGCTGCTTAGAAGCAGCCTTTCTCTTGTAGAATGTTGCTTGCAGGTGTCCTGTCCTGGATTTTGGGGTGCTGAGGCCAGTGCTGCCTCAAGCACTGGGGTACAGTGATGCTCAGCAGCATCAGCCCTGCATTGCACCAAGTGAGAGAAGTGGGTGCTGTGCTGGAGGAGCACAGTGCAAGGCAGAAGCACGACATGTGGGGCTGTTTGTCCCACATCCAAGCCTACATGTGCCTCAGAGAATGATGCAGGGCCAGGTGAGCAACCACAGGCAGAAACCTCAGAGTAGAAGGTGAAAAAGAGAAGCTGCACTGGCTCCTCCTCTCCTCGGTGAAAGCATATGGGACTGTGAGCAGAATCAGAAAGCCAAAGGCACTTCCAGAGGTAGACAGCAACATGTGCAACACATGGGACACACACACATGCCCCTGTCCCCAGAGGGACTCTGGCAGCACCTGCAGTCCAATGGCAAAGCCCATATCTGTAGCGTTCCCCATAGGACGGGCTGCTACACCCAGGTCCATGGTTTAAGGGTGAGCAACAGCTCATGGGATTTGGTGTGATCTTTTCCCACCACCCTGGGAAATGCCTGTCCTAACAGGCGTGCTGCAGCCGGCACATGGTGCCATGAACCAAGCGCCCTAAGGCTCCCTGTGCCCTCACTCCTCTGACACCAGCCCCACACACCTCCTGTCAAGGAATTTCCAGCTTTACAAGGGACACATGACCACAGGAGACTCTGTCCTTCACTCAGCCTCAGCAACTGTTTTTTCTGGGCTTGTTTGGTTTGCCCAGCAGCATCCCAGGCTCAGCCACAGGGTGTTCAGCAGAGAGGGGACAGTGGGGACGTTCAGAGATGTGCCAAGCCCCTTCCTTCCCCTGCCCTGGGAGCTCAGACCTGTTATCCCGGGAACCAACTCCAGTGCTCAGCTGAAGGAAATCCTGGGAACTCAGCGGTCCCAACCGTCAGCAAGGATGCAGATGGAGGCAGAAGCCTTCCTGGGTCGGCATCCAGCATCAGGAGAGGAACTTGTTCTCATGCAAAGCAGCCTGGAAATGAGATCTTGCTGCACATGCCAGCAGCTATGACACCCACATGAGGCAGGTGGAGATGTTTACACTGAGCATGAGGTGCAGGGGGAATCAGGCCTCCTGTGTTTTCTCTCTTTTGTCCTTTTCCCTCCCATTATACTGACGTACTCCACATTCAAAAGAGCTTTCTAAAGTCAGAAGGGGTTTAGGAAGAGTTGTTTAAAATATCTGCTCAAAACTTAGCCCAAAGCAGTCCTTTTATACTGGAGAAGTCACTAATTCAGCTATTCATTTGTTGTACCCACACAGCAGCAAATGCATGAAATGCCTAAAAGGGGTTTCCAATACCATTGCATGCTAAAAAAGGAAATGACCAGGAGTTCCTCTAATGGAAGTTATTTGCTGCAATAACATGTCGTGCAGAGCTATAGTGCTGTGTCTCAAGCAAATAAGAAAACAGAGATGGAAAAAAATGCAGCAACATTGTACCGGCAGCATCTTTTGAATTGTGTCTCACTATGACCTGATCTAGTCAATGGGGGGAGGAGGGGAAGGCATTTTAAATTGACTAGTCTCATTTTTAAGATGTCTCCTGGATTAGGATAGATTAATTAAACTAAATAAATCAATTTCCATGCTGTGTTAATGGATGGAATTGCTTTGTAATTCACTTTTTTGCAAAATACTATCACAAAGAAATGGAGCTGTGCATCCGAGAGAGCAGTTTTCAGGCTGTGCTATAAACCACAGAACAAGGACTTACAAGAAAAGCAACAGAACTTGAAAAAAATCCTGTTTTGTATTAAACACTCTGGTCCCACAGGAGATGCAGGTAAGTACTAGAATAAATCTACTTGAATTAGCTAATTCAGTTAGCTACTGTGATTATCAAACCCCAACCAACAGTAAACGTGTGATCACACTTGTAAAAACATGCTTCCAGCACACAGTCAAGACATATCTGCTTTCAGTTATATCTATACACATATGCATAAATCTAACACCATAGATATTAATACCTAACATTTTAAACCTAGTTCAGAGCTAGCATTTGTTAAATGTCAATTATTATTCACAATGTGTTGTGGGACACTGCCATGCAGAAAATAAAATACAGTGAGGTTTTTTCTCAGCTATTCACAAAACCACACAGTTTTCTTTTTCAACTGAATGCCCAGGAAGAGATGTGTGCAGATGTTTCTCGCCAGGGATAACTTGGACAAATATGCTATTTTTATTCTGTTCCCAGACTTTACTTCCTTGCTGAATGTTTACACTGGCAGCCAGACAAATGAGAGAACTCGACATTTGTCAAGACCATCACTTCATATTAACTGATTTACTAAAGATGACACCAGATAAGTAAAAGCCATTCCTCCTTCTTCATAAATAATGTCAATAACAGAGGAGCATAGCAGTGTGTTGATACCAAAAACCATTTACCAATTAGTACTATAACCTTTCATTTTGAATTTGAGATTGGTTTTCTGGTTTGTTTGCTGGGGGTTTTTTAAAGCTGAAAACCAGAAGCTGTAAGAGACCATGCAATTCTTGAGAGCAGCAATGCCTTAGTAATTAACACCAAAAAAACAGTAAGAATATGATACCCACTTACGTCAACTACAAAGATCTTCTGGGAATCATCCAGGAACTGGACTTTCAGGTGCAGCATCCTCGAGCATGCAGCTGGGTGTGCGGCAGGCACGGCAGCTCTAGTGGTGTGAGCCAGGAGCCGGGAAGGGAGCCCTGACTCCTCTTGCACACATAATTCCCTCTCAGCTGGATGGAGAAGGCTGCAGTCACAGATGTGGAGCAGAGGCTGGAGGAAACAAGCTGTCTGCCTAAAAACTGGTTTAAAAATACCCCAACAAACCAATACCTACCTTGGTTTAAATGTCACCGCTGCAATAAAGGATGTTTTCTGCCTGTGAATTATGGGTGTATTAATTAGGAGGAAGATTGGCAGTAATGGGGCTGAGATAAACACTGGGCTCTTCCAGCTGGTGGTGAGCAATGCAAGGGCAAAGTAAGCCCATGCTTGGTACCACAGGGTCATGGGAGAAGAGAGGAGCATCTCTCCTGCCAAAGTCACCCAGCAGTGAATGTCACCTTTGCTCTGCTCTGGTTAAGGTGCACTGGGAGAGCAGCTGGCTGGCAGCTGTCCTGGCTCCATGGGGTGGGCAGATCATGTGCTGTCCACTGAGCGATGTGTCGATGGGCTGATGTACTTCACCAGAGAGTGGAAAAACGTTTCCAACTGGACTCAAAACCAGTTGTGAGTCCTTCCCAGAGAGGCAGAGGAGAGCCTGCTCCTAATTCCCAGCCCACATCCTGGTTGAGCAGCTTAGTGAAGTCTCATAAACCTTTGAGACAACCTGGTTCCCAATTCAAATCTGAAAAGCCCATGTTCCCACTCATCAGCTCATCCTCGCAGTGCCAGAGCCAGCCACCCACCCTCAGACCCCCAGGCTCAGCCCAGGCTGCTGTGTGCAGCCTTGCTTGGTGTGGTGGGTACCCAGGAACACTTGTGCTGCCTCTCTGCCCCAGGTGCTGCAGGGCCACGATGAGCTGTCTGGCCCCCCTGGCTCCTCTCACCCATCAGAGACCCCCTCACTGAGCTTTTGGGTGAAAGCAGCCTTTGGGCAGCAGCCCCCATTTTCAGGAAGAAATGCACTGAGCCGTGCCAAAGGCAGGCACTGGACTGGCATAGAGGATCATTATTGTTGCTACTGGAAAAAGTCACAACCACACATGATCCTGTGGGACCCAGAGTGATAGAAACACAGCTTGGCAAACCAAAAAAGCCACATTTAGTGCTGCGGAGATTTTGCTTGGTGCTCCCTTGCCTGTTTCTACTGAAACTTCCACTGTAAGTCACTCCAGACCATTCGCCATGGCCTCTCTTACACTTCCCAAATATTCCTGGGGTTGTCAGGACAGATGCTGTTGGGGCACCATAATACCTTGTCATCTCTGGTGCAGAGAAAAAAAACATAGAGCTTTTTATCCACAGAAAAATGTATAAGTCTTCTGCTAACCAGGACAAAAAGGAGCCTGAAAGTCAAAGCCAACCTGCTTTTCCCTGTGAAGCTGCTCCACAAAGCAGAGTCCATCATGCTCCACTGCCAGGAGGGGATGGCTGTGCCCCATGTGCCAGCACCACGTCAAGGACCAAATTTCCAGTGCTGCACGTGGCCCTGGGGTCTGAGCTCTTTGTGTCAGGAGAATGGCAGCATCCCATACAAACCATCCAGGGGGGCTGTGAGTGTACATTCCCTCTGCAGTTTAAAATGTTTTTGCTATCAAATATTGACAGGCACCAAGGAGAGGAGCAGCTCTCCTGAGTGGCTCTCACATCACAGGCACAGCTCTGCACTGGGAGCACGGCAAGGACACTGGACTGGCAGGAGGGATGTATGGGGTGCCATAGAGGAGCCCCCAAAGCCCAGAAGAAGCCAAGTCTCTCTTACAGGCTTTCCTGACATGCCAGGGGCACTGACCTTGAATTCCACAGATGCTGTTAGAAGCTGGGCACTGGCCAGTCAGGTTGTGGGTGGCAAAAAAGAGTTTATTTCACTACCTTGCTGGGAAGGAATAAGGATGTGTAGGGTCAAACAGGACCCCTAGCCACCCTAAAAAACTATCCATGGAGCCAGCAGCAGCAAACAGGCTCAAATTATGTAAACAAGAACTTTTTTGCATAGGATACTAAAGGACAGCAAGAAGAGATGTGGGACAAGCAAGGTTTCCTTAGGGCGTGGAGACTGTTGCTGTCTGAGCAGATGGGAAACCTATTTTACCCCCATCTATCTCCTTCTTCTAGAGGTGACTTGGGGGCCAGCCTGAACAACACACAAGGGGAGCACCAGGAGTAATTCCAGCTCCTGGCCTGAGCCAATGCCAAAGTCCAGCCTGGAATGTATGTCCTCCTTATCTGCAGGGGCAGGGAATAATGTGAAAATGGTGCACGAAAGCACAGAACCCATGAAGGGCAAGCGCAGCCATAGTGGCAGGTGGAGAGGGGACCCTGAGCAGCAGCATATTAAGAGTGAGTTCTGCTTCAGGGCTGCTTACTCAGCCAGCTCAGCTCTTGTTTTTAAGTACTCTGGACCTTGCTATCACCATCCTGCATTGCACCAGCTCTCCCAGGAAGGACTTTCTTCCACTGAGTGCACCTGACCCCATATTAAGCTGGATGCATTGGCTCAGGGTCTTCTTGAGCCTCTCAAATACCCTGCAGCTTGCTGGGATGGACTGAGCAGAGCAAGAAATAAGAACTTTCCTTCCTCCCAAACCCTATCGCCCCTTTTTCCAAGGAGAATACTCCCATCGATGTTTGGGGATTCCTCCTTTGTTCCCCAGTGGTGTTGGAGTGAGGGCAGCCCACAGGACATGGCAGAGCTGAGCATTGTGGCTACACCCTGGTGAGCCCTTGTCACTGGGCAGCGAGTGAGTGAGTTCAGCTGCTGTCCTGGCTTGGGCCTGGGCAAGGAAATGCCCCAAACATCCCCACTGCCTCCCGAGAGAGGAGCAGGCTGTGAGAGAACAAACTCTGGGAGAGAAGGGGCATAACGTGCTCTCCTGCATCACTGCAGCTCTGTGCATTGCTGTCCCTGGGGCTTTGTCATGTTTATCTTCAAATTGGGTTTAGAGGAAAGGAAATGAAAATGGATAGATAAAGTCATTGAATAGAGATCTGCCAGGGGATTTTAAACACCACTGTCCAAGAGGCAAGAACTCACACCCAGTTCATTGCTGAGCAGGGAGAAGTGCACACTCAAAATGCCAGACCGGACTTGCCCACGTGGACTTTCATACACTCACATTTCACCTCCTCTTCCTCAACTGGAGCTGCCAGGAGAACATCCATGTTCCCTCCTCACCCAGCCATAACTCCCCCAACTGCAGGGCCAGGGAGCAACCCACCTCTTGGCTGCATCACTGAGAGCAGGCTCTGGCACAGCCAAAGTCCTTCTAAATTAGCTCCAAGCTCCCACAGGATATCCCACCTGGTTAATGAATCCAAGGCATGGCATCGACACTGTAAACAGGAACATTTCTTTCCAGAATAGGGTACCTTCCACATTCCTGCTGCCACTCCAGGAGGAATGGCTTCACTCTCAGCTGGGGTCCCAGCTTAAGCACAGTTGGTTTAAACTTTTTATAAAATATACCCCTAAAAAAGTATTTTCAAAAAACAAAGCCTGAAAAAATTGAGTTTGTTTAGCTTAAAAAGAGAGGAAAGGAACGACAATCACCTGATTGATGCAGGGCCACACCAGAAGAAAGGATCAGCTGTGTTCCCAAGCTAAAGAGAAAATGAAGATTTGCTGGAAACTGCAGAGAAGATGTGAGTTAGGTCCTAGGAAAGACCCTTAAGCTGTGAGGCAGAAAAAATGCTGGAGCAAGCTGGAAAAACCAGGGTTGTGCCTGTTAGGGACAGTCCAGGGACATGGTCCTTCCTTTAAACCTTTAACAATGATCATTGTTTTACATTTACTCCACAAATCACATTATATCTTCAACATATCTCAACAGTTAGAGCTGACTCGCCATGTCCTGCCCTTCTAAAAACTTCTGCCCCAAAACTGTTCTATTTATGGAATATAATAAACAATGATACATTTACATTTTCATCAGCTAAATAATCTGACATCACTGTGCTGAAACTCATTACTCATAAGTAATCGCTGGGAAAATGGAAATAATTGCATTTTTTTATTTTGTGTTTCGGTGGGGTTCACCCATAAGCATCCAACTGCAGGATAAGACTTCTCTGAGCAGTGTTTTGATATCAGAAGGTGACATTATGCAGCAGCATTTCTTCTCTGGTTTGCCCCAATCCTACCCAAGGCAAAATTAATGCATAATCTCATGCTCAAGAAATCATAGAATAAAAGCAAATCTTATTCTTGTGATTATATTTTTATTTCAGCTTCAGCAGCTAAGGTAAGTGGCTCTTTTTACCTACCTGCAATAACAGAGTAGGAAATCCCAAACAACCTCAATAACTAGATGCCAAGCACAACTGCAGTTCCAGACACCTGAGACGAATCACACCTAAGTGGAATCCTTTGAAATCCCAAAGCCCTGAAGTATAAACTTATTTCCATTTCTGTTCTGTTTTCAACCTGTGCTGCACCGTGTTTTGACTCCCAGGGCCGGAGCACCGCCACACTCCGAGCCGGACCATCCCAGGACAAGCCACTCGCTGCTTCCACGCTCCCTCTCGTGGTGTTGGTGGTGCCCCACAACAAACACAGGAGAGGACTCGGTGTGCAGGGATAAGCAGGGCAGTCCAGCAATCACACATTCCAGCGTGCATCCATGGGCATTGCTGACTTGTCCTCCTTTTTCAGATTTTACAGGCCATGTAAAAACTATTATCAGGACTGCAGAAGGCAGCTTGCTGTAAATAAATACAAATGACTGCACAAGCTATACAAGAAACTAAATACCACCCTGACTCTGGTGATATCCAGAGATACCCACTTTATCTCATTTTTGATGTGCCAGTTGCACTCTGTTGTTGGCAGAGCTGTACAAAAAGCACTCTGTGATGTTTAATTCAAACAGGTCACTTCAAAGACATGAGAAGGCAATTTACGCAGTAGGAGAAAGCCCTCGTAAATGCATTGAATCAAAGGAGCACGATGCCTCCAAGGACTTGGGCATCACACAGTATTCAGTGATTTCCAGCTGGGGAGATTCACCTCACCACACCTGTGTGGCAGTGCACAGCACTGGGCTGGTACCTTTAGTTTTTGCTGTCCTTTATTTTTTCACACATGTTGCTGGGTCACTTGCTAAGAGCTAGGAAGGATCCTACAGCCAGCGGCTTTGTCTGAGGAAGCTGCCAAATTGAGTCTGCAATGCCAGGTGAAGGGGCTGAGTCCTCCTGGAAAGGATAGAGTTCTAAGGAACTGTACTGCTTATTTTCATGACAGATGTGGTTTCCCTCTTGGCTCAAGACAAATAACTGTGGTTGAGTAAGCCTTGATTACATCTAGACAAAGAAACACACATGTTCGCCAGGTACCTCCAGGCCAATGGATCAGACCCATTCCACCATATGGATCTTGATCCTGAGTTTTATTAACACTTCCCTCCCAGGTAGCCCCTCAACCCCCACTCCTTTTTGCCCTTTTGTTCTTCCTCAAAATACTCTTACCACACTTCAGTCCCACCAGGGTGCACCCAATTCCAGGAATACAGCTCACAGCAGAGGGAAAGGTGTGTTAAAGCCACTCTTCACAGCAGGCAGTGGAGGACAACAGAGCAGTATCCACCTGAAGCTGGGAGCTTGGTACTTTTGTAGTGATCAAAGGTGATCCCCACTTCATGGCTCCTCTTCCAGGGCCTTCCAGCAGGTGGTGGCAGCCACCAACAAGACAGACATATTTCCAAAACCAGGAAACATTCCTACATTGTGACTGTCCCAAGGTCTCAGGGGTACATTCACAAAACCTGTCTAGATTATTAAACTGGGCCCCATGATGGAGCCATTTGGATGGCCTGAGATCCTGTGCTGACAACTTCACAGGACAGACAGCTGAAAGGAAAGGAATGCAGCTGGACACCCAAGCACTTCTAACCACAGCCTGACACTGGGCAGGCCCTGCAGCTAAAATCTTCCTTCTAACCTATTAAAACATCTGTATTTATGAGATTAGACCTAGAGCATTTGGCAAAGTTGGGCTAATTCCTGGAACAACGAATGGAAAACAATGACAGGATCAGAAATGTGACTGTGGTCACAGAGACATGGCGTTGCAAGGGACTTCAGAGATCCCATGTGACAGCCCAACACACGGAGGCAGGAGCTACACACACCTCACACACTCCTTCCTCCAGCACTGGTTACCCAATACCATCTTCAAAAATCCTTCACAATCCCACACAGCTGCAACTTGCTCCAGCACTTACCTGTGCTCTGTGAGCAGCTTTCTCTCTTTTCCAACATAAATCAGCTTTGCTGAAAATTCAGTTAATTTCTTCTTGGTTTCCCACAGAAGCCAGGCTATTGGTGATTACACAATCATTATTCATTTGAAGAAAAAGGGTGAAAGATCTATCCCAGCAGTAGGATGAATCCCAAGCTGATGATTGATCATCCCATCTACCAGTTCCCAAAAAGACAAGTAGCCCTTAAGGAATGCCAGAGACAGCAAGTGTATTTTCTCTTTTCTGGGCTGACCAAATAATTTAAACCTAATGTCAAGGTAGATCTTCTAAGGCCATAAAACTGTATGAACTAGTCAGCCTAGCGGCAGGAAGAAAGAAACAATTTCTGGAAGAGCCAGAAATTTCCCAGAAAGCTGATTGTTTGCTTTACTGAGTTGCAGTCATAATCAATTAAACCTTTCAGTAAAAGCATGAATCTTAAGACTGAACAAGTTACACTGTAGTTTCATAAATGTATGAAATACTAATCCTTTTCATAAGTCTGAGAATTTTTCACCTTTGTTATTTAAGTTCTAGTCCACTTATTTATTTACATGCAAGAAGTCCAATTTCAAAATTATTCTACAACACTGGTGGATCTGATTCCAAGCAAGTCCAAGCACCTCCGTATCTCTAACACACCCTTCCCCACATGCCCCCAGGAGGGAAGTGCTACAGTTATGATTTTTCTTCCCAGGCAAGAACAATTGAAGTCACCCAGTAACTGGCACTCGTGGAGTCTCAAATCCCACGCAAGCCTTATCACTAGAAATATGCTTAAGAGGAAGTAAGGCACTGCTAGAGAGCTGTCACAGCACACTCAGACTGAGCCAGCAGAACACCAAGGAGCACAGACACCCCACAAACCAAACAAACAGCAAAGCCCCTCCTATGAGTGAGTATTTTACAGGTTCTGGCAACATGAGAGACTCTTTCCCATCAATTATTGCAGTTACTGCTCCAGACCTTTTGGAGGGACCTGACGAAAACCTCAGCTTTGTGAAGCAGAGCACCAAAGGCAAGTTAACTTGATTCCGTACTAAATACATTGTTTCCACAGAGAACAAATTTCATCCCTTGCAATCCTGCAATCAGCACTGCCGCTGCCAGCCAAGCTCAATGCTGCCCTCGGCAGCACCAACAAACTACTACCAGTGGGACATCACCTCTGAATTGAACGCTGTGCTGATTTACAGCTCAGAGCCCTTCTTCTCTGCTCCTCGCAGCTGTGTTGACCAGGCAGAGATAAAAGTGGCTACGTACAAAACCCGAAACCCACATTATTTCACTTTCAGAGCGCAGAACATCGGGCCACGTCATCTCCTGACAGAGCCAGCCCGCAGCTCCGGGAGCTGCCGGCGCTTCCTCCAGCCAGCGAGCGGTGGGTGACTCACCCAACGCCAGCGACGGCCAGCAAAGCCAGCAACCCGGGCTGCCGCCTTCCGAGCACGGGTACCTCACACAGGCCAACACGTATTGCTTTGGAACCCGTATCTCATTTTAATTAAGACTACACACTCCCACCTAGTTTCACACTGCAGTGACAGCCCAGCCTCCCGGGGCAGAGGCCAGCGTGCAGCTCCACACGAGGTGCAGCCGGCGGTTCGCCCTCCACCCTGGCAGGGTCTCTCTGCACCCGCCGTGGGGTTTTCTGTGGCTGTGGTTGTACCGCAGCAGGGCCCAGCTCTGCCCTGGGCAGTGACACAGCTACGTGTCACCCGTGCTGGGTGGGGGAGCAGGGTGGGGACAGGCCTCTCACCTGTGCTGCAATTGGCTCCTGCTCCCTAGTGGCTCTGGGGGAACATCCCTGTCCTCTGGCTGCACAGGGGAAGCAGGACACTGGGAGATTTCCGCAGGCACCTGTAGAGCAAGAACTGGTACACCAAAGAAAAAGCTGCCATGAAACACTACATAAACAGCCCCAAAACCAGACAAAGCAACATGACATTTCCACACCTATTTAACAAAGGATGCTACACAAGTCTGTGCAGCAGCAATCGATTTTACTCTCAGCACCAAGACTTTTGAAAGATAATAGCCTTAAATATGAATCTTATGTCCTTCCTTAAAATCCCCAACCCAGCCTGTATTACACTGTCACCTGGAAACAAAACAGTGCTGTAAGTCACAGGGGCTTAACAGCTGTACTCAAATCACTTCCCAACCTCCAAGTGGAAACAGGAAGCAGCTTCCTTAGTTACACTGAGCACCATAAGGAATTGGGAGTATTATTGCTGCATTCTGACTTCTTTTAAACCACATGAGAAATCAGACTCAGACAGCAATTAACCCAATAGTTACATCTCAAAGCAGACTAGTCCTAAAGTGTCAGCTCCCACCCTCAGTGACACTAACGAGAACAGGGCATGCTTCACCCTCACCTCTCAGCTAGGTTAGGGAAGCAGATATTTCACCCAAAATCACTTAGAAGAGCACTCTGCTCTTCTCTATCATTTTCCTCTCAAGACGGAAACTACTTCTCTATTTCAGCAAAGGAAGTGTGAGCAGGAAGAAGAAACAGCACAGAAACATACCTACAAGATAAGGCTAATGCTGTTTCAGCTGGAGGAGGGGTGGTGAGCAGGCCACATGGTTTTGCCTGTTGACACATTGCTGAGAACTGAAGGTACCAAGTTACCAAGTTTTTCCCAACTTGAAATCACATTTTACATCAATGCACAGCTTTAGTTACAAACACAGTACTAAAGGTGAGTGCCAAGACTGTATGTCCTGAGGAAGACGCACTTTTTGTTACAGGGCCCAGATGACAACCACTGACTTGGCAAATTCAGGGCTTTTACTGAACACTTAAGATAATTGTTATCAAATAGCTTTGGGCACTTTGATTTTCTGGAAAAATCTTGTGCCTCTCCTGTGGCAGAGCTCCAGGAATATTCACTCCACCAGGGTGGTGGAAAGATGTCAACTCTGGCTGGAGGGCAGCTACAGACACTGCAAGGCGATGCCAGGACTTGCGGCCATCTTCACACACATAGAGCCTGTATGAAAACAACTTTAACAACTCGCACAAGACAAACACATTTCTTTTGAACAAAGCTCCATCACATTAGCCTGTGAGGAGGCTGCTCTGAACTGGCCCCCAGCTCAGGGAGTGCGTGCTTTGCACAGGAAGATGATGCACAGCCCTTGCTCCCCACCTTCTCTCTCCTCAGAGCACCCGAGACTGTGAGCTCTATACCCAGCTGGGGCACAGCTGTACACCCTGTTCCCCCACACCAGGACTCACTCAAGACAATTCAGATGTGGTTATTGCATTCAGAATAACCAGGACCTCAAAAACAACCCACAAAACAATAAGCAGCAGCAGGTTGTCAGTTCAGCCCACTCCAGAAGAAACTGAACATAGACTACTCACCCCGGTTTGGTAATACAGGTATCTATTTTATTAAAAAAGTTACAAACAGGTGGACTGTAGGGTTGTCTTACAAAATGACAAGAATGAATTCTACTGGAAAAAACTTTTTACAAAGCATTACAGGTAATTGTTCCATTTTTGCACTTGTTATTCCAGATTTCACCTATCACTGATAAAGATACAGTACATTAGATACAAGATGTTAGGTTACATTTTTATTTGTAGAGCCCTACTGCAGTGATTTGAACAACTCCTAAACAGATGCCATAGTAAAGACAATACATATTGCATTTATTATTAGCCTTTTACTCTAATAAGCAACTTCACATGCAAACTATTGAGGAAGCCTAAATAAAGTTTTGGTCCCATTTTCCCCCCAAAGTGTGCTGACGAAACCATCTCTCATTTTCCCAGTCCTGTCACTCTAAGCTAGTTCAAGTTTAAGGTCTGTTTTTTGTTTTGTTTTGGGTTTTTTTTGTTGTTTTTTCTTTGTTGTTTTGTTTTTGGTTTTTTTTTTTCCTTTTTTCTTTTTTTTTTTGCTGAGGTCAATGAAAATGAACACTGCTTTGAAAACTACCCATAGGAATGAACCACTGATCAATATCAACCAGCTTTTTCCTTCTTAGACAAAGGAAAACTAGAACCTTTATTAATTACTTTCATATCCTATTACTTCCTTACAACCTACAAAAAAGATCAACAACCATCACTTTAAAAAAAAATCTACTTTGAATACAAGGTTTGGTTTAATTCTGATATTAAAGTGCAAACCTAAGTATTAGCCTCAGCCTGTTTATAAAGTTTGTACAAACAGGAAAAAAAATTTCAAGTAACCCCACAGAAAAAAAATCAGGTGTTTCAATAACCAGGCAGAAATCCTGGTGTCCTCTTCTTTTCAGGATTCAAATTCAACACTGAATGTAGACACAGAATCTTTATTTCTGCTAATATTGTAAAGTCAGCCTGCATTATTACCAATAAAACACATTAATATTGAGATACTGTACCGGTGATCTTTTATTGTTTTAAATGCCATCATCCACAATACAATTTGTGAGTTTTCAGCTGCTTAACCTCATATATCCATCACTGCTTTTACTGGAGCTTTTCTCATAGATATTTAGCTATTACAGGGAAAGAATGTACATTTCTAGAAGCATGTTCAAATGACTAAAGCTGGGCTCCTAAAAACCTAGAACTTTGGTGCAGTAGGTGAGCTGCAGTTATTAAACTTCTGCAAAAAAAATACACATTTTAAACCACTGCTAGAAAAAGCTCTCATGTATGCAACACATTAATAAAAGTGAACAAAAAGATTTCGTCTGTTCTTTGTACATTTTCATTCTGCTCTTTATACCTGTGTTACTGTTAAAATTTTCAAGTATTCAGAGAAAATGTTGATCAGGTAAACAATAAGGAAGGCAATGGCTGTTTAAAGCACGCTTGCAGTTAGTATCACTGAAACCTGGTGCTTTTCCCCTTGTTACACCAACTTGTCTCTAATATTAACCTTGTTCATTGGGGAAAAAAAAAACAAACTAATAAGCAATTTGTGACAGTGCAAGAAAAACTTTAACAAATATTGCTTTAAAAATATTATTGAGAAAGACAAGTATTAGAACTATAAAATGTAAAGTGATCTTATTTGCATTAGATTTTCATCTGCAGAGGTCTACTAGATGTCTCTTACTGTGCCAGGCAAAGCTTAGCTGACAGAGTAGGCAGAGAGCCCCTTTTGAAGGATACATTATCCCTTTTCAAAGGCATAGAGAAGCTATTTGTAAACAAGCAACTTTAGAAACTCAGTAGAAGGAAGAGTGTGCTGCCATTTTTCAATGCTACAATTGTCATTTTTGATTAAGAAACCCAAGATTGTGAGAAACATTAACTGGAGACTTTATATCTCATTCCAAGTAATCCCTACTGTCAAATCAGACTGGTTACAAACACATTGTCACAGCTGCATTTGCCAAGAAAAGGGATACTACATCCATACAACAGAGGTGCCTTCAGTATGTTTTCATGACACTGTCACACATAAACAAAAAGTCTCAAAGAATGACCAACTACATTGTAGAGAAAACCTTGCAAATAGAAATAAGCACTGATGTGAGGTAATATACAGAAGTAACCATTTGTTTAAGGCTCAATTTATTCTCCATTAAAATTCTCTTCTTTTAAAAGGCATTGAGTAGGTAATACTGAGTTTAAGTATTTAATAAATACAAGTTCAGAAATTGATTAAAGAAATCAATTAAAATATTAAAAATGAACTCTTGCATATTAGCCATTATACGAACCTAGAAAGCTATAAAATGACTGATAGATAAAGAACAGATTTTAAAACTTACGGTAAACATGCTAAGCATTCTGATTAAGGTGTGTGGATCCTGGAGGCCACCAACCTTATGCACTTAGATGTATGGCAATGTGCTGTGATAGAGACAGGTTTATCAAGGCTCAGCTCTGCAACCTGGGCTGGAAGTTCTCCAAAGCAGCATCTGTGCAAGTTTCCTCTGAGTTTTATCTGCAATTTAAACAAAACCAAAACAAACAAACAAAACAAAAAAAAAAAAAAAAAAAAAAAACCAAAAAAAAAAAAAAACAAAAAAAAAAAAAAAAAAAAAAAAAAAAACCCAAAAAACAAACAGACAAACAAAAAAACAAAACAAAAAAAAAAAACTAATGAAAGCCATATTCAATACACATCCAAAGTGAACACGGCTTCTCCCCTGCCTGGAATAGCCAGTTTTCCATCCTGAGCTCCAAAGCACTGTTTTCCACAGCAGCATTCCCAAATTCTCCACTAACTCTGGTAATACAAGAGGCAAGCAGGTAACAACCTACTGCTATTAAGTTTGTAATAGCTGCTGCTGTGGGATACGAAATTGCATCTAAAGAGCTGAAAACAGCAGGAAATTTAAGTTCTCTTATACAGATGCACCAATACAGGACCCAGTGGATGTGTAACACCCAGTAACATACAGGAATGGCCTTTGGCACAAGTTCTGGGAACAGGCAGATGAGCCAACTAACTCAGTTTTGACATCTGAGTTCTCAGCAATCAGATCCTCTAAAGGACTCCTAAAAAAGCCCCTTAACATTCAGACAGCCTCAGCAGGAACGGAGCTGTACACCACCATCCTCAATCTAGCACAGCAATACGCTACCAATGTGACCAAAACGTCTTTGCATTTCAGAAAACTTGCTTGTAGCTCCCAGGATTTATCTGCAGAGATATCCTAAAAGTCTCAGGCAAAGCTCAAAGCCTGTAGAAACCTGTCATATGCAAGTGCATGTACTTCACTCTAGCTTGATCCATGGCATTTCAGGGATTTTGGAGCCTTCTCAATTCTTGAAGTGATTTCTCCAAACAACTCAGGACCTTATGTTTCCTAATGCACCATTTCTTTACAGCTGCTGATTTGCTCTTAGTAAACAGTTTGTCACAACAGAGTGCTCTTACATAGCCAGGGTTCCCCTTCTTGCCTGACAACAACTTGCTCCAACATTCAGGAGCAGCACTGCTGCCCTGACAGGAGCCAACAGCCAGGTTTTTCTTGCTTGTTTGTATGTTTTCCAACTAACAGCAATTCTCTCACAGTCTGGCTAGATCACTCCCACTCCACACACTGTTGCTGGTCCAAAAGATTTAGACAGAGAGGGTCCCTGTACTGTCAAAAGCAGCAAACCAACATTTAGCTTCTAACAGGGATGGATTACACCTGCTTAAGAGATGTTTTATCTTTCCTTAGCGTACAGAAGAGGCACCATTTACAGTGCAGCTCCTCATCCTGCCAGAGTTAGATCCACCCCAAAAACTTCATCTAAACCCAGCATTCAATAATGTGGTCAGCAAAGAATTGCTGGGAATAGTAAGTAAAAGAAAAAAGAAGTAATGGTATTTTCCTCCACATGCCCTTCAACATCCCTGTATTTGCAGGTTAGGGACCTCCCAATTCAGATTTGTCATCTTTCCATTTAAGTTGTGTTTAGTTAGTACAATTAACACTATATGATACCTTATCTGGCTTCAGTTGCCTGTGATATTTTATAGCATTCTCTGGTCTCTTCTGTGAGCAGGCAGAAGAGAAGGGGAAGTCAGACAATATAGTAAAATAAATGTGTCTGTGTTGCACAGCCACATAGACCAGAAGAGAGTACACTTTCAGTTTTTATTCCTAGAGAGAAGTACTCTTCCTTCAGCCTTGCTAATACCAGTTACTCATGAACACAGGGGACAGAAATCACTAATCAGCATCAGTCTTTCATACCAACATTAAGGTGTTACCAATCCCATTAATATCAGAAAGACTTTAATGCACGAGCACTGTACCAGGTACCATATTTTAAAGAAGAGTCAAAATACAAAACAGGATCATACTGAAAATTCAAGAGAAGTACTGGAGCAAGGAACACAAAGCAGCTCCTGGAACTCTCCGATCTCTGAATGCAAGAACAAAATGACAGAAGACCACTTGCAGAAACAGGAAAGAGGAGGTGGGAAACAGGATGTGAGAACAACATACATTTTTAAAAGGAAATACGGGTTATCCTGACTATGCAGTTATGTTCCATCCTTCATCTCACCCAAGGCAGCTGACTGGAACAGCAGTTTAGCAAATGCTCCTCAAAAATGTCATGAAAGAACCTACACACCATAACTGACAAGACAGGCCAAGGTATCAGCACCAAAAAGAAGTTAAGTGGTACCTGTGATTTAAAACTGACACTGGAACAGCCTCAAGCAAAGCCAGGCCTAGCAAAAAATCCACCCCCACCCCTCCCATGGGTTTCTGCACCAGAACTGCAGGGACACAAACAGTTGTATGAACTGCTCTCTGAACTGACACACCTAAGACTCCTCCTGGACACAGCCAGGTTACAGAACACAGAGATGATGACGATTATTCCAGGACACAGTTGCAGTTCAAGCCCACTTCCTACACACAGATCTTCAGACAGCTGGTTTCAATTTACCTAGGAGGGGTCACTCCTAAAGCAGAGGTTTGACAAGCAGCAATTGTTTCCTGGATCACAGATAAGCAGGATTACAAAGCTGATTAGAGCTATCACAAGACACCATCAGCATCTCTCCTACCAGAGCACATCAGACAGAAATTATCAAGCAGCAAAGGCATATGATAAAGTTAATGAGATCCTACATCTACTCAATCAAAGAACAAGGATAGAATAGGAGCCAGGAAGAGGAAAATACCCCAAAAGTGTTAGGCTGAAATGAAATATACAGAGCGTGAAGACTGAAAAGCCAGAATGAGTAATAAAAGTTCCAGACATGGTGAGAACTGGACCGAATAGGAAATGTTTCAGGAAGAAATGACTTGTTTGGCACAGGTGATGAGACTATACTGGGCAGAGAGAGCATTCCCCAGAAGCAAGGAAGCAGTTTGCTGCTAAAGGTTTGGAGTGATTGTCTAAGCCAAGCAGAAGGAAGGAGAGGAAATCTATATCACAAAAGCTTAGGATCCTCTGTCTCAAGCGCTCACAAAGACATAAGAATACAGATGTTTCTTCTGAAGCAAGATGATGTTTAGGAAACCCACCAAATATTCACACACGTTATCATTCAAAGGAATAACACGTGGCCCTGCCCCTACTTCAATTTCACCCTTAAGATTAAATGTGCTACTTGGTGCTAAATCCAGAAGCAGAGAGGTTACAAAGCCTCCCTTAGAAGCAATCAATTCCAGAACTCTAAATTTCAAGGATGAAAGGCCTGATTTTGTCAGAGTTTAAGACAGCAACCAGCACAAGATGAACCATTAGTAATCCAGGGGATTGCCATATCCTTTGGCATGATACTTCTAGTCCACATAATCCTGTCTGTGAAGCTGCCTTAGGAATAGCTGCAACATTGCATTACTATACATAATTCAGGGTATTGCCCCTGCAGCACTCAATTAAAGAAAAAAAAAAAGGCAGTAATTTCTTAGATTCATTTCTTCCTAGACCTCTAGAGACTCTGCAGGTGTGATTAATGTAAAAGACTTTTGTATTTGTATTTTTCTCTGCTCCAAAACAACAAATTCACTCACCTTTCAACAAGCAAATCTCAAACTTACACACACCTCTTACGCAATGACAGCAGCCCTTCCTAATCTCACAGAACTGGGGATAAAAACATCATGTATTATCTCTAGCATGACAGTGCTAGGGCCATGAGCACCTACAATTTTATATTTACAAAGCACTTGATAACAATCTCAAAGACAAGCTTTGAGACTTCACTCTCTGACCTTGCACTCAAGATTAAAGAGGATACATGGTCCAAACCTTCCAGTAATAACCTATTTCCCCTCTTGTCACTCAGACATAAAAAGCTCTTTTGAGTTAAGCAAGTTACTAACATGGCAGTAGGAGTCTGAGCCTCAAGTAGTGCAGCTGTCAGGAGGGGCAGTTCCTTCCCCTGAATTTCCACATCCTCCCTCATTCCTGCACTTGCTCTCAGAGATCATGACGACTTGTTTGCAAAGGCAGGTCCAAGAGACAACTGGAGGTCTGAGGGACCAGCTGGCTGCACACAGAGCACACCAATGGTGCTTTGCAGCAGCATGGATTTGAGCCAGCAGTGAAACGAGACCTGCAACAGCTCCAGGGGAAACAAGAGTGGGGGAGGGGGGGGGTCCAGAACCACCTCATGGGAATGCACATCGGAGAGGAACAGACCCACTCAGAGTCAGGTGCAAAAGGTACCTAAAAAGACCACACATGTGAAAGGCCAAAGGCAGTTGTCCTGGAGGAAAAAAATAAAAATCAAAGCAACACCTAACACAGAGGAAGCTTTACAGAGGGCCCTCTGGACACTGCACTCTCATCACACCTCTTATGAGTCACTGGGAAAGGAGAGATGTGCATTGGGAAGCCATTTTACAGTGTGTTCTCTGCCCTGGAGATTTGACAAGAAGAGCACTTTGTGCATGCCCCTGACTATTACATATGGGCTTTGAGACACTTCTCACCACTCAGGGTGGTTCTCTTGCAAAAGAAACTTATTCCACTGATAAGGCAGAAAGGTACTCTGAGTACAGTCAGTTTCTGTACCACAGAATTTTATTTCTTTTAAACAAGCTCAGAGTCTTCTCAGAAAAACTACTGGGAAATTTGATCACAATAATATCATTGAACTCCAAGGTAACTCCCATTACTTGAAAATAATTCAGATACCAGCTACAAGAACAAACCCACTGCAACATCACAAAGCATTATTCAGAATAACGTAGCATCAAATACAGCACTGACAGTCAAAATAGGTGCAGATGAGATCATTCACTTTGTGTCATTGTAAAATTACTGCAAGCAAATGCAGCATTCCCTGACTAATCCTACTGAGGTAACACAAGAAGTCCATTTGACTCAACCATGTGCACAAACTCCCATCTCTTCTGGAGGAAGGCTGCCTCCAGGTTAGACTGCCTCACTTCAGACTCCCTGTCCCTTTATCTTATATCTAAACACCATGTTTGGGCACCTCAGTTAGTTATGACTGTTCCACCAACCTGCTCTGTATGGCCGTGGTTGAGGTTTTTCTTAATTTCTCTCACTGGACGATGCAAGTTGTACAACATTGATCTTGTTTTTCAGGCAGGGAGGCATAGTTCATTTGCCTGACGATCTCAGCAAACAGTTCATCCACCATTGTTTTGCTCTTGGCTGACGTCTCCATGAAAGGACAGCCCCACTCCTGAGCCAGGGCTCTGCCTTCTGCAGATAAGACCTCCCTCTCCGACTCCAGATCCACTTTATTCCCCACTAGGATCAGAGGAACTTTCTCGTATCTCTTCACCCGGACAATCTGGTCCCTCATCGGCTTGATGTCCTGATCAAACAATCCAGTTAGTACATGTAAGGAATCACACGGAATTGCTATAGAACCACTACAGAAACACATTTTAGTAACCCTCATGTGCAACTGAGCATTAAAACTACATCAAAAGACTTCTTAAACTCATAGTCACACAGATCTGGAATTCAGAGAAAATCTACTACCTATCACTAAGTTACTTTTTCTTTTACATAAATATATGCACATTTTATAGAATTCATGTGCATATACAAACAGAAAGTGACTGCTGTACTCTCAGACAGTTGGTTCAGCCAGAGGAGGACACAGTGTCGCTGCTCTGAAGGCTTGCTGCAGCTTTCTGAAGAAGTTGTCTCAAGTCTAAGGACCTGTAACCCTAGAAGGGGCATGCCATTACACAACCATTTAGGAAGTTTGTGCTTAGTTTACAGCTTGAGAAAGCCATCAATTTAAATAGAGCCTTCTCAGTCCTGGAATGCTTAGAATAATTCATTGTGAACACATTTAATCACATGTAAGTAACCAAATTAGATGCTGTAAAGAGATTTTATTACCTAGAGATGCATTTATTCAAGTCTGAGCCGACATGGGGAGTTTACACTTGAAAGTCTGAGTCAGCCTCCTCTGCCCCCTGAGTGTTTTAAGTTATTATCAGTACTACAAATTCTTGCTCAGTACTGAGACAAAGCAACCCCAGCGTTTGAAGTTACCACTGTGTAAAGAACTGCAGAGTGGTTTACACCTACAGCCTTCAGAGCAAACACACTACAGACAGACAGGAATAATTAAATATTAACAAGGTGGATTACTGTACATCCATTCCTCAAATAATGCAGGCTCACTGGAACCCAAAAAGCAGTGAAAATAAGAGCAGAAGCATCCCAATGTCACTGCTATTGTTTTCCAGAGATAAGCACGTCTTCAGCTTGCACAGGGCTGTTTCGAGGCCTCTACTAAGATAAGGTTTAGCCTTCAACAGAAGCAAACAGTGGGGGTGTGCAAAGTCTTGCCAAGCAGCTGGAACACACCCAGCTCGGCAGCCCAAGCCAAGGCAGGAGCTGCAAATCCCTGCGCTGCACAGAGTGCTGCTAAACTCACTTACTGTCCAAAAACAAAGCCCCGTTTCTACAGGCAGCTTGGACCAGTTACTGGCTGAGATATTTCCATTTATTTGGAGAGTTTTAATAGCAGAAATCAAATCCAGATCCACAAATTATCACATACAGCTGGTTCTCCTCTCCAGTACTCCACCTACGCTGTGAGAGCATCGAGCTCATGCTGGACAGGAATATATTTTGGGGGGAAGGGAGCGGAAAATAACAGCTCATTTAACAAGTTACAACTGCAGAACAATGAGACTCTCTTCAAGAGCAACTGGAGAAACATGCCTTTCAGAAAGGAGAGGGGATTGGAAGGGGAAGTTTTGATTTTAATATCGAGTGATTTCTTCACAAAAGGGGATTGCCAAGAGATTTCTGTTGGGGAAGTGGGAGCTAGTCATTGTTCTCCAGCACTGCGTGGGATTTAACAATGGTGGCACCCTGATAAGTACCTGCAAAGCAAGCAGTTTTCCATCAGGAAGCAGGGCTGGTAAATGCGCTTTCAAGCTGGGCATTTACACCTTTGGCCCTTCGGAGATAAAGTGCTTCTACGCACACGTGGCTACCCCTAAAACTTCCTCCTCGGCCCAGAGCCTTCCCCGGGGCAGGGACGGCTCCCTCCCAGGACGGGACACCAGGCGAGGTTACCTGGAAGGACTGCTGGTTGACCAGGCTGTAGACGAGGATGAATCCCTGCCCGTTCTTGATGTAAAGGTCGCGCATGGAGGCGAACTGCTCAGTGCCCGCCGTGTCCAGGATCTCCAGCACCGAGGGGGACGAGTCCACCTCGATCTCCTTGCGGTAGAAATCCTCGATGGTGGGGTCGTACTTCTCGATGAAGGTCCCGGTGACGAACTGCACCGTCAGGGCGGACTTCCCCACCCCCCCGCTGCCCAGCACCACCACCTTGTACTCCCGCATCGGGCCCCGCGCGCCGCGCCCCGCCGGGCCGGGGCCTAGGGCAGGCAGCACCGCGGCCCTCGCATAGCCCTGGCCCGCCTCAGGAGAAGGGCAAGGCCACGCTGCTCCCGCGCCGTCCTGGGGGGAGCGAGAGCCCCGTCAGTGCCCGGCGCGGCCCCAGCCCCGCTGCCCTCCTTCACCGCCGCGCTCCCGCCATCGCCGCCTCGGCCGCGGGACCCGCCCGCCAGGGCCACCCCCACCCGGAAGGCTTTTGCTGAGGCACCGGAGGCGGCCCCGCCCCGTCGCCGCTCGCTCACTTCCGGCGTCCTGCGTCACGGCACGCCCGAACTGCGCCGGGGGG
>VXAD01007277.1:265223-289722 GCA_013399195.1 Dicrurus megarhynchus
ACGGGGCGGGGGGGGGGGGCAGGTTGGAGTGTGACACCGAGGCACCCGCGCTGGGGTGGGGGACAGATTTGCATGAGGCACCGAGGCACGGTCCCTACCCGACCCCCCAATATGGCGGCCTTAACATGGCAGTCGCGGCCGCCGCCCCTTCAAGGGCGGTTCTGTGAGAGGCGTGTTGTCCTTCCACGAGCTCCTGCTCAGCACTCGATAACTTGAACTCCTTAAACTCCTCTGAGCTCCCTGCCGGCAAGAGACCCGCGGGGGAGGGGACCCGGGCTGTGACACCGGCACCACGGTTCTTCATGCCTGGAAGCCCGCTGGGCTGGTGACAAAGAGGGTCACCAAGTTGATCAGAGGGATGGAGCACCCATCCATTTATATGAGTAAATACTGAGAGAATTGGGATTGTTCAGCCTGGAGTTGAGGAAGTTTCCAGTGCCTGAAGGGAATTTACAGGAAAGACTGAGACTGTTTACAAATACATGTAGTGACAGGAAAGGATTAATGGGTTCAGACTGAAAGAGTGTAGGTTTAGATTAGATATTAGGAAAAAAAAAAAATCTTTACTGTGAGGGTGGTGAGGCCCTGGCACAGAGAAGCTGTGGCCGCCCCATCCCTGGAAGTGTCCAAGGCCAGGCTGGACAGGGCTCGGAGCAAGCTGGGATGGTGGAAGGTGTCCCTGCCCGTGGCAGGGGGGTGAAACGAGATCATCCTTAAAGGTCCTTTCCAACCCAAACCACTCTGTGATTCTGTGAAAGTTGTTACCTCTACCTGCAAGAATTGTCCCGTGTCTTTTCACCTCCACAGCTGCCACAAGCCTCACTGCTCGGCTGCCGCGCGCTTTTTCCCGTTTCCGTCGGAGCCCTTTCCATGAAAACCCTCCCAGAAGCGGCGCGAGTGCTCCCAGCCGAAGCCGGGCTGCCGGGGCTGCCGCGGCGGGGCTGACAGCAGGTGTCAGCACAGCACCAGAGCCGTGCCCGGCCGCCTCGCGAACCGGCCCCGCCGCTTCCCCCGTCACTGGAACTCCCGCGTTGTTAAGAGGAAGGAACTAAAAAGAATCAACGTCTGTTTTCTATCTAAAATAAAATGCCCCAGTCACTTCAGACCCAACTCCGTGATTCCCACCCGTAGAAGCTGCCCTCCAATAAAACCAAATTTGTTTCTGCTGCTCCCTGCAGCCTGCAGAATTTCAGCAGACACGTGTGAGGTGCTGGATTTGTCCCTTTCCCCTCTGCATCACCTGTTTGATTGCAAGTCCAAGGCAGACACAGCTGCCGCGTTGTGTCCATCCTGGGCTTCCAGCAGCCCTAGAGAGGTCCAGGCTAAACCCAGGTCCTAGTCTGGTCCAGGCTAAACCCATCCAAAGGTACTGAGGCGGTGACTCTGCTTGTGGCTGTTTTCACAAACAGCCTTATTTTATTCACTTTCTTTCCATAAAGAGAACATGTCCATTATGGGGAAAGGTCAGTGAGGACTTTTATCCTCCAGAACAAATCTTACTTAAGTTACACCAAATTTGATTCACTCTTCTTTATTACATGTAAGTAAAAAGCCCTCTCCTTCCTTTGCCGTTGCCTCCAGAATTGTGTTGTCAAGTGAATTTCTGGCAGGAGGCAGACGTGCTTGGATGGAAGATTTTCGTGTGGCTGGTGAATCAGCTCGAAAATGTAAAAAGGTGAGCATTAAAACAGGCTGCCTCCTACTTTAACCCCATTAGAAATCACGAGTTGTTGCAAAGTACCTTAATGCACTCAGGGTGCTCGGGATAAAGGAAAGCCGTGGCTGCTCCCAGAGGAGCTTCCCGTCTAATTTTAACCATGACACAATCGGCAACAGTGACAAATGGGGGGAGGCAGAAAAGGGGCAAGGGAGGATGAGGGTGACAATAATAAGATTACACGGTCACTTAGGTTCATTATGTGCATGGCTTTGTGGCACTGCTGATCCATTATGTTTGTGATGGGTGGAGGAATGACTACGGGAGAGAAAGGGGACGAAGAGCACAGCCGGAGAAAAGCCAAATATATTTTTGTGCAATTGACTTTAACCAGCAATGCCCCACTCTTGGGCTGAGGGGCAGCCTAAGCAGGTGGACACAGAATTGGGAAACTGGATTTTTTTCCCTCCTGCAGTATTGATTTGGATTCCCAAGATTTATTTCCCAACTCACAGCACTTTATACCTGGGCATAGATGTCTACAGCTGAAAACAAAGGCCGATCTCGAAGTGCACCAGGTTTTTCTTTATCCTTAAGACGAGTCATTCCCTGCGTTAAACAGTTTGCACAGCTCTTTCACCACCTTGTGCCCTACCACATATCCTGAGCCACAAAAATAGCTGGTGATGTAAAAGGTTTTGAAACTCTGGATGGGAAGAGCTGCTTCTGCCATAAATGGCCAAGCCCTGAGCCAGGCATGCAGGGCATCTCCTGCCAATACCACCTCTGCCACTCCCTCGCTATCGCCATCTCCTCCCGGTGAGGTGCGGCACATCCCAGGTCAAAGGCCCGATTTAATCTCCGCTGCCACTTTCTCCACAGCTCCTGCCAAGGAGAAAGGAGCAAGGCTTAGCCCTCGGTGCTGCCTCAGGAGGGTTTGCCCTTTCTCAGCAAAACAACCTTCCCAAATGAACATCCGGGCAGGATTCGATTGCTGCCAGAGCAGCTCTGTGCTGTTGATGGACTCAGCTGCTCTATGCTGTGCCTGCAGCCAGCAACAATAAAGCAGGCTCTTATTAAATTAACCTTCTAAGACACAGATCCTGCAGGGATGTTCAGGGAACAAACAGATGGCACAAGCAAGGGCCAGGAAAAATTGCAATCCCCATCTCACCAATGTGAGAGATGAATCCTGCCTGTGCCCAGCAGGGAGGCAGGACTGGGAGAAGCACCCCGAGAGGTAACAAAGGAGCATCTCCAAGCCATGGATGGAGTGAGGAGTCTGGAACGTGTCCTGTGGATGCCAGGGTGGGACTGCACCACCCCCCAGCAGCAAAAGCCTCCCCACTGCAGCCTCAGTGTGGATGCTTCATGGCTGCCGCCGCCTTTCGTGGGCTGTCTCCGCTGCCATCATTGATCAGCTCTGACTCCCTGTGTCTGCCTGAGCTACAACCCAGGTTCTCCTCTTCTGCTGCAGAAAGCCTGCAGCAGGCTGCTGAGCCAGGGCAGCAGGGATAGCCCAGATTTCACCTCAGTTACCATCTAGCTGGGGACATCGTTTGCGTAAATACATGCAAAACCAGCTTAAGACCTAGTGTCATTTCTTCTTTGCCTCTTCCAGAGGTTTTGCTAATCCACTTACTGTGCCTTATGGTGTTCTGCATGGCAGCTGCAGAGTAGAGACCAGCTCCTCGGGGCTCGAATGGCTACTGGAGCACTGGGGGCTGCTCTCACATGCAGCTCGTTCAAGGAGGTCGTGTCACACCAACCATATAACTGCAATGACAGCTTTTGATCTCAGTCCCCCTCAGGTTCCAGTGAAATGTATCTTAGGGGTTGGATGTGTCCACCTGGCCCAGACTCCTCATTCTGGGGCTGTTTCAGAACCTGCAGAGATACTTTTCTTTTTTGCCAGCTTTTCCTGCCAATATAGAGATGACTCAGAGGCGAATCCTGAGGACCTTTCTCAGAAATTTCTGATTTTCTGCCATCCCTCAGCTTTTAGCCATTACTTTAGTAGCAACAAAAGGCATGATGGTGCTTCAGAAGAGGTAAATGACATTTTCCAAAGCAATTACGGATTCTGAAGCAGAAGTAGGTCTGCACTGAAATATAATTGATGCAACAAGGAGGCTACTGGGATTTCTGGGAGGAGAAGCATCTCTCTTTGTCTCCCAGACATGGTACCACATCACCAGCCATTTAGAAGAGCTTGGCCCAGGCACTGAGCAGCACCACAGGGGAAGGTGTTGTTGCTACACCCTGCCAGCACTCACTGCCTGCAGCCCCTCACCTCCCCACCAGCCCTCTCTCCTGGTTATCCCCTCTGATTCTGCATCTCTTGCCTGCAGGATCAGCATCCAAGTGGATGTTTGGGTCTCTGGGTGAGGATGAATCACCGCTCCATGTGAGCAAGCCAGTGGTGGTGAAGCCAGAAATGTGGTTTCATGGGTCATTCCTCTTCCTATTTTCTCCAGACGTCGAGCTCTCTCCTCGTTGCCCTTCACAGTCCGAGCTGCTGTAATCATTTCTGCAGTGCCTGGGAAGCGCCTCCATCTATTGCTCACCAGGTCTGTGTTGGGCTCATGCCAAGCTGCAGCTCTGTGGCTCCCAAAAAGTGGTCTGTGCTCCACACACCCCACATGATGCCAGCACAGCACCCTCTCTTTGGGTACCAGCTTCCACAAATTTCTGCAAAGCTCTGCGGGCGGGGCTGTTCTCAGATTTGCCTTTGTTAAATCACCAACACATGGGACAGCCTCTTCCTAGAAATACCTATACGTACATATTTTAAAGTTTCTAGCCAATAGTAGAGTAAAACTGAAAATACAGCTCCTTAAGGCTAAAAAGCCAGAAGGCAACAGTGAACACATAACCAAACCTGTTGCTTTAAACTCCAAATGAAAAGAAAGGAGGGGGGAAGGTAAACAGTCTGTCAACATATAATTTTAAGATTTGTAAAATTAAAGCAATTTTAAACTGATGTCTTACAGAAAGGTTCCCATTTGCTTTTAGAATTCCACGTGTTTTCCTTTTTTTATCATATTCCTGCAGCATTTGCAATTCAAATGCTACAGAAATGTGTAACCTTGCTCATGAAATTTGCTGGCCAAATGAAGCAGCCAACAATTAATTAGAATGAACTCCCCTGCTTTACTCCCATTGGTGAGAACAACAGAGAGAAAATGTAAAATTCAACACAAATGGGGTATTGAGAAAATACTTTAATATGATGTTGATCTTAATAAGCAAAACCATTTCTTTCCTCCCTCTTTTTTAGTAAATTGCTTTGCACTTGACAATTTCCTCACAGCAAAGTGACAGGTATTATTCTGAATCGTTAATTCCTCCATGCAGGCTCTGGCGCTGAGCTCATTAAAGCGTGCTGAGTCCCCGGATGGCCGCTGCCAGGTTGTGCGGTGACCTGAGACCAGAACACCCACTGCCTTGTCCTGTCCCCAAGCCTGGGACAGGCAGTGTCACCGAGACAGCCAAGCACCTCGTCTCTTTGGCCGGACCTCAGTGCCTTGGGTGGGTGACAGGGGGACATTTCTGTTGGAATACCGGTGGCCCTTTCCTGGAGCATCACTCCTGGCTGGGATGGGAGTGGATGGCACAATACCTGAGTTCTAGCAGCACTCATGGCATATGGGAGATACACTTACCAGGTGGGCAATGCTACTGTCACCAAATGCTGCAGGGTGGCATGTTTTACTTGATTTAGAATCATGGAATATCAAATCAGAATATCATAGACCATCTGCCTGGCATGGCCCTGTTCCCCATGCTGATAACACTCACCTTCCCATCCATCTCTTTTCCCCAGCCACAGCTGAGGACGTGCAAACACATCAGCAGAGAGTCCCTGTGCCTGGCACATGTCCCCAGATGGCCACATTACACGTGCCTCTGAGGAGGGTGGAGGCACATCTTGGATGAGATGCTTCTGGAGGAGATCAACCTGAGGCCAGAGGGAAAGGCTTTCCATAGCAGTGCAGTGGCAGAGCCATGGGCAATGGGAGCCAGGCAGAGCTTCTCCCCAGGCTGCCTTTGCCAACAGCCAACAAACAGTCTGCAGAGCAGAAACACGGCGAGCTCATTATGAGACACTTGATCAGCTTCCCTGTCAAGGAAGGCCGATGATACAAAGCTGTGTGTCCTCCACACCAGAGCCTGTCAGCTCTCCTGGAAAGGACACCTGGCTGCTTAGAGACAATCCAGACACCAGCAAGGGTCTTCATAACACCCCGGAGAGCTGCAGCCTGGATAACATGTGGCATCCATCATCGTCATCCAAGGGAGCCAAACCAGCAGACCTCAGAGGCTGATTGCTCCAGGAGCCCAGTAACCAAGGTGTTAAAGTGCTTGGCCAGGGAAGGTCCTGGGAGGAGAAAAGCACCGAAACTGCTTCATTAGAGTATTCAAATTAGATGGGTTGCAAAACAGTTAATTCCTCAACTTGAAAAAAAACCAAAATTAATGTTTGCCAGCCAGCATCAGAAGCAGGGGGAGCCATCAACAGCATCGCTGGGGCTCCTTGTGCTGGGGAGGACTCCACAGGTCTCTGCCATAACTGCCTGCAGTCTTTAGTATTTTGTTCTTCAGTTTATGAACTTGCTCAAGCATTTTGTGGATAAAAGCCAGTGATCCAAACCCCAGCTGTATTTCTGCTTTAAGAAGTGAGGGGTTGCTGCCTGGTATTGCAGTGTGACACTTTGGTATTTCAAAGAATTTCCTAATTTGCACAGCCTGGAGAGGACCAAACCAGTGGCTGGTGGACAAGTGTGGCTCTGCCAGGCTGGTGCTCCATCCCAGCCTCCAGGACAGGCAGCCACCTCCCATCCCTGCACAGATGGACCAACAAACAGCCCTGCATGGACAGAGCCACCATTCATGCCAAGGGCCCACTGCCTCATTGATCCATTGCCTTGCTGATCCACAGCCATGGACACCTCACTGTCAGCAGCCCCTGAGTAAGTCCAGCCGTGCCAGTGCCAGGGAGAGGATTCTCTTCCCTCTGCCTTGTGCCACAGCAGACCTGGAGACAGCTTCGGTGTGGGGATGTGGACTTGGGATGCTGGGGGGACAGTGCCAGGGCTCATCCCTAGGTTAGTCCTTGCCCGTGGGCTGGCAGCTCTCCTTGCTCTGGTCCATCTGCCTCACCCCTCAGGCTTTTCTCATCTGCTTTTTTGCTTTTCTAATCTTTTCTCTAGTATTTAATCCCATGCCAAATTCTTCCCCATCCTCTTAAAATTCTGCAATTCTCTTAATTTTTTTCCTTATCTTGTCCGCGTAATTGAGAAGCATCTTGAATCCCTCTGTGTTTAGTCTTCATACCTTGTGTTGCCACTATGTTCCAATCACTTAAACATGAGATCTCTGCATGTTATTCCTGTGGAGACAAATTTTTGCATGTTCCCCAGAAAGAAAGTCATCCTCCATTAGCCAGTGCTTTGTGATGAATGAGAGGGGATGTCACACCAGGAGCAGAGGCAGCAGCGGAGGGTCCCACCCTGCACTGTGCCTCGGAGCGATACCGATGTCTGAGCCGAGCTGGGATTTCTTTCCCAGCAATATCTTTGCTCTTCAATGGCCGTGAGTGAAAGGCTTTGACACCCTCCATCAGCACAGCACCAGGAGACGGCTGGCACACATTCCATCACCCTCCCTCCAGCAATGCAGCTGCCACTGTCCCTGGTGTCACCCACCAAGTCTCAACACAATGGCAAGGGAAAGAAAAAAGCCACTTCCCCCTGCACAGACACATTGCACCAAGAGCAGAGAAAATAGATCTCTGGCTGCTGAGCCTCTCTAGCACTTTGTGTTGCTGAAAGGAATAATCAAGTCTGGGCCTGGAGAAGGCAAAGACAGGAAATAAAAGCTTTCCCTGTCTGATGATTTCTCTCTGGGGTTGGGGCCCTCCCTGGGGACCCCAGTGGTGGTTTTGGGAGAGGCACTGGGGCTGCTTTTACTCTAGGGGCTGGTTCATCAGCAGATCCACAATAATTCCACAAAATTTTGCTTTTCCTGCTCACTCAGCAGGTCTGAGGGAAAGGGGAAGAGGCTGCCGGGGCTCCCAGCTGAGCCCCCAACAAAGGGGCTGCCACATGCACTTACACTGGGCTTGCTCAGGGATGTCACCTGAGCCACAGCACAACTTCTCTCCCGTCCTTCGTGTAGCAGCCATGGTCTGATGTGGAAGCCAGGCTTTCTCCAGGCCGTGGGCCTCACACAACTGCAGGGGTTGGAGTTTGGAGACAAGGATCAAAGTGCTGAAGTGCCACTCACGGGGCTGAGTAGGGAGAGAAGGCTCCTTGCTCAACCACAAGCCAAGGGTTGAGCTTTGCCCTCCACAAGAGTGTGGGCCATTTGCCACAGCCACCATCAGCAGCAGCTCAAAATCTGGATCTGATTAAAAGAAAAATCCACACTGAAAGGGGAGTCCGGAGGCTCCTCCTGGCTCCCAGCAGCACACCCTGAGCTGGCCCAGCCCCAGCTTCAGCTACTTGCAGTCCAGGGGACACACATTTCTGCAGTCAGCCCCCTCAGCCCCATCCTTGCCAAGGTATTCAAGAGCCATGGGTAGCACTGTGGCAGTGTCAGACACCTGCGAGCAGGGGTGTGGGGGGACCATCACATCCCCACACTGGTCCACGGAAGCTGACCTGTCACCTCAGCCCCAGGTGAGTACTGCCAGAGGGATGCTCCACCATTTGGTGCCCTGTGGAAGATGCAGGGTGGTGAGGCTGCACGTGGAGAGAGGCAGAGGAGGAGGAGGTAGCAGATCTCTCCCTGCTCCTGCCAGTGTTCTGCAGCCCTGTGCCCGGACCAGCCAGGCTGGCGGTGGGCGTTCGTGACTCATGATCCCTGATCCCCATCCAATGACACATTTACTGCCAGCAGGACGGGCCTCCTGCCAACACAGCAACCCTGGAGCCTCACGGGAGGGTGGCTGGGCTTTGCCAGCAGCTGTGCTAATGCAGATGGGCTGGGAGGTCACCAGCTGCAGCCCTGAGATGCACAACCTAATGTACCCCCTGGCTGGGTGGGTAATGGGGGCAGGCCAGGACCCTCTGTCCCAATGTTCGGTGTGGGAGCACAGGGGCAGAGATGGGACCTGGCCAGGGCCAAGTGCAGCAGGCCTTGGAGCCAGCCCAGCTCCCTCCCGTCCCACAGCACCCTCCCTGCCTGCCCAGAGATCTGGCTCCCAGCACCAGACCCACAGTGACAAATGCCTTTAAAACATTCTTTATTAAGTGAGAAATCTCACTGCACCCTCTACGCCAAGCCCTAATACAAGTGCAGACCTAAATACAGCACTAATGCAAAAGCTTAAAGGATTTCCCATAATTGAGCAAAGCTGGCAGAGGGTGAGAGCCTGGTGGGGGGAACTGCAGCCCACCTCCCTCCTCAGCATGGGCTACCCTCAGTGTAACCCCACTGGTCCAAATGTAGCCACAGCCCCCACCCTCGAACTGTGCAATGTAGGAAATTAAAGCCTTCCAAGGCCTCATCCTCCCCAGCTCAGAGCCCCAAGTTGCCCTCATTACCCTTACCAAAATCCCCTTGATTCATGCAATAGCACAAGTAGCATCCTCATGTGTGACCTGTGTGTCACCTGTCCTCCTGCTGCCAGCGCTGCTGGGGCCCTGCCTGTCCCAAACCTCACTGCAGGTCACTCACTGCAGGTCACGACAGGGCCAGGGCAGTGGGACTTGGCACATCCAGCTTCCAAAGCCCAAGGGATGCTCTGGGCAGGGGAGCTGCTGAGCCAGCACCTGCACACCCCAACATCATGGGGTGTGGGTAGCCACCAGCACTCTGCACCCCAGAGAATACATGGTCTTACCTTTGTATTTCCCCTGCCTTGGCACAGCCACACACGGCTCTGAGAACAGCCATGGGAATATCCTGTGTCTCCTTACCAGCATGGCAGTGTGACCCTCAGGCAGGCTCACCCCACAGGGCAAGTGACTGATGGCTTTGATTCAGGCTTCTGTGGGGGAAAGCAAAACACAGTTTTTTCAACAAGAGTTTTCCAGAAGCTTTACAAAGCACAAGCACCTTTGCTTTGGTGCAGACACATGTAGCCCAAAACACCCCCAGCACCCCTTGATGTGATTGCCAGAAGCTGTTCACCGGTGGGAACCCTGCCCGACATTCAGGTGCCATTGTGCTGCAGGTGTGGGGGTAAAACTGAGGGCTGACAGGGCTGTGGGGCAGGTGGGGACACGGCTGCAAAGCTCTCGTGGGGAGCACAGGACATGCAGGAGCTGCAGCAGAATCACTGCCATGGAGATGGGCTGGATGTTGGTGCTGTGAAACATTAGAGCAGAAGCTGCATCGATTGCAGACACAGGCTTCGAGCACACGGTGGCTGTGGAGAGTGGGAGGCAGCAGCTCCCTTGGGAAGGCTCTGATAACATTTACGAGCAAATAATTTACATGAACTATGGAGCAAAGCAGAAATACCTCTGTGGAACCCAGCTGCGGCTGTGAAGAGAGAAATGGTGCAGCAGCACCATAGCAGGGCCTCCTGCCTGGCTGCAGGGATCCTCCGCAGGCAGGCGGTGAGGTGTCACAGTGCCATCCCCTCGGGGCTGGATTTACACCTTTGGATCCAGGGGAAGGGCAGTGGGAACAGTGGGGCAGATGCCAGGGCACATGCCTGCTAAACAGACTGGCAGAGCCACACTGAAAAAGGCAAAGTAAACATCTTCTGACTGAGCCAAGCCTTGCTGGGACCCCATCAGAGCTGGCTTGCTGGCTGGCTGCTCCTCCAAGCCCGTCCCCATGGCCTTCAGGCTATGGCTTTTTCTGTCTCCCTGCCCACAGACACTGCAGAGGCCTCCCAGCCCGCTCACAGGGATCCTTTGCTGGCATCTCAGAGATGTACTCGAGGCAGGTCTCACCTGGGCTGGAGGAGGCACCTGAGTCCATTGTCTGCAGTAACAGCTCAGAGCACAAGTGAGAGGGTACAGGCTGTTTCACACTGCCCTGCACTCTGACATGACCCCTCCTGGGGAGAGTTAAGGGCTACTTGCGTTGGAGAGGATATTTTAGATCGACAACTCATTGGGGATTAGCCAAACATTTCTCCATTCTCTTATTTCTCATAATAAATAGATCAAATTGATCTATTTATCCAGCACTAAGTCCACATTGAATAAAAACTGGCTTTGGACCATCTGAATATGGAGCAAGTCTTGAAAAAATGAATTTTTCCCATGTTTCCCACTGAAGCTTCAACAACCAAAGAGCTAAACAGAGATTTTTGTATTAAACTTGACTTTCCTGCACAAACAAGCCTGCATGAAAAAGAAGATAGATGGGCCAGGTGCTATAAGACTTCAAAATGACACATGCAGTAAATACAGCATCATGAATAATTTTGCTCAGATCCTTTAATCCAACTCCATCTATAAAGTAGTTTGCAGCAGCTCGTCCTGTAAATTCTGCAAAAGGGCCCCAGGTAAAATCCCACATCCCTGGCCCAAGGATGCTGTTTGGCCTTGAAACACAATTTAAAGTCTCTTGTTGATGGACTACCCTTGATTTCTGGTGCTAGTGTGGGACTCCTGCCCCCAACCTCCTCCATGGGGGAGGCTTCTGAGCAGAGCTGCTGTCTCCAAGCAGCCAAGGCCCAGCCCTTCCCACATCTCCAAGGAAAGCATCACTTGAAAGCCCCTCTCTCCATCCTGCAGGGAAAGAAAGCCAGACCAAAGCTAGCAATATAAATTATGAGTAACCATTCAGGGAGGGTCCCATGCTTCCACATCAACTGCCTAGAAAAGTTTCAGTTCCACTTTTTTTTTTGATCTTAAAATTCAGACATTTAACTGTGCCATCAGATGAGGCACGAGTCATTTATAGAAGAAAGCTCTAAGTGGCCTTGACACACAAATAGAGTCAATTAACCTGCAAGGAGAAGTCAGAGGAACAGGCTGATGAAAAAGCAGCAGTTACATAATTTGTCCTGGGCTCAGTCTGTCTGTTCTCAAAGTCAGCAGCTTGTCCTACTGGGGATGAGGAGTGGTGTCTGACCAGCCTCCTCTGGCAGTGCCTCCTCGCCACCACTCCTGCCCCGAGCAGCTCTACTGCTCCCACATCCCCTGAAACACATTCTCAAACTCCTAATCCCTCCCCCAGGTCCTAAGAGTCAGATTCCTGAAACTCTTTTGGGAAAACAGCCAAGGACCCCTCCCCTGCTGTGAGGGGACTCCCCTGTGTGGCACCAGACTCCTCAGGCTGCACCGTCCAGGCTCACCCGTCATGCTGGTGTCCTGCCACGGCCGCCTGGGTGCCGAGGCTGGACCGACACTCGGACTTCACAAGGGCAGTTACTCACATCCTTGGCGTTCTCGGCGTCGTCCTCTGCCGCCCACGAGCCGAGTGACGCTGTGGCCTAGGACAGCCATGTGCCCTGGCTTGGTGCCTCCAGCTTAAAGCCTTGATGGAGCAACCTCCAGCCAGTTTAAGGGTAAAAGCCCCTTGGACACAACGCTATTGGTAAGAAGGTGGTGACCAAGGTGGCCACGCTGTTGAGCGGTTTTCTTACATCTAAATCTATGCAGCGTTACAGCGTTTCAGCTACGCGAGCTCATCAAGAAGCAATTTTCTCTTGCAGCAGCCTAGACCCAGCTCAGCCGGGGTGGCTCCAGACCGTGGTGAGAGGCAGTCCCAGCTTGTGCCGGCCAGAGGCGTGAGCCTGGCCGGGCAGCCTGGGATGAGCTGGGCACTTGGAAGAGAGCTGGGGAATGCAGGCTGCTGCCAAAGGGGAGCTCAGTGTTGTATTGCTGCACTGGGACATTCAGAACGGTATCTGACATGAATGCTGAAAGAGAAAAATTAATACACACATCACTGTGCTACAAAAGCTGCAGGCCTTTGAATGGGAGTTGATTTATTCTTCATGGTTATCTTCAAATGCACAGCTCTGATCTCCTCTCTAATCACATCACAGACAGGGTCAGAAAGGAAGCATGGAAAAATACAAGCCAAGCAGACCACATCACATGTGTCTCCGAAGGTCTAAGGCACGAGAGAAACCAAAAGGCAGCATCTGGAAAGTTTTACTTTTTATTTTTCTAAAATACAAATGTCTGTCTTGTGTTAGTAACTTTAATATGATAGGCCGAATGCATCCGGTAAAAAGGAGGCACTGGCTACATAGAATTCAAAATACTGAAGGTATTTTCTGGAAAGAAATTTATTCTGTTGATCTACACTTCAGATATAACATTGATTCAAATTCATTAGTTATTATTTTTACATCATCATCTTTGAAGTTTGGGACTAATAAACTGGAACTGGAAAAGTTTTAAAGTAAACTCCTATTAATGTGTAGATATGGATCCATAAAAAACATAACCAAGAATTTTATACACTTTATTAAAAGATCAAAAAATAAACAATAACAATATAGAAGTAACATACTAAAATGAGTAGCATTATGCACATTTCTAAAGCACGTACAAGCACTACAGCAATATAATGTGGCAAAAAGAAAAATAAATTCAAAGCGTACACCCTGCTGGTAGCAGTTGAGGGAATGAACTATCCTGTTATGGAACTGAAATTCTGCATTAACCTACGCCTGTCTGGATCCAATGATATTTTAATTTCTTACAATTCCACAGGGCTAAGTGTAGTCATTTGTATATATTTTCTAAACTATACCATTAAATTGATATCTAATGTTTCCCTTACTTTGTTTTACCAGAAATGCCTATGAAAAGAAGAATGTGCTTCAAAGATCTACTTTACACAGTACAGTATAAATGTTTTTATATATTTAAATTAAAAATTGACAATTTAGGAGAACATTCTTTCTTTGATTTTAGTGATTGCCTAAAATACAATTCTCTACTTATATAAAAAAAAAAAGTGATCTGTTGTCGGGTGATGTAATAAAGGGTGAGGAGTCCGTTCATTTTCATGATCTAAAAAAAAAATTAAAACAAAGCTAATTGGAAAGAAAAAAATCCCATAATCCAATCTAAGAATGGTCTTATCATCCCCTCATCTGCTAGGATACAAAAGCCATGGCAACAAAATCATTTGGCTTCCACCACTATCAAATAGCATCTGTGTACAGTAATAAAGAACTGGAACCTTGTAATTCGGTGTCAGGTAATTCTCTCTGTTGTGTGTTTGGAAAAATAACTTCATTTTATTTAACAGTTGTGTTATTTTGTATGTTTAAATATCTCCTTTGAGAGGCATATAGAGTTATTTTTGATGATAGAGGATGTCAGTAAAGATCACTAGCAAAGATTTTAGCAGTGTTGTCATGATCATGCTCATACCCCAATGAAGTTTGACCAGCTATGATTCATTTCACATAGTGCAAAATATTTTTCTCTCATAATCCTAGAAATGAGAAAGAGCTTGATTATAGAAATTGACTATGGCAAAGGGAAGCCTTAATCGTGTGGTGGCTTGAACTAGCTGATTATTTTGTATTAAAATCTAGGTTATTATATAACACCATGGAGAGAAGCAACATCTGATTTTTCCTCATTTTAAAGAGCCTGGGGCCACTCCAGTTCAGCAAACCACCATTTGCACAGCCCCATGGTGCAGAGTGGGGCGGCTGAGCACACACCGGCATCGCCAGGAGTCAGGAATGCTGGCCAAGGAGCAGGCCTTGAGCTTGGCAGCAACAGCTCAGCCCCCAGCCCTGGGGCAGCCAGGAAAGGGTGACAGTGACATCGGGTGCCACCTCCCACCAGTTCTGCTCTGGGGGACTTGACTCACTGCTGGAGTCAGGACCAGACCCACAGCAAAACCGGCTACTTCTCTGAAGCAAATCTGGGGCTTGGGTTTTGCAAAAAAAAAAAAAAAAAANATCCAATAAAAACTGAAACTTATTCCAATCAAAAATAAATGGGTCAACACAGACGTTTCAGCTGCTCCAAAATCCCCCAGCACTGCAGAGCCCCAGCGGTACCAACACAAACAGGAACAAGAGGCTGCTCACTGAGGGGCCACAGCTTTGCTCTTCTTTGGTGGCAGCTCAAAGGAGCTTGTTAGTCCCAGCCTGGAGCACCCAGCTGGCCACACCACCACCAGCCTCCACCTCCCTGCCCCAGCACCACCTGCAGCACTACCATGTGCCTCTCAAATGAACACCATGGCTGTCACACAGCAGAAAGAACTGCTCCCAGACAATCCCCACCCATCCCTGTCCATCCATGGCTCACCAGCTCCTTCCATTTTGTTACGTTGCCCCAAAAGGTTAAAAAAAAAAAAAATCAGGAAGTTGCAACATTTCAAATTCGCTCTGGGATTTACAACACTCGCCACAATGACAGTCACCTCTGACAGACACACACTTCCAGACAGAAATAGGATTAGGTGCTAGGAAAACTGTGTGTGTGCTGCCATGGACCTACTAGTCCTAATAGGATTCACCGAGAACATAGCCTATCAGAAACATGATCTGGGGTGTGTTTGAAAATGTAGGCTGATTAAAAAAAGTAATTTGAATCTTTGCTAGTGACTTTACTAATTCATTCCGCACCGTTTCCCATTCTCTGTGCTGCAAGTTGGAGCTGACCTGTTATCAGTCTGCTGTATAATAAGCTATGGCAAACTACAAAGCTTTTACAACAGCAAAGCAACATCATGCTTTCAGATAAGTTTTATAGCAAAAAACTCCTCCTTTTCAAAGCCTTAGTAATACCTATCTCTTTTACAAACTTTTCCTGTATTATTACAGACTTTTTATATTCAAAATAAGTTCCAAGGATTTCTTTCGTGGACTATGTACATAAGTGCAAAAAAGGTGTGTCTCACACATTCGTACACTAACTGAATCAGTTTAACTGCAGCATATTTGTATCTTCAACACTGTTACGGGGTCATTCCACAATATTTTTTTTCTTATGTACAGTTTTTGCTAATATAAATTAGTATTAAAATAGTTATATGCTTAATTATTTAGCCCTGATCGTAACGTAATCATGTGAGTGTTCAATTTCTGGAGAAAAGAAAATTGCAGGCAAAGCTACAGTACTGAAACTGATTAATTCTGAATTCCCACCGTGTGAATGGATGTGAAATGAAAGCAAGACTGGTTACTATGTTGTAAATACAGGTTGCCGTGTTTCCGAAGTGAAAATACTGTGGAATAACCCTTGCCACACAACAATTTCTACAAGCTATAAAACCTGACTCTAAATCCATGTGTTGTAAACTTCTTGACTGAAAAAGTGACCTTAAAGACACAAATTCAGCGTTCACATGGGACTTTGGGATTTTAAAAATATTCAATCATATCTTTATCTGACAGTATTGAACTGTACCTTTAACAAGCTCATACTGTTACACATCACTTTTAATTTACATGTGAAAATTTCACAAATAATGTATACAAAGGTAGCCATGTTGTAGTTTTGTTGCCATAGCAACAACAACTTAATATAATTAGTTAACAATGAATCTATCATTGTAGGAGTTACATACAAAGTTAATTTTGTTCTTAAACTGTAAACTATACAAACTAGTTATGGACTGTATTCTATACCTTACCATGCTTCAGTGTTGGTTTAGAATATAACTAAATGGGCTGAATACATGTATTAAAAATTTAAAACTTTCTCTAACTCTCCTTCAAAATTAAATTCATTAGTTACCAAAGATATCAAAAGAAGCAATAATGAAAACCTTAAAAACTAATGGTAGAGAAATTAAAATATATGACATGAATTAATGCGTTGTAGCCTAGTAACAATGAGTTGTAGCTCTATTTACATTTGGATTAGGCTATCAACTATTTTTTTTTTTTTAAAGTTATTACAGTCTTTAACATACAGTATATACTCTAAGGCCTTCAACAGGCACATGGTAAAATCAGGTCAATATCAAACTAAATCCATTCAAGAGGAATGGGAAATTAGATTTTCCTCATAAATTTCACCTTTTTCAATTTTCATGTCTGTGAAATGTACAAGGGATAAACAAAACGAGGACTCCAGTTTCTCAATCGTTGTGTACCCGCGTGTCCTAGAGCTACTCCTACCGCGCCAGCGCCAGCCCGACGCAGGCCAGGGGACGTCGCCGGCACGCGCGTGTCCCGCTCCAGCCACCGGTGCCCCCAGCACACGGCCGGCTCCGGTGCCGGCTCCGGTGCCGGCTCTCGGGGTCCCCGCGCCGCTGGGCCGGTGGNGCCGTGCCGCCCCTGGGGAACGCTGCGAGCGCGGAGCGCTGGGGTGGCCGGAGAAGAAAAGCGCATCGGAGCGCTCGGGAAGAGGGCCTGCGCGGGCTGCCCGGGGAGGTAACGGCTTCTAGAATGTTGCGATGCAAAAATACACAGTCAAAAATCATCAGCTAAAAATTTCCAACTAAAAAACACAGCTGATTGTGAAATCATGTTCCAAATTACTAAAAACACTGTATTTAACAAAAATAATCTTAATAGTTTTATGAATCCATTTTATTTTAAATCCCTCTTTTATTGTCTGCTTATGTTACAGTTTAGTAGTAGTACTTTTTATTGAAACTACTAACAACCTTTTTTCGTGAAAATGATCAATCTCAGCTTTCATTTTCCCTCTGCATGACCCGTTTTATCCAAGTTTCAGCATTTCTTGCATATTGTTTGCATAAGGCTGAGAGAAATGGACAAAGAGAAATAACTTTGGATAAATAAAAAATATAGGTTCATGGAAAGTGGGAAGCTTATAAAAATGTCACTAAAATTATATCGATTTAAACAAACTTACATACATCTCTTGTCAAATAAAGGATGATATTCATGCTTTTATGACATTTGTTTAGAGTCACTAACTAGCTCGGTGACTTTGTAATAGTCTATTTAGGAAATTTATAGTCTGGCGACTGGTTTTTTTTCTTTTCTTTCTTGAACAAAGAAAATTAGAGCAAGTCATTGCACAACTAGTTTAAATAGTGCTACCTCAAAATGGCATTTTTGCCGAGATTGTTTTGAATTTGGTGAAGTTTAGTGCTTCAAGCTTTTCTTTCCTTAAACTCATTTACAAATTAACTCTAAATTTGCCAGCAATATAAAAACTGTTGTGGCACCTAATATAACTACCCTGAACATCCCTCATTGGACCTCTTTAATAAAAAATAATCCTTTAACGCCTTTTTTTTTCAGTGCTTTAAATGTGACATGAAAACAGCTGTATTCTAGGTTTACATTCTATGCACATCTATGCCAGATGTTTAAGTCGATAAATAAAATAGGAGGTTACATCAGAGTGTCAAGATATACAAAAATCCATTTAGCACTGAAAAAATTTCAACCTCCTTGAACTCATAAAGCCATACAAGCTTGAATGCATCCTTTCTGGCTTAAGAAGATCAGCTCTGTTCTTTGTTGAGGCACTGGCACAGGTTGTGCAAAACCCATTTTTGATACACAAATAATTTCAAACAGGAAGTACTCAAATCCACTTTTTCCACTAACAATGTTATGGTTTTGGGAAACAGAAACTCGGTGGTGAAAAGAACAGGTATGTGGTTGCCAATACAAATGAGAGTCACTGATTTCAGGCCACTCTGCCGCTTGTGAGCGCGGATGGCTGGGGAACATCCATGGACACAAGCAACTGCCAAACTCAGGGTCCATAAAGGAGGTCTTGGGGGGGATGTTTTTTTCCCCTCTCTATCAGGATTTGGTTCAAAGTCTGATGAATTGAACAAAAAGATTCCCCAAGGCCTTTTTGAGCTGGGCTCCTCAAAGGTTCATGCTATGAGTGAGTCTCCATGGGCAGATGGTCAGAACCCGCCCTGGGGCGCACAGGCTGCATCCTAGGTCTGCCTCCGCCACTTGTGGCCCATGGAGATACACATCTAGCAAACTGTCTGTGCTCACACTGCAGGAGAGGGGGCAAGGAAAATCTAACCAAGGCCAAGGAACTGGGAAGAGAGAAGAAAATCTGGTTGTCTGAATTTGGCACTCTACAGGACCACTCTGAGCTCGGGGTGGTCACCCCTCCAGACACTCTGAGCTGGCCTCTTGCTTGACTCTCTTCCTCCTTGTATGGAGTTTGTGGATTTACAGCAGCAAATCCATCCCTTCCATAATGCCAATGACACTGTAGAGCTATGACAGGGATGGTATCCTCAACCAAATGGTTTGGTGGTGTCCTCAACCAAAATGCATTTCTGCAGCCAGATTGTTCAGCAATGCAGCCTAACGACAGGCAGGGCTGTCCAGGGTGCACGGGCTGAAATGGTTTTATTCGTGCGTATGAAAAGGAGGTATCGAGAACTAGCCCTTGTTGTGCAGCAAACATTGCTCTTGATCAAGTAGAAGGTGCCAAAATAAATCCACTGACCTACAGGAACTCCATTAAGATGAATGTTTATCTGTACAGCAGAAAGCTTATACTGAGCTTTTTGCTGCTTTGTTACTGCTGTGTTTGCTTTAAAGGGCCAGAGATCATGGTGGGGGTGGGGAAAAATCACCCACTTATGGAAAATGGTGATTAAATAAATGAGGCATGCTGACAAAATTTTAAGAAGAGACACATATAAGATTTCAGGCCAAAATGTTTCAGCATGCTTGGTGGAGACAAGCCCCAGGGCTCGGTGCTACCCAGCCTGGGCTGAGCCACAGTCCCGGGCCCTCCCCAGCCAATGGCTGGCACCTGCTCCTCTCCAATGCAATGAGCTTTTGCCCAACTGAAGCTGTCTCACTCCACCACCATTTTTTTGTTGTTTGTTTTGACTGCACCATGAGAACAGCGAGAGAGATTGTGCGCCGTTTGCAGCTGAGAATGCACTTCAATGGACAACAGAGCTGCAGAAATCCCTTGATGCTTACCCCTGTCTGAGCAAATTGTTCCTGCCCCCATACTGAGCCTGGGCTTTTGTGGTGGTTTTTGTTTTTTTTTCCCTAAAGTTTCCAGAATCAGCTCATTGTATTGAAAGAAATACCCTGAACTGGACTAAAATGACAGCTGTCCTTTCATATCACTTGTACTAAAAATTTGGAGACTATCTGAAGGCAAATTTTAAATGATAAAAGGAGCATTTAACATAACCAACTTTAGCTGACATTAACAGCAAAATCCAGCAAAGGGCAGAACATTCCTGTGTCGTGTTTTTCAAGCACATAATTCCTGTTTCCCACAATAACATTTTTAGTAAAAAAACAAACAAAACCCCATAAAACCTACAGTATATGAAAACTTAAGACATAACAATAATGAAAAAATGGTATTGAGTATACTTGATAATGATGTACACTTTAAAACAAATCAATAGACTATGATGTAAACAAAACGGTAAGATAACACTTTAAAAACAAGACAAACATTTATCCATCGATAGTATACAGTAAACCAACAGTCCACTGTGCAGATGCACTTATCAGGATGGTAGTCATAAAATGATTAAGTGTGTTAAAGTAATGTGTTATAAAAGTCTATTATAATTTCCTACTTGTATATCTCATATAACAGAGCGCTGTTTGTTAATTGTTTCTATAGTGCTTTTTTTTTTCTTTTTTTTTGACATTCCCATTGATCAGTTTTTGGTTAACATGTAGGCTGCAACAGGCTTACTGTAGAGGTGGTAGAGAACAATAGAGGGGAATATATACAGAAAGGCCATGCGCAGCTTCCCACCAAGAAGTCCTGGTGCTCCATAATTTTACCATTCAGAATTTCAACATGGTCTGCTGCAGGGGAAAGAAAAAACAACAATAAAGAAATAGTAAGAAGTTAATACATCTACAATTTAAATATTCTAATACATTTACATCCTCACTGTGTTGCCCAAGAGGTTGTCATTAGTGTGTTGCAGAGAGACATTTTATTCCATTAATTTTCTGATGTAGGGTGAAATTGCCAATAACACATTTGGCATCCTCTTAAATCTGCACTTACGGCTGTCTTGACAGCGACAGGACAAATAGTGAAAGAGGGAGGTGGACAAATAATAGTCTGATTTTTGGATGGGATGCCAGGTAGAAGGTGACTAAGGAGAGTGCCAAAGGAATCCCTGATCTGTGTTAGCTCTTGTTTCCTTCAGACAGTCACATTAAATCTGATCCTAAGGAGTGATGAGCCAAAGGCAAACTGAGCCCAGAGATAAAACACAGACACAGAAACCCTGTGCTCAGGGGACGCTCTTCTGTGAGCAAACTGCCACTTTTGGGATGTACTCATGAAAATCCTCAGCTGAAGAACCCAACGACTTATCTCCTGCAGAGCTAGACTAACCAGCCTGGCTACCAGGACTACTTCAACCACGGAGGAAAAGAAAAACGTCTATCAGAGCAGCAAGTGTTTCAGTTACCAAAATCCCAGCCAGGGAAAGTTTCCTGAAAAAATGCTGAAAACAATCTCAAAGACTTCAAGATGAAGCTCTTCCAATCAAATGATCTCCTTATTGGGTGGAACAGGCTGTTTTACACATGTTATGGAAATGGGTTAACATGTCAGGTGTCACGTCTATCTGTCATTTGAAACAGCAGTACAGTCTAAGCTGAACATTTTCACTAATGTGGATAAGCTTGGTGTCACCCCTCATGAACAGGGTCCACAGACACAGTTAGCAGGTCATGTATACATATGGTACTTAACTAAGGTCAGCAGAGATAAGGACCACCACTGAGAAAGTAGCTTCTGTTGATTGCTAATAGATATCATTACAGAATTGCTTGCCAAATTAATTTCCAGCATTTAAGTACTTGCCTGTAATATATGACCTAAGGAAGTAATGGGTTGCATATCTGCATATACTAAATGGCTGCTTTGAGAAAATCTGGTGACCTCTTGTTGAATTGGCTGAACTGCTCTTTTCTCTCTTGGGGTAAAAAAACACAGTCAAGAACTGAAACTATCCAAGGATTTTAGCTCATGAGCATCAGCTAAAACTCACAAAGAAAAGCAATAGAAAAATGACACTGCTGCTATGCCTCTGAAATAATACTCTGTAAGTGCAAGGACAAATTCCTCCATCATTCCCCTCAGAGGAAACCATCACCTTGGGGAAGCCCAGGATCTGCAGGTGGGGTGAAGACTATGTTGCTTATGACATTCATTCGGGTCTTCAACCCACCATGAGCCAGGCCCTCTCTGCAGCTGACCAGCAGAGCTCTGCCCGGACCAAGCCAGCCTTGCAGATGCACAGCAGCTGCTGCTGACCCAATTCTGCTTACCCCAGGAAAGGAAATATGTCACTAATAGCAAAAGAGAAGTTACACCTTTTCATCTGACTCATTACCAGAGCAGTCTTTGCCATCAACACTGCAAATCTCTGAGGTATCTGCAGGCAGCTGGGAGCCGTGCAGAGCAAGAGCAACCTGTGAACAGCACCATGGGACTGGGGGAATGCACAGGGAGGCTGCAAACACCGCAAAACAGGTATTTGAGACACAGAAAACAGTGCTCGTTATAAACCACGGGGCTGGTCCATGTCTGTGCTGCAGCTGCTGAATTCCTGTTGAATCGGCAGAGCATGAAGCCAGTGGGGTCCCATGGGCTCAGACCCTCTGCCTGAGCCAGCCCCGTGTTTAGGGGATGCAGTGCCCATGTACAAATCGATTCACCGTGAAGAGAAATACCAAAAAGGAACTTACTGTTCTATCGGGAACTTCTACATCTGTGAAACAAACATGCTGCTACTCAGTTCATCTACTGATAACTGGGATATCTACAGCAAAAAAAACAAAGAACACAACACATTAAAACATTGCCTTGAGATCGGGCTGTTCATTCTGTCTTCAGTATCAGGTTAATATGTACATCAGTGTCTTATAAAACAAGATCCACTCCCAAGTCTTTATTTTGCTACACATTAAGTACAATGTATCTGCACCACTACTGATGCCTTGTGGAGTACCTGGTGATTGTACTGGGATTTTGACTCCACAGACTACAAGTAAAACAGAAACGTCCTGAAACTATCTGGCTGAAACAGGACTCATACAGCCAACAGAGCAACACTGCACAGGAATTTCTACTTTCCTCTCATGACCAATAAGAGTCTGAGTAAGATCTGATCTACCTGAAAATAACAACAAAGCACAGAAAAAGACTGGCAATTCCTACTGCGAGCAGTAAAACACTGCCTAGGACTTATGCAGGCAAAACTCCTACTGAAATCCTCACGACCTCACAACCATCAAAAGACTAGAGGATGTCCCCAGAGATATTACTGGCATTCACCATGGCTAACAGCCTCCAACAGAACAAAGTGACACCCCAATTTCTTTGCAATAGCTCTAAACCTGAGAGCAAGACAAATAAAAATGCTAAAATTAGTACTGGGGGAAAGAACTTTTTAGAAAGTGTTTGAAATGTCTCTGGTCTAACTGGGAGAAGTTGTGTCACGCCAAATTATCAGGAAGCATCACTAGGACAGGTTGTGCATATACAGTTCAGGACTGGTGCGGAAGCAGCCATCACACTCGGTATCTTCAGAGGAAAGTTTTGGAGAGAATTATGGTTTGGCAGACATGCATGGAATCCTGTACACTTATGGCAGTGCTACAATGGCATGTACTGCACATCCAGAGTCCTTTCTGTAGGGATGGGTGACATGCTATTGGCATAAAAAAAACTTTAGACTTCACAGCCTCATTCCTGATTTTTGGTTTTCTGTTGTTTGGGGATTTTTTGGTATTTTTAGAATCCAGTTTAGTGGTGGGGGGGAGGCTACTTTGTGTTTCCACTTCTGCTTTTCAGCCCAGAGAGGACATGCCAAAATACCACACGGAAGGACACTCGGGGTGGTATTTCTGCTTGAGACTGAAAGCAGAAGTGCTGCAGGTCTTGTGTGACTGTACGCTCAGGAGATTTACAGCCCGTTTTTTGAGGACCCGGGGGGAGGTGTGTTTTTGGAGGAGAGCCTGCGCCCCTGCCAATCGCCCATCCCTACGCTCCAGCTGGGCTTGTGCCCGTCCCGCAGGCGGCAGGAGCGGCCCCTCTCGGATCCCCGGCCACACGCACACACACACACACGCACGCTGCCTCTGCGCGCCCGAGCCTGCGCCGAGCCGGGCGGGATGGCACTCGACCCCGCACGGGATCTAGCCCTCGCCCGGTCTTCGAGATCTGAACACGTGAAAGAAAGCCATTGAAAGGGCCAAACCTGATTGGCGGTAGCTGTTGCAGCGAAGGGGACGCTGGTGGCAGGAGTTGTTGCTGCAGACACAGTGGTGGGCGTAGCACCGTGCATCATGGGCACTTTCGGAAGGGAACCATGGAAGCGACATACGGGAGGGTGGAGCGTATATACATTTTGTTTGTTTGGTTGGTTTTATGTAACCATGGCAACATGTGGTGGATTTGGGGGCGTGGCAGGAATCACAGCAACAAGCCATGTGACATCGTCATGAAGGACACATCGGGGCGCAGCATGCAATCACAGTGCAAAGCAAGACAGCGTTGGGAAAAAAAATAAACAAGAGAGAAGGGGAAAAGCCAATTACAATTATAATTAAGGAAAAAACCAAAACATTCTCAACACTTAGTACATTTATAAGCAGAACAATGATGTATTAGACTCCGAGGGCCAAATTTCCAAAGGGGGGAGAGGATGGGTGTGCTAGCAAAAGCCCACGTCAGCTCGCACCCGTGGGGAGTTAGACACAGCCAGTGCACGTTCCTTTGGGTGGGGACATTTTGGCAAGCGCACCCTCCCGCCCGCCTGGGAAAGCTTGTCCCCTTCCCTCCCCACCCCGTCCCCGCCAGCAACCAGAGGTACATGATGCACTTTGCAGTGGCTGCCGCAGCCCTTTCACCAGGTCTTCTCGCCTGTCTCTAGCAGGGACAATGTTTCGGCATGGGACAGAGCTGGAGGCATGGCAAACGAGCGGCTGGCAGACTGAGCTCTCTCCGTACAAATTCAGCATGCTTC
>VXAD01007277.1:289824-370396 GCA_013399195.1 Dicrurus megarhynchus
GGGGTGGAGAGGGGAAGGGACAGAGAGGGAAAAATACACAAATGCATCTGAACAGCTACAATTTGCAGGAAGAGCATCCAAAAGGACAACACGGCAGCAGGGAGCTTTGGCAGCCTCCTGAAGCTGTGCATCCCACAGAGCACGGTGCTGGAAGGGATGCTCTGGTGCACACACGGGCATCCCCCAAACCCGAGGGGGGTTTGCGGGGCCGAGGAGTCCACAGGAAGGCCCAGCCATCCCCACAAACATGCGGTGGGGAAGCAGACTTGCCTTCCCCTCCACCCCAGCAGCCACGGCCAGCCCCAGCAGGGAAGGAGCGTGTGCCTGCGGCTGTGCACACTCTGGCCATGAGATGTTGGAACGTGTGGGTTGGGGTTTCCTACAGGCAGAGTTGTATTTGAGGGACTCAGCTGCCCATCATGCAAGCCATGTGTCCTCCCTGCACTATAGGGATAGGCAGGTTCAAGAGCAGAGTGTTTAGCCATTCGTGCCAGAGGTTCCAGACCTGCTCTTGGAAAGCCTTGCACCCTCCCCAGGGCTCCTGCCTCTCTCCCTCTGACTAATGCAGGCACACACCTGGATACCGGTAGTCTTGCATAACCTTGGCTAGAGGATGAAAGCTCAGCTTTCACCCACCCTGTTGTGCCCAGCAGCTGTAGACAGAGGGGAAGGTCCTCAAAGGCCTGCAGAGGTTTCAGTAAGACCCAGATGCTGAGCCTGAACAGAGTGGATCCCTGCAGCACTAATGAGCACGTACTCAGACCCACTGGCTCCCTGCATCCCACGTGTATCTGCAGTAGTACCTCCCTATGATCTCCTGTGCCTGCACACCTAACGCTGCCCTACAGAGATGACTATCCAGCCAGTCCACGGTCCAAATCCTGCTTCTCTCGCTGTACAAGCAGCACCCTGCTCTGGCAGGGGGGCTGACCCCAGACGTGTTCCTCCTTAGCACCTTTGATAAACCAGTCTCCTAAAATATCCTCAGAAGAACAACTAAAAATCCAAACTTAAGTCCGCCTGTTGCTTGATACAAAATAAAACAAAAATAGACCAACAGGATCCTCCCATTGCTATTTCCTTGTGTTAGATGACTTAAATAGGTTGTAAAGACATTTAAGTGACAGATTCTTGTCTCTGAAGCAGAACTAAATAGGGGTGGAAACACATCACCTTGGATTCTCTTATTATAAGTCACATGACACACTGCAGTGCACAGAAATTAGAAGGGATACAACCATTTAAGCCTCAAAGAAGACAGCGGATAGACAATCACACCACTCAGCCACCCAGGTTCTCACTGATGCATACTAACTTGCAATCTCTTTCAGATTAGGAAAAGTTGAGAAGTTTGTGTAGAAAAACCTACCAACGCTTGCAGTGGGTGTCATGCACAGAACTGACCCTGCACACCATGCATTGAAGCGTGGAAAGATGAACAAAAGGGATATTTCATTAGTGAAGCTTCAGTGTTAGATATCACTTTAACTAAAAAGCAGGTATTCTCTTTGCAGCATTCAGTATTTAAGCACATGCAAACAAATTCTGAATATTGGTACATAAATAGTTTAAACTCAGTTTTAAGAGATCATAGCAAACTAAATTAATTCTTTAATTCTTGGGTAGTAGAGAATAAACTCCACCCACCTTGGTATTAAATGATACGATTGATCCCAGAAATCAGGGTTGTTTGGGATTTTTTAGGTATTGGGTATGCTGATTTCTTTCTGATAGTGTCAGCAGAAAAAAATTGCCCTTAGAAGAATATCACACTCATGTTAAAACTGACTTTCCAAAAGCAATTTACTCCCACAAGCAGGGACTGGGATTCAAAGTCTCTAGTTTAAGCTGAAAGAGGCATTTATTTTTCTGGACTTGAAAAAATTGTAGTGGTGATGCTATTTTCAAGAGATAGCCTGACTCCCCCCTGCCATGGCAACCCATGATGCTGATCTCTCAACAACTGAACAGGAGATACTAAGAAAAGCAACAGCTCCCTTCCCCTCCCCACGGTGAGAGCTGCGACGTGCCACCTCTCTGCTTTGCTTTCCTCAGCGCTGCCAAGGCCAAGCCCAAATCTGGAGTCTGATGTGTAACATAAATTCATCACAGATCCATCCTCTGACTGGAAATTTGCTGCTCTGCCTAGCATTAATGTCTTCAGATGAGAGCAGGTGCCAGTAAGCAGCCCTGTTATGCATCAGCCCTGCACGTAATTTCATTGCCATGAGACCAGCACCACAGCACAGCAAGTGCTGGGTACAGCTGATTTATGGTATTCCATCAGAAATGCATGTCCTTATGTCAGCTTTGGCAAGTGCGACCTTGAGGAACAGGAGTGTGTAGCCAGCTGGAGGACTTGGCACTCCCCAAGGTGTTTCCTGTTTTCTGTTTCGTGCTTCCTGAAGAAGTATTTCACTTGGCATCCGACAGAACTGTGGTAAGGTCAGCTCAGCCCAGCCCCTCCAACGCTTTGCAGAGCACAAGGTAAAAGGCTACTACTCCATCTCTCCACATGAGAATCCACTTCCCTGGAAGAACGTCTTGGCAGCTGCTAAGTGCTTCCAAGGGCTGTCATAACAGAAAGGCCACACGAGCACAGGGTTTAGGTCCCCGCTCCCTGGACCCACACTCCACCTGAGAAAGTTTGCTCTCAGGACAGGATTGTCTCTAAAGCTTTTCCCCTGACCCCAAAGAACAACCGGGCCAAGGTGCAGGTCCACTGTGTGTTCACCTCCAGGGGTCAGCCCAGAGGAACACTTGGTGTATTTTTGTAAAAATCATCTGACAAGTAAATACAGCATTAAACATTAAAAACACTGGGCATTTGTTTTCTTATGATGCTCTGAATGATAATAATGATACTAAAACACGAGCTATCAACTCTGGAATATTCCTAATTCAGCCACTTATAATACTTTCCACTCTAAGTAGGTTTTGTTTTTCATTTGGCTGCAGTTAATTTGCCAGTCAGAAGTCAGTCACATCTGCCACATTAGTATTTCCAGTCCTATAAGAATTACTGAACTGCATCTTTCAATTTAACTCTGAGACCTTAAAGGTACAATAAAAGCTGGGAGTTAAATTGCTTTTAAAAAGCTTAGGGTATTGTACTGGTCAAAAGACAAGGAACAGGGAAATATATGCCTTTAAAGAGGATTATATCATTTGCATTTACTAAAGATGAACCATTCCCTCTATAAACATCACAGCTGCTGCAATATGTAGGTCAGTAAGATACAAGCTCAGGAAGGTGCCTACAGCCTCAAGACAGCAGGCATAGAGGTCCATAAGACATTTTAACATGAGTCCATAAGAGCGCTACGCAAGAGTCAAAGAATTAATTTGGATTAACCAGTTGAACCATAAGGAGGAAAAACAGAAAGTGTGAATTCAAGAAACATGCAGACATTTTTCTTAGTTTGACTGCTTAAAAAAAAATCCAAACCACACAAAAGGGGCTAAGAAGGATCTTTACATGTGAAAAGCTCTAAATTGTAGTAGGTGAAGGGAAAAAAGTCAAATAACAAATGTTAATTTTTCATCTATTTTTAATATGAAACTACACACCAATACTCTTTTGCTAGGGACTCTTATAAAACTGCTCATTAGCTGAACACCGAGGTCACAAAATAAACAACCATGATGGTGGGGAAAGCAAGGAGACACTTACCTGTAGGGATGAATGTAGGCTGTTGCAACTGCATGTTGGCTAGAGCCTGTTGGTAGTGGAAAACGCTTGGGTTAAAGACTGTGGTGGCACCATTGTTTTTTTCAAGTGCTGGCCTCTTTGGTAAAGGTTGAAGTGCACCAGGCGGCAGGGCCTGTGGATAAGGGAGTCATTAAAGACACGTGGAGTAAATGAAGGGGCCCAGATGTAGGTCAAGCATGCAATAAATAATAGGGGGTCTTGGCTGCAAATCACCTGCAACTGTATCAACTTAGCAACACAGGAAAGAGAAGAGCAGCTAAGTCACAGTACCAGTAGTAGGTGAAACAACAGCTTCACTAGGTAAGCAGTTAGTAAATGCACCAGGAGGAGGGGCAGAGTCCAGAAGAAGGAGGAATGCTAAGGAGCTTTTCAGTAGGACTGACTTGGGTACAGAGGGAGAAAAAAGCACAGAGAAAAGGAAGGGGAGAGGTGATCACCTGGACAGGATGCTACAAAGAGCAGTTGCAGGCAACAAGCATTAAAAACCCCCAGACAAACAGGAAAAATATAGTAGATGGCTATTTAAAACCCATGAAGATTAGCATAAGCAACAAATGCCATGGAAAAAAAAGGGATGCTTGCCTCTGGTTTCAACACCTGCCTACATGTATGTGTGCATGTGTGGAAGCGTGCACACTGTGCAGCCAACCCATGTGTCCAGATGGTAAAGCTGTAGCTGTTGCCAATTACACACGTAACATTACATTCACAGTAAAATGCATTTCCACTTGTTAGTAGAGAGGCTGAGCAACATGGTCAAGACCAGGCCTGATTCTCCAATGCTCACACCAGAGGCACAGCCCACCAGCAGATTTGGACCAGCTCCCACTTTATAGAAGGTGGCCTCCATCAGTCAAATACTGCTCACTCGTTATTAACAGTGGAAAAAGCCATTGACAAATCCCTTCTTTTCATTCTATCACACCACGGGCTTCTTCCAGCCCGTCAAACCTGTTTCATGATCAGACTTGGTAAAAAGCATTAACCCAACTCAGGAACTTTTCTCAGTGAGTTACTCATCATTCACCCAAGCATGTCTCAACAGCAAAGTAGTATGTCAGGTTCTTTAGAGACAGGAATGTTTCTAATGATTTACAGCTTTTCATTGTACCCAAGTAAGAAACCACATTTTTTTCTCCACATTGTGATAGAAAAGGGTCCTTTTTAATTATGCCCCGCAGTCCTTTTGCACGTAACACTCCCATTGACGTCAATGAGATTTAAGCACGTGGAAGTCATGCAGAATCAGGTAATTTCTGACTAGTTGTTAGTCTGTATCATGTAGCAAAGCAATGGCTGAAAAACAGGGTTATCACTCTTACTTTTATTTTAATAGGTCACAAATGAATGGTAGGTAATGGAGAAGGTTTGGCTAATGAAGGGTTAAAGCTACAAACACACAGTACTCAGAAGAAATGATATAAGTAAAGATATTTTAAAGCCTTATGAAGATCAACATATAACAAGAGTGTAAGTGAAAGCTTGCAACAGTTTGTCGCCATCTAGAAACAGGTTTTCACTTTAAATTTAATTTGCTATAGGAGACTGCTCATCTGAGAAATGTTAAGCAACATACTTCCAGGCAAAACATTACTCCATCCTATCTCTACTCACATGGTGGCTTTTGGGTGTTTTTAATATTAAAAAAGAAAATTAGAAGAAATTGCATTTGCAAAACTGCCCACAGACATGCGCACATCCTTTGCCTATGCTAGCAGGCATCCCTTCTCAGCATTAGGGTTTAATCTTCCCAGCTTTCTTCTGGCTCCTACCAAAAGACAGCAGTCAGATGGGACAATATTCTCAGACACAGACACCAAAATCTTTTACTTAAGATCCATATTTTAGGATGATGTACCAGTTTTCATTTCTAGGTAAGCTTTCATTGGTATCTGTGTTAAATCTGCCTGTATCTACAACTCATCTATTTAATGATGGCTACGTGAATGTTCCTCCAGGCATGGGACAGATCTGCAGCTTACAGAGTCTGGAGTAGTTTTATGTACATCACAGAGGTTTTACAGCTTTACAGTGACTGAAGAACTTGCTACTTAAATTCATGCTCCTTACAGTACCCAATTGATAAATAATCCTTTTCAGACACTTCCAAAATCTGCCTCAGAAGAAGAATTTACTAATTAAAGCAAAGCAACTATACCAGGCACATAATGGACTTTTGACTCCCTGCTTCTTTGCCAAAGGCTGTTGCCACCCCAAACCCCACAATGGTAGTGCCAAAAGCAGAACAGCTGAAGGCTTTGAGACCTTGCTGTGATGTCCTGGCACTTCCTAGGACAATTCCCAAGCCCAGCACTGCAGTCAGAGGGAGCATACAGACACCAGCAGGCCACAGGGACATCAAGACATATCAGATTATCCCATCACCTCTCCAGCATCACCCTCCCTACCAACCTGCTATAGCCCCTTGGGAGCAACGGAAAGAAAGGTGCTATAGCAGCCTCACTGTTGCTCCCTCAACAGCACCCAGGTGGAGAAACACAAATAAATGCAATATTTCCAGAGTGCTCTAAAGAAACAAGCACTCTTGCAGCAGGTGCTGTGCCACCTGAAGTCCAGCTTTCCCACATGGGCTCTGTGGGCACAGGAGCCAGGAACCCATCTTGATCTGCTTCTGGTTTGACAGAGCCCTGTGGGTCACCCCTCCGCCCCAGCAGCTGGAGGAGTGTTCACACAGGATCCATGAAGATGTGCTCCTCCTGTTGCCAACCGATTTTATTTTAGATACTAAGGTGCAGGAGGGCCCAGGGAGACAGAAGGATCTGGCTTCAGCCCTTCTCCAGCCCTTGTGCAGAGGTAAGAGCCTCAGGCCAGGAGCACAGTCACTGAAAGGTCCATCTATAATGCCTTGAAGAGGCATCTAAAATTGCACATGATGAAGCTGGGCTAATACAGGTTCTGCACTGGGATCTGGCAGGGTCACAGGATCAAACAAATGTATCTCATTTGACATGGGCTACAATTTTTGGATCACTCAAGACCTGCAGGAATTGTAGCAGCTCGAGGGGAAACAACATTTTTTTCTCGCACCATGTCCTGGTTCTGACGGAATCCCACACGCAGAATATACAACAAGCAATGGAGACTCCTCACCACCAAATTCTGTAGCCAGTGTCTCCCCACTGCAGCAGAGGAATTAGACTAAACCCTTGTAGCAAAGAACTTACTTGATGAATTTACCTCATCCAGCTGCTTGTGCTTTACCTCTGGACAAGCTCTGACCACCACAAATACAGCAGCAGCTTTGGACAGTAACTTTTTCTGACTTTATTTTTTTCCCTGTGCGTTTGTGTGCACGCATGGGTATGCAACCCTTGCAACAGGATCTGGACATCTGCACCAGTGAAAGGGTTAATTTAGTTCAGTATCCCTGTGATAGTCCTGCACTGATCCAAATGAACAATTTCCCCTACTAAAATGCCAGGCAGCCTCTCATTTTTGGGCTGGGAAAGCCACAGTCCTGCTCAAATGAACATCTGAACAAAGAGGCTTGTGCCACTTCTCTGCATGGCATGGAAAGCAATTCTTCAGCAAGACTGAGAGATAAAAACACACTGCACGCCAAAGTCAGAATTTCCCACGTGCTGGTTAACAAACCTCTTGTTATTTTTTGCAAGACAAGAACTGGATTCAATCTTTGCAACAAACTATTTAATTGCACCTCAAAGTTCCCCTTAGATCTCTATCTCCAGGGACCAGATCACACTTCCACCCTTCTGCACTCAGCAAAGAGGGGCTGGGTCTGCTGCCAGGCATGACAAATACAGAATGATCTGAAAGAGGGCACCCATTCCCTGGCAAGCAGCAGAAGCAATTGAGTGAGCAGTTTCCTTGAAAATCATACATGCTTTTATCACTCATGAATGGTTCAGTAGAGGTGACATATTCCAACAAGCAGCTGCAAACCTTTCGATGTGTCAGAGCAGGAAAACTCGTACAAGTAACTTCTCTTGCAGGGTTTGTTCAGTGGGGGAGTACTTATGGGCTCTCCCATTCTCTGCCAGACCGTGTCTCCTCAGAGTGGTGGCTCTTGGGGAGGGCAGTGAGGCATTGTGCAGGTCCTGCCTGCAATGGCTTTGCGGCCATGTCTTTGCCAGCCAAGCAGAGGAAGTGAGAGGCTGCAACATCACTCACAGCATCATTCCACCACTGCTGGCAGAAGCTGGGCCCTAGCAAGGCTTCCCACTGCTGTTGCCTAAAACTCTGATAAGGAAACCTCTTGACTACTTAAACCCAAAAACGAGTCTTGGGAGAGGAAGGGGAGCAGATCAGGTTTCCTTTCTAGCTCTGGGAATGAGAAGCAACATCAGCTTGATGGTTTCACAGCTCCTCTGTGTCCACTCTTCCCTCTCCCTGCTATAGCTGGGAAACAAGAGCTTTTTTTTAGAATGTATTATATCCCTTATTATTTGGGAAAACAGGAAGGAGTTGTCTTCTATGGAGCCAGGACTGATAGTACTGTGAGGATGGCTTTTGCCTCACTATGAGCATCATAAAGCCAAGTAAAACATAAATTATTTGAGATTCATAAAACAATCAAAGACAACTTATATGAAGACAGCTTGCAGGCAGAAACTCGGGGAGCAGATCCCACGCTTGAGACTGAAGCAAAAGGCACCCAGAGCGAGGTCCCTTTGTTGACACTGTCCCACGGGGGAATGAGGGAATGAACCACAGACAGAGCTAGCTGAAGGGACAGCCATCTCCCCAGCTTACCCAACGCATGAGCCAAGTCCCACATTGCACCTGCTTCAGTTCCCAGCACAGATCCCCAAGGATGCTGTTTAGCCCTCTTCCCCCTAAATCTGTTGTGCCCATTACACTGAACATCCTTGTGCAGGGCAGTTACCAGCATGGCACTGCGAGACAAGGCTGTGATGTTGGGAATACAAAGAAAAGTTACTGGATCTGTCCCACAACCACCCAATCCTCTGGCATTTACAGCACCCTGCAGACCTAATGAGCTAAATTCTCTAATTCTCCCTGAAACATTGCATCTTGTGACTCCAAAGTGCTTGGAAAAACACTTCAAAAGCCAGAGCTGCCTCCCCCCAAGATTATTCACTATCTCCAAAACACATCCAGGCTTCAGGAGGCAAAGCTCAGACATTAATGGATGGTGTGTAGGGCACAGGACTGGCATGCCTGAATGCACACTGAACATTTCTGGCTGGGATGGGCAGTCTCCCCAAGCACTAACACCACAGACCAAGAGCAGAAGGCTTTCATGCAGACTAAGGTGGTTACATGCAAAGCGAGAAGGTGAAAGGTCCAAGTACCAGGTCAAAGGTTGCCTCGAGCGGTCGCTTCAGTGATCTGACAGCTGGCTGAGTCTTAATTAGCAGGCAGCGAGCACATTGATGGCAATGGGCCGGGGAGGGGGATCAAGCACAGTAACAGAAACAGCAAGCAGAGGTGTGTCAAGAGAAAGCAACAATTTGGGGAGGCGAAGAGAAAAAAAATTAAAAAGTGAATGCATTATACAATATATTAAAAAGACGAGGCATGCACAAAACAGGGTGGCTGGGTAATTACCTGGCCTAGTGGCAAGTCAGCTATTTTGCCTCAGTAAGTTTTAAAAGTAAAGAAATGTCATCACAGGACACGTGCTTTGGAGCTTCATCACATCGGCTGGCACAGCTGGGCAGGAGCGCTCAGGGATCAGCACCTGCACAGGGACTGGTACTGGGCTCAAGCCCTCATGCTGCAGCTACACATCATGCAGAGGCCAGCAGAGCACTCATGGAGATAGAAGGACCACTGGGAAAGGGGGGAGCTTCAAGCACATGCTTAAGTGCTGTCCTGGGACTGAGCCTTACCCAGTTCATCCAGTGCTGCACTGACTTCAGTCAAGCAGGAGTGAGTAAAGCTACTACTTGTGTACATCAAGTAACTCTGCATGATTGGGTCCCTCAGAAATGCTGAATTTAGATTTGAAGTAATTCCAAATCTGTTTTAGAACGTAGACCCATAGCCTGGCATCTGTTTTTCACTCCAAGAAAATGGAGCACCTTTCTTTCCTTTAATAAAGTCTTATAACTCAACAGGTACAGTAAATACATCAAACTTTGAAAAGTCAATGAATAATGTAGGTTGTTTTGGTAGCAGGGGTGATGCAACAAGCCATCAATAAATATTTTAAAGGTTCTAGTTAGCAGCATACAAATAGGGTTAATTACATTTTTAAGAGAAGCCAGCAGGATGAATAAAACATGCATTGACTTTGGTTAAGTAGCAGTGTCCTAGATAATTAGTGAAAAAATAAAGCTTCAATTGTGAAAAACACAAGAGTTTCATTTCAGGAGGTTATTTTTTGACAGACCTGCACTCTTATTTCAACAATAAAAACAGTAAGAAAACTAATAAATAAACTCTGCAGGACAAATAAATACTGCAGTATAAATTAAATTCGTAAATGTTCAAATTACATTCCAGGTAATATTGATGCTACAAGGAGGGCACCTGTTTAATTTCTAGAATTGCCTTGGCTCTGCATCAAATTTCATCATGAATTAAAAGCAACCTCCTCTACTATCTTAAAAAAAAGAAAAAGGTATTTAGAAAAAATTTAGTAGTCTTAATTCTAAATCAAAGATGACGTAAGAGATTTTCAATATTAATTTTAAAAAGTTTTAAGAAATCATAGAAGAGATGGAAGGGACCTCTAGAGATCAGCTAGACCAACACCCTGCTCAAAGCAGGGTCCACTACAGCAGCTTGCTTGGGACTCCATTCAAGCAGGTTCTCAGTATCTCCTAGGATGGAGAATCCTGCTGTAGTGTTTGCTTCTTTCTTTGGTAAATAAATTTTTACTTATGTTTAAATGGAATGTCCTGAATTTCAATTTGTGCCCATTGCTTCTTGTCTTTTCATTGGGCACCACAGGGAAGAGTTTCCCTCCACCTTCTTTACCTCCCACATGAGGAACTTATGCACATGGGTAAGATCCCCTAGGCCTCTTCTTCCCTCCCCAGCTCTCTCATCTCTGGAATAAACAGGTGCCATTAAACCGAACGCAACAGAATGGCTAACATTTATATAAGCTAGGAGTCACCTGGTAAGTCTTCCTTGACTCATGTTCAGAACTGTAGATACAAGTAGTCACAATTCAACTTAAAATGCAGGTGGGACCATCTCTACCAGGTCCAAAGCATCAAACAGGTCAAGAAGTCACCCTTGGTTTGTGTCTTGTAATTTCACTAAGTCTTGGCAAAGGTATCGGACACAAGTTTGCTAAGCTCAAGCAACTGATACCATCTGCTTTTTGCAGAGAACAGGCCAGGATCTCCCTGAAAAGGATGTTCTGTGTATTGAGGAAGCTGAACTGACCCCTATGAGCCAGCCAGGGAAGGTGTTGGGTGCTGCTGCACTTGCATTCGTGTCACATCAAAATGTCATGTCAGCAAATCACAGGGTTGGGCACCATGTCCTTAGCTGGTGAGATGTACTGTGCCACTGAGGGCTTCATGCTGTGGTGAGAATGGAGACAGGATGAAGAGATGGGATGCATCTTGCACATGCTCTCAGCTCTCTAGTCAGCCATTTACAAAGCTCTCTACTTTTCCACAAATGACACATGAAATCTCTTAGCAATGGAAATGTAGCTTGAGAAGAGCTCTACTTACCATTGCAGCTGCAGCTGTCTGGTTCACCTGGTGTTGAGCTGCCTTGATTTTGGCTTGCAGGTGTGCAGGGGGATGAAAGTACTTGCATTTCTCCCTAGAGCATCGACCTTTGATGTAATCCATGCAAACTGTAACAGTATTTTCATTTGTGTCTATCATTGCAATATCTATAGGGTGAGCATAGCGGCAATCATTCTCACCACGTGTGCAATTTCCACGCTGAAACTCTCGACAAACCTTAAAAGAAAGTCACATTGTTGAACAGAACATCAAGTTACTTTTCATTCAGTATTTTCAACACAGAATATCAGTTCAGTTGGCCACATTAAACCATGTGTATATTCTAAATCCATGCTCAACCGGGGTAACACATATATCAACACACAGAGGGGCAACTGGTGCTACTCACAACTGCTTCAGGGGATGAAAAAACCCACAACGTTAATAAGGCCAATTACCAAATGCAAGTGAAGTACAGAATTTGTGCAGAATGGAAAGTGACCCCAGAACATCAATGTCATTTTGACAAAGCTTTTGCAGCTCAGGATTCCTCCCCTGCCTCTAAAGCTTAAATGTTAATAACTCTGCCATTTGTGTCTCAACTGGATTATGTGTTTGTTGTGGATCACACTCTTGGGTAGGACATTTAATTCTAAATGTTACATGCTGCTGGCTATTTGCAACAAGTACTTTTTCTTAAATAGGAGGTGCCTCTTTCACATAAATAGTCTCCCTGCCCTTCACAACAAAACCCCGACCCTGGCATTACGTTACAGCACATTACACAGCAATGTGTTTGAAGGTGCTGCCAAAATTACTAGTTGTACTAGGATCTTGCAGCTCCTCTTAAGTTATGACCACTGAAGCATCAGAGGCAGAGGAAAAGGTTTCACAAAAAATCTGCAAGGTTTCTTGTCTGAGGAACTGAGAGAAGATGTTGAATAATATAGCAAGTGGTGTAGGTCACGTACCATTGTGCAATCAGACTGAGTGTGGGGAAAGGTGAGACATCAGCAAGGCAAGATAAAGTACATAACACAAAACAATGTGTTTTGAAATTACACCCTTCTCCACTATCTTCCTGTGTTATAATTTACACCTGCAGGGGCCTCTGAATTCAGGTCCTCAGCCCATATCTCCTGCAGAGTCTCTGCTTAGGGTTTGAAAGACATTTACAACTCCTCCACTACTAAGTCCCAGCACGTCCAGCCAACTGGGGAGGGAGAGATGTCTTTCCAGTGCCCCACACCCACCACTCCCATCAGTGTAATGCTTAAAGTTTTCTGTAAAAGCTCAACAAGCCCAGCTCTAGAAAAGGGAAACGTCTGCTAGCTCCAGAACATCTCCCACCCAACCAAGTGTAAGGGCAGACCATCTACTTGGTTTTTTTGGGATTTTTTTTTAAGCATGGAAGATCACATACAAAAAACAATCCTAACCCTGCTCTAATACCCACTGATATCAGAAGAGTGAGTTTTCCCAGATTTCCAAGGATTTGGGAAAAGGTCCCACAAGACCGTCTGCTCTGGGAGAGAGCAGCAGCCCTGCATTAGGAAAGCTGCAAGTCAAACTCTGTACTGTGCTGCATCAGGTCATTTTAACAGACAGCAACAGCTGGGACCACATGTCCTGTTCATCCCTGTCAGCACTATTGTATCAGATGTCCAAATACCTCCAGTTTATCCGTACGCATCAGTTTCTGCCCAGCAGAGCCTCCTGGTACTGTAACAGTAGGATTTCCAGAAACCAGGACAGGAGTATTTGGTAAAAGCTCTGCAGGAACCAAGCCCATCCCAGGAGAAACATGACTCAGGTAGGGACTAAAAGCCATTGTGGGGCTTGTTGCAAGTGATGGAGTCACAGGAAACGTTGTCTGTGTATAGAAAGAGGAAAAACAAAGTATTAGTTAAAAAGCTTTCTTGGATTACCCATCAAAGCCTTGCATCACACTTCAATCCTTATAGACAATTTGATTAGCCACATCAAAATGCTGTGCTCACCAATCTATTCATTTATTGCCATTTATTTGCAATCCATTCACTTCTCCTGACTCACAGATTTGTGACTCATCCTGAATACAAGGCATCTTTATTTGTCAGATCAAAGCATATTGATGATCTTTATAGTTTAATGACACAATTAAGGATTTCATGCCAGCAATTAGGGCAGGCCCAAATTAAACAGACTTCTCATTCCCAAATAAACGTCTCAGCTTCTTTATGCCTACACCGCAATGCTGTAGAGAGACTCCAAGGCAAACTGCAGCTTCAGGACCTGGAAGCAGGTAACCAACCCCATTAGCTGCCCTGCTGCATTCACCATCAGCCTGCCCTGAGCTCCATGTTAGCATGGCCAGTGTGCCTCAGGTTTGGCCAAAGGCATTTAGTCAGGTGAGGTATCTCTGCTGCAGTATGCTTGGTGGTCAGGCATTCTGCACATCTGGGGTTGGTTTCAGAGTGCCAACACACTCCAGGCAAAATCCATTTTGCAGAAGGATCTAAGCCTGTGCTCCATATGAATGGCAGCAAGAGGACACCAAACTCATTAATGTCACTACATGCCAAATCTCGTGGCTTTGGCAAGAGCAGGTGAATCTTGGGCTTGGAATAGCAATGACTGCATGTACCAGATGAGACAGCTCAGGTGGACTAGTGTGAGGTCCAAGACCCCACCTGTGCTACAAGGAGCCATATTCTCCTTGGGACAGAACAACAGGCCAAAAAGATCTCAACCACTTCAGGTCCCTACCATTGTGTTAGGCAGGTCCTCTGAGTGCAGCAGAGCTTCAGTGCAGGGGGCCAGAGGTGCTTCCTTGACCTGAGCTGCTCCAGCAGCACTTGTCCGGAAAAGGAGCTGCTGTGCTGGCAGGCAGGTGAGCACAAGGCTCCTAAGCAGATGCTCAGTTTAAAGTCTGTGATTAGCCCCTATAGCCAGAGAGTTTGTGAGGTTTTAAAGCACAAGATCCAAAGTATTCTTGGGAATTAAACCAATTCCGGCTGATGAAAAACTCCATCTGCCCCCACTGAAAATGAAAGCATGCATGGCAGCACTCCTGCTCCTGTAGCAGGGGCTTGAGCAGCCCCCAGGGAAAGCAGCCTGAAACTTGCAACCATTTTTATTTTCCCTCCTGTCACCTGTTCCACTGTGAACTCTGGGGTCCAGTTAAAGCTGCTCACATTGGCAGGTGTCCATGATACCATCCTTGGGAGCTACAGGCTCTACTTGGCAATAAATAAAAGTGTGCTTACACAATGGCCTGGGGCACTTTTTTGGCCACGCACATCATTCCCTCCTTTCTTTTGTTTTGGTACTTCTAGTCCTGTGAACTTCTAAAAGAAACCACATATGGACAGTGTGTTCCTCAACAGCATCTTCATCCTGGTACTTTCATACTTTGCTTACTGTGATGTGGAAGAAGTTATTCCACAGTAACACCAGCCAACTGTCCTAACCCAGCTTTAGCTCAACAATGCCCCTTCCTAAGGTCAGTGACAGCAAGCAGCTCCTGAGCCGACAGGGAAGGGAATAGTTGACAACATATATCCCATTTTCTCGTCCTCAATGAGAAGACACAGCTTCCTGCATCAGTGGTGCTGGATGCTTGAAGTGTAGCAGAACCAAATAATTCTCTCTCCAGAAAAATTTCCAATTTTTCTTCTTGTGAGCTTTAGTCAAGCACTGCTTCAGCTGTCAGGAGACTTCAGCCACTAAAGCCAGAGATCCCCCAATCCACAGCCCTTTATTAAATAATTTTCTTCTCTCTTTCATTTCTCTGTGGCTCTCAGACATTTTATACCTTTTGCTACTAAAAAATCTCTTCAGGATTTTCAAAGCTGTGACTCCCTGAACACTTTAGTGAGAAGGCAGCATCCATTAGACTGTTTCCTTCTATGTGACTACCAGTAATTACAGTGGTATCTGCTGAACTTTCATCACCATTTGCACCGTAAACGCTATTTTAAGGAGCTTCTCCAGCCTGGCCAGTCTGCACAGCTTATGCTAGGGCCTGACATTTTGTCAGCATTTGTTTTATGCACCCACAGTAGCCCAAACGTTGAAGTACACATGGCTTGCACAAATGTGTGAGCAAACCTACCCAATGTTTTTCGGCACCTAATATAGCAGAAGTATCCTGACTGAGCAGGTGTGGCAAAAACATTGCTCCAAAATTCCAGGAGATCCTTTAAAGCAGGCTTCTCCTGACTGGGTTCAAACACAACCAGGACCCAGGCCAAGGACCTCGCTGGTTTCTGAGACAAAGGGAAGATGTTCCTCCCACTGCTGAAGGAGGGATTTGTGCAGACTGGGAATGCTGGGGGCTCTCAACACCTCACACTGAGTGAATTCACCTGAAACATTCACTAAGAGATGATATGCCAGCCTCTTCACCAAAGCTACTACAAAGGTGGAAGCAGGACCTGCTCCCTGAAACACGATCCCCATCTCCCTCAAAAGCAGTCCCTATTCTCACTGTGAGCCATTAGCAAGGGCTAATGGATCCAAACCCAAGCTGAAGTGAGTGGAGCAAAGATGTGCATGAGGAACAACTGAGTAGTGCGATCCACTTGCAACCCTGCAGAGTGATGCTTGTAAGAGCAGGATGAGTTTTTATTGCTGCTGCTGTTTGTTCAACCATTTCCGTGCCCTGACCTCTGCTCTGCTGCCGTGTTCCCAAGGTTTCATAACGGCTTCTTCTGCCCACCTACACCATGTGCCTGCTTCCCTGATGGGAAGTGACAGTTGTTGTGCTCCACACCCTGCCCGCAGGCCGGGGCTGACGCTTGAGCCAAGCGGATGTGCAGCCAGGGAACAAGCAGACCACGCTCAACATATTAAACACACAAGAGCTGGGGTTTTGAGTCTGGAGTGTGTGAAGCACTCTGAAAACTGCACCTTTGTGAGCTGGTACCAGGGAGCTCTGTATTTATTGTGGCTGATGAGGGGAAAAGATGGGCTGCGCTCACCGCCAGACCTGGCTGCCTGTCTTGGATTGGGAAATCCAGTCTGGCTCATGCATCAGTACCAGTAATAGGGGTGCTGCCAGCCAGTCCTCTCCTCTACGTCTGTGCAGGTCCCCTATGTCCTCAGGGAATTTGAGCAAATTTCCTCCTTGCAGCCAGAACCCAAATGTAATTTTTACTCCAAACAGCACTGCCCTCCTCAACATGCCTCCCATCCACCTCTTTTGACAGCTGTGCTGCTTTTGGCTGGGATACAGGTAATCTTCTCCACAGTAGCTGGTGTGGGGCTGTGGTTTGGATTTGTACTGGAAACAGCATTGATAATTCAGGGATGTTTTTGTTGTTTCTGAGCAGTGCTTACAAAGGGTCAAGGGCTTTTCTGCCTCTCACCCCACCCAACCAGCGAGTTGACTATGGAGGGCAGCACAAGGAGTTGAGAGGGGACAGAGGACAGCTGACCCCAACTGACCCAAGGGATATCCCAGACCAAATAGCATCATGTTCCTGATATAAAGCTGTGTGAGGAAGAGGAAGGGAGGAACAGGAGACATGACAGAGCAATATTATGGCTGTGCACTAAAAAACCAAACTCTCAGCTTAATTGCTGGTGTGCTCTAGGGCAAAACAGAGGGATTGAAAGTATCAGCGCTCACTCCTGCTGCCCCCCTTAAAGCTCTTGCAAATTTGGGTAATAGAGAGACAAGTTTCCTTGCAAATTAACTTTTATAAATCAGAGAGACACTACCAGTAACTCCTGTGCAGAGGGAAACAGGTTACAGTGCAGCAGCAAAGGGTTCAGGCTGGTAGCAGCTCACAAGACTGGTTTTACTGAGTATTAAAATGCTTGTAAGAACAGTAATAATTTAAAAAAGCTGAAATGGCTGTTGTCAGAACACATCTCAGGGGGAGGGTTGCCAAGGACTTTGACAGCTCTGAGCTCCTCATAGACCTCAAGCATGGAAGCTGTTGGGTTGAAGGTGTGAGCAGAGAGAAGGCACTGTCCCAGAGAGGGACATTTGTCACCAGTGGTGGCGACAGAACCTGGAACAGCTGATTTTGTTAACAATCTAGAAGTTGCATTCGATTTGCCTAGCAGAAATTGTGCTAAAGCTAGAGAAGAAACACAGAGTGGGTGTGAAGAGGAAGGCAGAGGAGCGGTTGGTGTTTTGTCAAACACAAGCGCTGTCTCAGCCAGGAAGTGTTGATTCTGAGTTACCTCAGACCCTGGAAAAGGGAAAGCCTGAAAATGAGAGGCCCACTGTAAATACAGAGGTGTTGATAGCCTGAAGGAGGGGAGAGAGGTCACCACTAAGCAGCTATATATGGAAAGCACACAAAAAACAATGGCAGCTTACAGTCCGGTAATAGAAACTGAAGATAAAGATCTCATACTGACAAGACTGAAAACCTTGACATTAAAAACGTTATCGATGCTGTCAGAAAACCCAAAAACCTGTGTTCCCCCCAGTGTAACTGCATGGGGCTGGCTGGCTGCAAAACCACCCTCCAGCATGAAGGCTGAGCATGCTGGAGTGAATCCAACCGGCCAAAGCATCCAGGTACTACCACCACAGATGCTCATTTCCCCAACCAGACTGCAAAGACACTCTCTTAGTTCAAAGGATCTCTCATTTGTGGGCTGCTGTAGTGTAAAAGACAGGTGTTAACACTCCACAGCATTGTCTCTTGGCAGATACCACCTCCTGGGTGGGCCAGGGTACGTATGTTTATTCATTCCTAGCGTGCCTTTGACTAGAGGCTGAGATATATATCAGGTTTTTGCTGCATGGAACAAATGCCTGTGCAAAGCACCTGTTGAAATCGGCTCCAGCACTTACTCCAAGCATCACTGGCCAAGCAAGTTGCTCACTCTCTGCTTTAACCCCTCCATCAGCACCAAGGAGTGGCAGCAGGATCTTGCTGCCCCTGGAGGGGACAAAGGGCTGGGTTAAAGTCTGGACTGTCTTCAGGGGCATGGGTGACTCAGAACTATCAAGATAGTCCTGTCTGCAAAGACCTTGAAAAGAAGAAAAGATGAAGAGCTTGAAAACAAAGAGAGGAAACAGCTTCCTTAGGCAGCAGCAGAGACAGCTGCAGGGCAGGAGTGGTGGCAGGTGTGTCAGCACTGCAGTGCTCCATCAGCAGTTTGTTCAGGCACTAATGGGGAAGCACCGGGCAAACCAGTGCCCTGCTCCACCACATCAGTTGGACCCTGGGCTGAAGCACCTCCTTGGTCAGCTCTGAAAGTCTGTCCCACACTGCTGCAAAGGGATAAAGCAGGATGGAGAGGGTGGGGACTAGGCCCAAGGTGCAGCACTTTTTGGGTGGTCTTGCACTGGCACACACAGGACGCAAAGTGACCGTACTGAGAAATCAGACACAACATTGACCAAAGTAGCTCTTCCTATCAATGCCAGAGCCCAGCTCACAGACAGACACATTCAAGGCCATTTCAGGAAGCCTGGTGAAAAGCTGCTATGTCAAGTGCTGGTTTGGTTTGGATTTGGTGGGGTTTTTTTTGGTGGTGGTTTTGGTTGTTTTTTTCAACTCCTGGTGAAACTGCACTTTAAAATGTCTAAGCATTCAGCTATTGTTTGGAGCTATTAAGCATGCTGTTTCGAATCTCATCTCTGGCAAGCATCCCAATTAAGCAGGCATCCCCGTTGATCAGCTTTCTGATCACATGGGATTTGTTCTGCTGTTGCATCTGATCCAATACTTTCTGCTTTGACGAATTTCATGTGTAGCCAGAAGGAGGCCCCACCCTTCTCATTTAGAGAAAAAAAAAAATTCTCAAAGCCAGCTTCCACTGACAGCATCTTTGGGAAATCAAAGGCAGTTGAAAGAGCAATCTCTTGTTTGTCCTGAAATTGGTGTGGAGCAAGTCGGGCTGCAGGAATCAGACCAAGAGCTTGTTTAGTCTGAGTAAAGTGTGGGAAAGCAGGAAGGAGCAGTCACTGCAGAACAAATTTTTATTTTTCTTCTTTGCCCATGTCTCCCTCATGGCACAATTTAGAAACCAGGGGCCTTTCTCATCAGATAAGGTTACCTCTGAAATGAGAGCACTAACCAGAAAAACCAACACATTCAGTCTCAGATGCAATTTAAAAGGCAGGAGTAAAATTTAGGAGCATATTGGACCTGCAAGATTGCAAAGTGGGAAGATGGGAACTTTCCAAAGAGGAAATCCCAAAGATGCTTTGAATAGCCAGCCAAAGAGTGTCCACCATGAATTCCCCACAGAGGAAAACTCCAAACAGGAAGGGTTTGCTTTTGGTACCGGGCTTGGAAACCAGTGCTACTATTTTGTGGGAATTCAGGATTTCCTTCTGATGTGGACATACTTTCAAACTCCACAAAAAAGAGGCGCAAGACTACAGCAGATAAGAGCCTAAGGCACAGCACAACTAAAGACCTTTTCTGTGGCCAATTTTCTCTCACCTTTTCATCTTCAAAATGGGAAGAATAAACAGCATTTTCCTAGCTTGTATGGCCAAGATAAAGCTACTAGCAGACACACATGATGATGAGAGTGATGGCAAACATGGAAAAGCCCCCAAAACACAGGAGGAATATGCCAGACTGAGGAAACGCCCCTGTCTGGTGGCAGACCACCATCATGAAGGGACACTGGGCAGCTTTCCCCTGCTGAAACAGCTCCATCACAAGCTCTTACACCAAACATCACAACAGCCTCCAATGAGGAGGAATCCTCCACTGTTCTGTGGTGAGAATAAACCAGAAACACCTGAACTTTTCAAAGCTGGGATGACATGCTGTGATTCACATGGGCAGAGAGGCCAGGTACTGTAGGTGGGACACCAGGAGGCCAAGTTCAGGCTGATTCACAGACTTGACACCTTCAGGCTGGAAGAGCTTGTCCGAGGGATCTGGCCAGACCTCCTGTGTGGCGTAGCACAAGGAGCCTCACCCAACTACAGCACACTAACTGCACATTGTCCCAGGAAAGATACTCAGCCCCAACTTTAAACTGAGAACTCCCAATTAACTCTCAGTGTAGCTTATTCACATCAGCATTGAAGAGCTGCTTCAAGACCTCTGGCAGTTGTTAAAATATACATTATGACAGACTAAAACTCAGCTGACAAGAGTCATCCCCACCCAGATACACCAATCAGCAGACACAAGCCATTTCCTCTCTGGCATAACAGGGTTCTCCAGCCTGAAACCTGTTTTAACTGACAAGCCAAAGCAGGGACAGGCAGTGAAGGTTTCTCTGAACTACTTGCTCTGCAAACATCTGTCTCCCACAGGCTTGGGAAGCAAATCTTTCCTGCTCTTACTCTAAATCACCATTACTGTGAAAAACAAGTGACAGGGTCGTGACATTAGCATAACTCTCCGCTGGGACAACTGCAGTGAAATGGGTCTCACTCCCAGACATAAAAAAGTATTAAAGTCTAGACAGGATTCATCTTCCCCAGTTTTAGTCCAACGGTGCAACACATCTAGTTCAAGGGAGTCAGCATCACCTCAGTGTAAAACAACTATCTGAAACAGGATCCACTGGCTCTGAGCCACTCAGAACTTCTGGGATGTACGTAAATCAACGGGTCAAATAAGCACCTCGTGGTAAGACCCTTCCACTTGAAGTCCTGAATCTCACAGCTCCTCAGTTATCAGAGGAAAAGAGAGACACAGCCTGCAAGGAGATGCAAAGGCAGCATCAGACACCCTTCTGGAAGATTCTGCCCAATTCTGGGCAGCACAGACAATGGCCTGAGCTCAGGCACAGGGCTGGGGCCTCCGTGAACAAACGGGGGAGGAACAGGGAGCAGCATGAACCTGGTGGATGTGGCTGCAACTCACAATTGGCTGTAGCTGCGCGCCCGGTAGCATGAACTGCATCTGCTGAGCAAACATTGCTGCGGCTGTCTTCTGCTGGATCAGGTTGTTGCGTCCATTTATTTCAAGTTGTGTTTTTAAGTGTGGGGGAGGATGGAGATATTTGCAGTTCTCTCGGGTACACCGGCCCTAAAAAACATAATGGAACAGCATTTCAGTGAATGTAACACCCAGGGCAGACAGAGAAATTTAATTAAGGATTGTTTGGGTTACTGGAACAACACAATCATTGAGGCGGAAGTGGCTTGGTAGCTACCGTGCCTCTTTTGTGATTTTTAGATAGTAGGTGAAGAGAAGAGCAACGTGACTTCTCCTGCAGTAATACTAACTGAATACTGTCAAGCTAAACCAAAAAGTCAGGCTTCCTAATATTAAAATGATTGTTGTAAGAAAAAACACCAAACAATCAAACACCAATACTTTCAGAAGCTAGTGGCAACAATTCCAGACATAACAACAAAAATTCCCTGTTTCCTTGCGTGGGTTGCTTTTCCCCTCCTTCCCAACACCAGACCACTTAACTGGCCCTGACAACCAGACAGCAAGGAACAGAACTGTCTCCACCACTTCCCCAGCTGCACTGGATAAAACTTTAAGAGGACAGCTCTGTAAGGCAGCACCTCTGATCCACAACATGCAGGTACCCTGAGATTCTGAGAACAGGCAGTCACAGGAGGAAGAACTGAAACAATTTTCCCCCTTCATGCTTTCATTTTTCAAAAGTGATGCGTGTTACATCACTGACTCCTTACCCCCTGCAATAAACATAAGCACTGGCCATGCCAGAGGCTCCTAAAAAGCAAGAGATCACTGATGTTATTCCTGCCAATCTACTGAGATCATCACTTAAAAAATGTATGAACTGTGCCTTACTTTAATAATGTTTGCAAGTAGACATAAGAAGATAAATATCAACACATGACTGAATAAGAGAACTAGTAACAAATGTTGTCATTAAGATGAAATAGTTCTTGAAAAATAAGGTATTTCTCTTCCCCCCCTTCTTTTTGAATTTCTTCCTCAAGAAACAAGAGGCATAGAGAAATACTTAATGTAACTTTATGCTTATTTATAAAACTTTTATGCAAAAATGGTGACTTTTTTGAGGAACAAATTCTTTTGAGCTATTCAAAGCCTATTAAAATAAAGCCAGACCTGGAAGCCACATAGCTGTTCCATGGCAGATAATTAATAATGGCTCCTGCAGCCAGCAAAGGCACAGGACCATCCATTACCCAGCCTGTCCCAGGCACTCTCATCAAGGGCTGGGCACAGAGTTCTCAGTCTCAGTGTAATTAAATTTGCTTTCCAAAAGGGGCACATCAGATGACCCCATATACCTGCCCCTGTTAGTGGGATCACGTGCAGCAGAGCTGTAACCCCATAACCAGGTCCACAAGGATACAGCTGTTACCACTGCAGCCAAGGCTCAGGTGGGAACCTCCTGGGATAAGCCCCTGATGCATCCAGGAAGGATACTCTCCTGGGGATTCTTTAAGGTTTCTGCAAACATACAGGTGGAACATACACTGGACAGTCCAAGTACCACTGCAAAAAGCCAACACCATGACCCGCTGCAGGGACTGATTTTGAATCCCCAGCCAGGCTCACCAGCATGCCAGGTCGCTGTAGAGCAGCCCAAGATTTTCAAGCTTTTCTCTGCCCCCCTTCCTGGTGGGGACAACAGCATCACTGGGGAGAGGGCTGCAGAGCTTGACTACAGCTTAAAAGGCGCTGTTTGACATGTGTCATGGGAACAGGCTTCTCTCTTATCTGCTCCAAGGAGATCAGAGTTAAACAAAAGGCAAATAATTAAATGCAAGAAGTGATGGGCTAAACCCAGTGGGACAGGAAAAAAACCCACTTCCAAACTTTAGCAGCCTTTGTGGAACGAAACTCTGCCCTGCTCCTGAAAGAGCCCAGTGGCTCCCAACAGCCCAACTCAAAAAGAAAGAGGCTTTTTAATGCTATTGTTTTGGCTTCTCAGCAATCCAACAGCCCCACATCCCCAGCAGTAAGTTAACTGCTCACCACCCCTGAGGACATGAATCTTCGTCACCAGACACTTTCTCACATCTGTGTGAAGTGAGGGTAAAATGGCACAACGCAGCTGGCTGGTGCTCAGACACCCAGTGCCACTACAAAGGAAATAACCACATTATTGTGCAAGGAGAACACTTGTCAGCACTAGGCAGGTTTGTGTCACCCTTCTCACGGCTGCACGAGACCAGGCGTCTCTACAGCCCTTCCCATCACCTGGGACCCAGCAAGAGTCCAGGGTTCTGCCTCAGAGCATATCTGCAGTGTCCCACCTCCACAGCTTCTGCAGGGCTGCTGCTGACCGGGAGCAGACCCCATGGAACCACAGGCTGTCCATGGCCAGGCAGCTGCTTGATTCTAAGCTCCAGCCTCCACGGGTTTACACATCAGCCTTAGAAATTTCTCCCGACTGTAACTTGGCACAAGTGCTTTGGATTGGGAAAACTTATTTCTACCAAATTTGGAATAAATCTGTGTAGATGTTTCTACACTGCAGGAATGGAGAAGATGATAAAAAGAACTACTATTTTTTGTAAACAATACTTACACAGTCAACTTCAACGTGAAAAGGACTTTGCTATTTCAACTGAAATTGTGAGTATCATTGATATCAGCAACCCCAGCTTGGTGTGAAGCTTTGTTCTACTTTCTTTTCCTCTCAAAGCAGTTTGTTTAATTCCAACAGGGGGTTCTACAAACAGAACATTTTTACTACCAATAAAAAACCACCATACAGCACGAGGCCTTGGTCTTGTAGACAGAGCCTGTAAGCTGAAACCAGTGCCCACACAGTACTACTGGTTTCAAGGACACATATTTATAAGAGACAGAGCTGTGCAAATGCTGCTGCAGAGCAAAGGCTGTGAAGTGCTGTCAGTCAGGCCTTCAAGGGCTCAGAAAGACTAAATGAATCACTGCTACACTCAGATTCAAATCCATACCTTTGGTCCAACCCCTCCTCACCAACATTTTGATCCTGAGCACCACCAACCACTGTGTTTCACCACGGCATATTGGAAGCCACAGCTGAGTTGAGCTGCCCTCTCCAGCACCATAGTAAGTCCTTCATCTCTCAAATAAATTTTAAGAACTGATTATGTGACAGAGTGACACAAAATGTTCCCAGTTCAGACATCTTGCTATGTAACAACTTTCAAGATGTCTCTCTCAGTAGTGATGGGCACCACTAGTACCCTCTAAACTCCAACACTGGTAGGAGGGAGCCTTTCTTCTACCCTTCCATCACAACACCCACAGTTCTTGGTACTTCCCAGAAACACACACGCTCTTCAAGACCAATTTCAGCTCTATAAAAGCCGCCAGAAGGACAAAGGAACTGCCATTTTTAACTCCTCAGTACCAGCTGCAACACAGCAGGGAAAGCAACAGGAAACTGGTAGCAAATCTGCTGTGTGGATACTGGGCTGGGGATAAATAAGGACAACTCCACTTTATACCTGTGTGGCCTAGGAATACAACGTGAGAAAATACAACAGGACTCAGGCCCCCAAGTTTTAGATGAGCATATTTATGCTACAAGGCACAGCTTTCCTGCAGGGACTAGCTGTGGCTCCAGCATATTGAAAGCTCAGCACAGCGCACAGGACAGTTCCAGGGCTGTGCACAGAAGACCAACTGAGACATTCTCCAAGCTGAGTGTTGCACCAAAAAGCACCATCACAGCACCTGGAGTGGTCACTGCACATGCTGGGAAGGGGCCTGGTACTCAGAGACTGATCTGTGCTGGAAAGCAGCACATTGAGCCTGCTGGCATCAGCGCAACCATGCTCTTGTAAAATTCGAAAATTTGAAATTTGCTGCTGTCAATTTAGCCTGAGTTCTGACTCCAGGACAGGCGCATTCCCACCCTGTCCCGGGTGGCGCACAAGCCTGCAGCCAGGGAATCACCACCCAGTAACAGACTGCTGCTGGCCTTGGTAACATGCTAAATATAGCTGGATTTTCTGGCTCCTCACAAAATGGAAGGAGTCTGAAGGACCATATTCATCAGCTTCTTTGCCAACTACAGCCAGGAGGGAAAAGCATATGGACTGCACTTTCCAAGGCTTGAAAAATGGATATTAAAAATAAATCATTAAAGGATTTTATAAGAGTATCTTCTCCCCATTTCTTCCCACACACTCCCCCACCCGTACAGTAGGCTGCTGGCATGTGATTGACTCTGTGTTGCCAACTTAAGTCATGCTGTGATGGCGTATACTGTAAATGGCTGGCATCTGACACCAGCTAACGTGACAGCGCTTGCACTGCAACAAAGCCAGCTGTTTGGAGTGCAGCACTGATGGCAGCACACTGAAATCCAGTAGAAAAACCTGCATTATACCTGGCTGTGTGCAGTTTGCACCTTGTCATCTGCATCCTAGCTTGGAGGGATGCAAATAAGAGCATTCTGGGTACTGCACCAGGCTGGATGAACCTTCCCTAAGCATGTTGCAAAAATTCTCTCCAATTCTCTCTTCCCTGGCTGCTGAAGTGAGTTGAACTGCGCTGCAGAAACAAGGCTTCCAGCACAAACTCCAACGCTTGCTCACATGTGCACCAATAATGCAGTTTTTTACGGTCTCTTTAATCCTGGACACCAGTGAGGGGTTCCAGACACACACTTCTGGTTTTAATGACTGCACACTATGTCCCATCAATCATCAGCAGTTCTCATGTGGGAATCTTCAAGCTAATGCGGCTTTTCACACAGTGAAGGCTGCAGAAAGTTGGTGCCCTGACTGTGCAGTCTTTTCCACAAACACTGATGACATGTGCAACGACTGACGACAAAAAGAATGAAAAGAAACCAGGCAGGAAAGGATTTCCATGTTTTGCACAAAACCGGGCACCAAAACACAGCTTGTCGACATAACTTTTCTCTGCATGAAGCAGCAAATTTCCACCTCCCCAAGAGGAACTCAGTGGGGAGGCACGTTCAGAGATGTGCCGGCCCTACTTACTCAGTGCCTGACGCTCCAGTGCTGAGGCATGAAACACCCTCTGCTTTCCATCCCACTCACCACATGCACACAGAGGCTCTCTCCTGGCCATGGATCCTCGCTCCTGCCACAGCCTTGCATGGCTTTCTCATATACAATACAAGCTCAACCACCATGGTGTCTGCCCCACATTTGCAGGGCAGGCTGCAGAACTGCCACAGAGCATGAATTGACCTGCAACAGTGGGAGGCAAAAAGTGGGAAGCTCAGGGTTGCATCCCTGTGTCCATGCAGCACAGCTAAGAACATGTACTGAGCAGCACATGTTGTTCCAGGTCTACCCCTGCTGCCATCTGCTCTCTAAGAAGAGAGAGGTCTTGGGAGGTAGACTTGGTACCTGGCAATGCCCAAGCTCTAAGTCCTTCACCGATCCTATAAGGACTTGCAGCTTCAAAGTTACCCTCCCAGGACAGCAAACCACCAATGCATCACCTCTATTCAAGTGCTTTGTGCTCACTACAAGTTTGTCCCTAAGCAACCTGCTCCAGGGCTGAGCAAGTGGAATGCCAGCTGGATTGAGTGGCACATCCTGCCATCTCCAGTGCACTGCATGGCTCATCCAGCCACCGCCAACGCTGCACCACGCTCCTCTTTCCACACAGGGAGAGAGCTGCGTTGGAGGAAGGGAGATAGCTGTCCATCTCACTGCTGGATCAAACACCTTCCACTGGCAAACAACATCAAGTAGCATGGAAATAGCGTGTTTTCAACTAGAACACAAAGGAGGCTGGATCTGACAAGTCAGTCCAATCATTAGCGAGTATTATGTCTCAGATAGGTGTTCACACAGCCCAGCTGTCACTTGCTGCAGTTCAAAGCCAGCCCTGAACACACCTTATTTGCAAGTCCTTTCTACAGGCTAATGAAATTTCAGAAATAATGCTGCCAACTGAGTCAGTAGGAACTGTAACCTTGCAACCTCCCTTGAACAGTGACCCTGGCCCAATACATCAGGTAACTTCTGCTTAAGAGCAATGCTTTCCTCCTAGCAGTGTTGGAGCAGCTCACTTTTACAGAGAAGTTTTAAAGTGTAATTATGTACAAAACACTGCTTGAATATGTTCTCATGGAAGGCTGTTAGCCCACCTACAAGCATCCTAAAGAGCAGGTATAGAAGAATGTAGTGAAGTGATACATCTCCCCATTGCCCACACAGATCACCTATTTTCTTTGTACCCATTACTCGTGTGTTTCCCAGACATGGGACTCTAACACATCAGTCTCCTCACAGCTGATTTTCAACTGCAGTTTTGCTCCACTTGCAACAGAAACCTAAATCTTCTGGTTTAGGCCAGAACAGGAATTATTCCCTTCCTCCTTGAGGAAGGGCCCATACTTAAAGGCTGTGGTCACATCCACCCCCCTTCCTTAAAACTCTCAGCTCTAGACTATGCAAACCATCCTCTTTCAGCTCTCCCTGCACAGTCTCCAAGCTTTTCCTTAGGCTACTCTCCCCCAGGTGCCCTGGGTACCTGCTGTGGGTACCTGCACAGGGCACTGTGCTCCACCTAACCTCTGACCAGTGCTGTGCAAGTACACAGATTTTTTCACATGTCCTGCAGACGACACTGCTGCTTTTACATCTCTGCATGGCATTTTCTTTCCTACTAACAATACAACATTCTTTGATTCACTCTCAACAAGCCTTTTCCAGAACTACTCCAGACCCAGCACACTGTATGAGGCAGCTGATTCAGTCCAATGCTGTTATTTCATACTGCTTTTACTGAACTCACTTGCCTTTTTATGGATTACTTTTCCAACCTGTCAAGACTATCTGCAACTCCACATCTGGTTCTCTAAAGAGTATCTGTAGTTCCTCCCAGCTCAGAGCACCCTACCCTCAGAGTATGCTTGTTAAGCATACTCTCTCCATTCCATCATTCAAGCCACCAGAACAAAACAAAACCAAACAGTTGTGCCAAGCACATCCTTCCAGACTGCCACTGAACTCAGTTTTCCAAGCTGTTCTATAGTCACATGCAAGTTTATCCTATGCTTTGTTCCCTGTCTTGTTTGGAAGTGGATTTGTGCTGCATCAAAGACTCCCAAACCTAAAGCCAGCACTCCATCCTCCCTCTCTGAAATAACTCATCTCAAAGGCTTTCCAATTCTACTGCTTTTTCTGCTCCTCTCTGGACAGATGTTGGGATTCTGGAGAGTCCATGCTCTGCACCCCTCCTATGCCAGCAGCCCTGCTTACACAATATTGGGTACAAAGAAACTGGTGGTCTAAAGTTGTAACAGCAATAAAAAATACAGCACAGCTGGCTGCTGACATTTTTCAAACGCAGGTGTAACACCCATTTACAGAGAGCCCAGAGACTGCTGTTATGGCCAGGATCCTGCTGTGAATAGATCATAGCTGGAAAGAAAAAGCAAAATGTATCTTCTAGTTAGTATTACCAGATGGCAATCAGCCTCGAAGGCAAGGGAAACAACACAGACTTCCTACCATACAGAAGTTTCAATTTCAATGTGTGTGAATAAAAATGCTAGAGTTAAGGTTAATCTGGTAGTTTCCAGCTATGGATGATACAGAGCCTGTGAAATGCATGTTCTAGCCAAGAAAGAGTACAGGTCATGAATACAGAATTTGCTGGAAACAGAATTCAAACAGCCCATAAAAAGCACAAACCACAGTTTTACAACATCTCTAGGATGAGTTTTGCCTAACTTTGAAATTCCCACCTCTGGGTCCAAAGAGTCACCTCCCTGAGCCTGCGCAGACAGATGAGAAGAAAACTGCTAAAATCATCCCAGGTGTTATTTTGGCCCAACTCAGCTCCCCTGCAGTCACTCGAGAATTGTTTGCAGATTTTATGCTGTTCTGAATGATGCTCTGAGCTGCAGCAGCAGCATGTCAGCTCTGACCCAGGGCTGTTGAGGTGAACAGGGACATGTCTTTTGTCAGGGTACAGAGGACAAGAGTCAGACCTGCCTTTCCACACAGCTTCAGTGGAAAAACCAGAATAGCTATCACAAGCTCCCAGGGCTACCAACATTCCCGGCACTCTCCAGGCAGCCCCAGCCTGTCACTAAAACAGCAACTGAATTTCATGGCTTCAATGAATGTTAGGTCAAGCCCTTTCTGAGCAAGCCTAGACTTGATTTTGACTGAAATGAGTGAACCTGGATTTTTTGCATGATTCCAAATGAAAGCAGGTGACATTTGGCAGCTACGACAAGAGTTTTGGGTCCTTTTAAACTGAGAGCTCAAAGCAAACCTCAGTGGCACATGCAAGCGCAAGACAGCTTGAAAACCCAAGCTTGAACACACCAAGCAGACACTCTGCGTTCACCCCACAGGAGGGAGGCTGGTACATTTTGCACAGTCCCAGTCTGCCCCTGGTGCATTTTGCACGGTCTACCCAGTTTTCCTCTTCCTACAGCTGTGGGGCAGAGCCTTGGAAAGCCAACCAACATTTGAGCTTAAAAAACTCAAAATGTTATATCCCTCTGCAATTTTAAAAGAACAGGTCAGCAAAACACAACCACTTCAGTCCAGGTAAGGTCTAGCTCTATGTCCAGGGAGTTAGAAAAATGCACAAGGAATGGAAAGCAGACACAATAATCCCTAGCTCTAAGACACTGGTGGCTGCTCTTTGGCCTCCCCCTGTGACTGTTCTGCTGGGATGTTTTTGCTTTGCAGGGAAGATGGAAAGAAGGACAGAAGGTAAAAAATGTCAGTGTCATTTTTGCAAAATATATTCAAGTCCAGAAAAAAAGCTGCTAATAGCCAGCTGAGGAGACTGCTGAACAAACACTGCTGAAGACCCGTAACACTTCCATCTCTTTGTCATTCCAGCCTTTGTCTGTGAAAGCCAACCTCTACCACAGACACAAACCAGGCTGTAGGGGCTGTGTTGTGTGCCACTGGCTCAGGGGGATGTGCTGTGCTGGAAGGTGCTCTCCAGTCACAGGACTGGAAAGCTGCCCCTTGCCACCAACACACGCTGACCAACCCCTGTGGCACGTGGCCAAGCCAACAGGGCTTTGGTCATCTACTTGTTGCACAGTTGGACAGGTCACCTCCAAAAGGCATATAAGGGATAGCAGCACTTTGCCCAAGCAGGGGACACACTTCCCACCACGTGGCACAAACAGTTTAGCAGCTGAACAACTTCACCAGTATATTGAAAATGTACACTGAGCACATCACAGTGCTTCCCTTGCACCAGGGTAAGAGAGTGATCAGTTGCAAATGCTGGCAACAAACAGATGCACAGCATGGCCAAGCCCTACTGCACATGCTGGTCCTTTCAAATAGTCTGTGTAAAAGTGAAAAGCACTTAGGGGGGTTTGCAAGATCAGATGTGCTCTGCTGGAACTCAAACATGCTTATCTAGGACTCGCTTAAAATCTGCAGCCTCAAAATGCTTGTCATGCTTGTTTTTGTTACTCAGCTCAAACCAGAGCAGGAGACAAAAACAAAGCAGAGAGCAGCGTTTCTATGTTCTCATTTCCCTTTTTGGTAGCACCTTAACTGGTGACAGCCACTCACAGCCATTGCCAATCACTTCAAACCACTGACCTTGGCAAGCAAATCCAGCTCCAGAAAGAAACGATGGCTTGTTACCACAGAGCTCGAGTACTAAAACAAGTACTATCACCCTGACATTTTAAAATATATTTTAATTAGGAACAGGGGGGACATGCAACTACTGCATTCCAGTAGACTCTAAGCAGCCACAGGCATTAGCCTAAATTCCCAAATCCTTATTCACCTGGCAATTAAGGAACTGAGAGCTGCTGTGAGTGAAGTTTTGCACATTGCTGAATACAGCAATGTTCCAGTGAGTTTCCCCAGGATAGCACAAAGAGGTCATGGCTGTCCTTCTGCTTTCATGCAGGATTTTCATTCCAAGCTGTTTGTTATACTTGAAGGTTCTTAAAAACTGAGAGCAGTTATTTTGTTGGGGAAAAGCCCTGTAGCTCCTTCATTATATTTTTACATCTTGACAACTCTTTCCAGCTCTGTTCCCCTGCCAAGCTGTCTTCTTTGAGGCCAATGGCACACTCTGTTATGCTCAATGAAAAAAGTGTATTGATTTTAATGTTTTTGGTTTGTGGAACATTTTAGCTTGCTCCAAGCAATGGACAGTGTTTACCAAGTCCAAGAAATATATATTAAAAGAGTATGGCACTGTCAAAGTGTATTTTCTGAGCTGTAGAGCCACAGAGCAGAAAAACATGTTTATCTGAGAGATTACTACTTCCAATAACAGCAATCTCATGCCACAAAAGACAGGAATAAAGACCTCATCAAGCTCTTTTCTTTTGTATCCACCAATACATTTTGATTATGCTATGTTGGTGAACCATATCAGTCTGTTACCACCACATATTTGAAATGAGGTTTAAACAGAGTAGAAGTATCATCATTTAGAGTTCTGAACTGAGCATTTTTAATGTCATCCAAGCATTATTCCACTACTCTCCTAGGTTCAGGAATGTTACAAGCACAATAAAATAGGCTTGTTTAATACAGTATCAAAAAGAGGCTCTCTCTAAGACAAGACTTAACAGGCCTGCCTGGCCTCAGACCTGATGAAGGAACTGATCGATAACAATTACAAAAGAAGGCATTTAGTGCCCAGTAAATGTTGGAGTGAAAGCTCCTCTGGACCCAGGCCCAGAGGAAACCCAAAGCACAGGGGCTGAATTAAAACCTTTGGATAAGCTGAGATACATGAAGTCACACCAAAGAGAAATAGAAATATAGATTTTTAACTTTTAGTAGAAATATATGCTAAGTGCTTTAAGCATTGAAAAGCTGCAGCAAAGAAACCTTAAACATAGTTCTTACTGCAGCAGTGTTACCTTTCACAGAATTTCTTTATTTTAGACAAAACACAGATGGAATTATACTGTTCACACTTTTTAGATAGAGTGTTCACATAAACAGTAAGAGCTGATAAAAACTATATATGAAAATCTGTGTAATACCTATGTAATACTTGTGTAAGCTTTATGACTGTTAGAATTAGACCAGGATAGGTTAAGAAAAGAAAAACTAGAATCGTGTGTTAATTTCATTGGTCAATTAACAAATATAATCCACACTTCTGTAAGTTTAGACAAGAAGAAGAAAAAAAAAGAAGCTGTTTACTACTTGCTGTTTGCCTGCTGCTGCTACTGCTTGGCCTTACCTTGTAAACCCCTTCGAACTCTGGCTTCAGAAAACTAAGAAACTATGAAAATAAAGAACTTAGCAGAACAGCAGCTTCCTCTGTTCTTTTACCCTCGTCCAAAAAGGAAGGGTATCCCATCAAAAGCTCAACAAGTAAAGAGAGCACGTTTAGGAGCATGTTTAGCCTTGGGACCACTGCATGTACAGAGTAGGATGTGAAGTAGGTGACATCCAGCAATGTTAATATTCCTGTGGGCTTCAATGTGGGACTATTTCTAAGTAAAAAAAAATCAATTCTACCTAGAAGATAGAAACACTGGCAAGTTATTGATTTTTCTTCTATAATAAATTACAAAAAAAACCCATGCCAGCTCTCTGGAACAAGATTGCACAAGTACTGTATTAAAAAAACACCACAAAACCCCACAGATAAACTAACAAAATTAAACTTCGCATATGTCTTCTACCTTCTGTCTCCCTCAATTGTGTCCCTCCTGATTGCTATTACACCAGGCCAGCATTCGAAAATAGCAAGTGCAGTTTCTCTTGTCCCTTAAACCATCTTTTCATTGTAAATCCCATAATCCAATTCTATAACTTTCACCAGCTGAATCTGTCAAGGTCATACGGAAAGTTGATGCTTCTGACCTTCCTCTACCTACAGAGTCTGTTGAATATTCCAACTGCAGCAGGCAAACCACACGTAGACAGAACCGAGCAAAGTACATTAAAGCCCAGGAGAATAAATGTTAAAGTACTGTGTTCATGAATACAAATATCGGACATGTGACCATCTCCAGCAGCCTCACGCCTCAAGTTTACACAACGGAAAAGGCAAATACGGAAGAGCAGAGATTGATAACTAAGTATCTGACCCAAACCCTCCCTCCTGTTCTGCAGAGGGCAAAGTCATGCTGAGAAAACCTCACTCTCACTGTGTTTCAGAAAGCAAAACAAAATTGCAAATAAAAAGATATGGAGGTGGCTAGGTTTGGCTGGGTTTTTCCAAGAACTTGGCAAAATACAACCATTTACCAACTGAGGATTAGCCCAATTTTTGTGTTGTTGCTTTGCTCAGAAAGCAACAGCTTAATGGGCACAAACAGATCCCTGGTTTTCAAAAGACAATGAAAAAGCTTTAAAAAAAAAAATTAATTCCATCTGGACTAACAACTTCCAGGGAGAATCTTCAGCCTGGAAAAAAAAACTGTGCAGGATGTGCCTCAGCCTTTACTGTGGGGCTGCCAGGGGGTGATGCAGTAGCACCCTGAGCAGGGGAGGATGTGGCTGGGCTCTACCAGTCCGGCTTTCCACACTTCAGGTGGAAACACCAAGGTGTGTCAGAACGAGACACGACAGTCCCTCTGTGCAATAGCTTAAACCAACAAAGGAGGTGACTGCAGGGCAACAGCAGATGCAGCGATACAGGAGGGTGATGGCCTCAGTTGCCACCACGGGATTTGCTCTCTGACATCTGTCAGAGCCAGGGGTTTGACGTTCCAAGGCACAGGACACCTTTCTGCTCTTGGCTAGGATTTGCCCCACAGCAGACAGCAAAGCCAGCTTGCCTTTCTCCTCACCCTGATGGCCCACTCATGTCCCCAGCTACTCTTCCAGGCTACAGTTCAGTTCACCAAAGACCAAGCTTTGCCCTCGTGCTCCTGTTTCAGCTACACGTGCCAGGCATATTTGTGCACAGTAGCACATTTCCCCTCTGCTCTAGCTTTGCCAAGAAGCTACCAAGCTACCAGAAAAGGGCTGACTGTGTGCCACAAACTCCACACACTCTCGCTCATCTCCGAGCAAGGACCCCAAAGCTTTCTGGTGCATGCCAGGCCTCACATTTCATGCCCATGGTATAATGAACTTGCTGTTGGTCAAAGGATTAAAGGTGCAGATACAAAAAGTACCTTCAAAAGAGCTCCTGCAGCTTGCTAGGCCCAGCAGGCAAGGACCACACATCTCACACGGGCCTTGGCTTCCAAAGAGGACATTCAGGCCAAGTGACATTGAATCACAGCCCTCCATCTAGGAGGCAGCAAGGATTGAAGAGAAAAGAAGAAAGAAAAAAAACAAGCAAAAATAAAAAGAAAGCTTGCCTTGCCCTAGGCACATATTCCACCTCGGTCAGCTTTTGCAGACTGATCTATTTAGTGAGTTGTTTATTACAGCCAGTAACATATGCACATTTAAGTCACAGAGGGGATTTTTCTCTTAAAACACACCTTCAGAAGTGCTCTTTAAGCAGCACCTGGCACTAGAAAGAAGATATGTGACCAATATTTGCTACCATCCCAAGTGAAAGGGAGGTTAAAGCAGTGTAAATGTTAGGAGCTGAACCCATGGAGAAGCATAGCAAGCTGTGGTGGCAGCCACCTTTTCCCATGGAGGTAAACACGATGGGCTCACAATGCCAAAGATAATACACTGACATCTCTATGGGCAAAAGGAGAATTTGGCAATAACCATTCTGAGATAAAACTGCAATTAGGGAGACATATTTAGGTGCAGTTCACATGCACTAGTCACAAGTGCCACACAGGCAGCCAGCTTTAATGAACACGATGCCCAATTCTCCACCAACATCTGAAAACCTGTTAATATACAATGGATTTATTACAACAACCTTGGCCAAAGCAGAACTTCTACCTGTTCTAATTACAACAGCCCTCACAGATATCTGTTCCCACAGTCTGTTATGCAGGCTTGTGAGGGTCTCTGCAGATTCACACTTCCAACCACACTCAGCCAAAGCAGATCCATGCTCTTGTCCCTAACGGAGCACACTCAAGTAACAAACCCTTCCCAGGAACAGTAAGCCAACACAGACACTGCAAACCAGACTGCTCAAGGAGGCTTTCTGCTCACCCTGCATTCCATGCTGACCTAGATAGCCAAAATTCAGGGTCTCTAGGTCTCTACACTGATGTACAGCCCAAAGACCCCAAAATCTAGCAAGAGTGGTCTGCTTTCTCCACGTGATGCCAGGAATGGGGATCAACTGATAATGCATTTTGCAGAAACCACGATTTCGGCTGCTGAGAGGTTAATTCCATGTAGCCACTGATGAGATCTGTTCCCTTCGCTGTAACAAGAGCTGTAGGACAGGACACTGAAAAGGCTGTATGCCTAGTTAGGTGGATGTATCTACTTACTCCTGCAGGATGCAACTTTTGGCCTGACCTAAATTCTCCTCTGAGTAGCACTGGTATAAAGTGCCAGAAGAGCTAAGAAAAGAATGTGTCCTGCGTGTGCATACATGTGTGTCTGTCCCAGCTGACCAACAGAAATGGAACTGATCAGGGCTTTCCTTTCATTTGCTTGGTGTTTTGGACTTCATGTTCTTAATAACCACTAGATTAGCTTATTTAGATTTGAGAGCACAAGAGAAAAGCTGGGGGAGGCAGAAGCAACTAAAGCATATCCATGTGGATGTGCTTGCTTATTCAGATTTGATGCATAAAAGCAAACGGATCAAATTACCGTGGGGTTTTTCTGTATTGCTGCTCTGCTTTCCGATCTCCTGCCCGGAGCTGCTTATCCTTGTCTCGTTCAGCAGTGCAGTACAGACTGCCTGAGATGCTCAACCTTTTGTAGATGAGGAGGAATGCAAGGGTTACCTTTGAAGGCTGTTTTCTATTAAAAAGCAATCTTAAACAACATGACTTCCTTAGGCAGCAGACACCTGACCTCAAGTATTTTGCTTTTGCAACTGACAAGAGATACCTTCAAATGCAGCGCAATTCCCTTCCTAAAAGGGCAGCAAGAAAAAGACCTTTCACTGCCCTCACCGGGCACAGTCAGGATGAGTCAGCTGGAATGCAAATGTTCATTTGCTTTTAGGTGGGATGGGCCCATATAGATGGGGGTAGGAGGGATTGGAGGGATTTTTTCTGCAAGGAAGAGTGACCTTTCTTGAGGACATCTGCAGTCTCTCCACCACCACGTGAGAGGAGTAGCTGCAAAGAAGCTTCAGGGTCATTAGCAAGTCTGGAATGCAGCAGGACCAGTGCCTACATAAGCGAACACTCCAACACTCACTGGAAAAATGCTCTGTTTTAAACCAAGATAGATGGACTTCTGATACGAGTCCAGCAGAAATCCCTGCACAAACTTTTCTTCAAGTGCCTCTGATACAGGCCAAGGAGGACAAAGTAGGAAAAGTGCTAACACTTTTCCCCTGATTTGGCTAAGCACTGAAAGGATGCTTAAACTCATTCTCCAAGAATTAGCACAATCAAAACAGAAAAAAACCCCCAGTTTTCAGTAGTGTTTTTGTCCCACCTAATGTGAGCTCTATTCCAAGTAAAGACTTCTAAAGATTTTATATTACTGGGGACTCTTCAAAAACCCATGCAGAGAAACACAAAACAACAATGAAAATCCTCTTAATTCAATCTGTGCTTTATCGCACAAGGCCGCAGCAGGGGATTTCTGGCTGTTGGGAATACAAATACTCATCAATGCTACAGCTCAGGGTCCTGCTCCAATTACAACGCAAACACAAAATGAGACAGTCCCAGCCTGAAGAGTTTTCAGTCTAAATACACCAGACTTGGTGGAAAAAACCCAGGCAGCTAGGGGAAGCCTCAGCAACACCCAGACTGCATTCCAGTTGCTCTGTGCTGGGCTGCTGCAGCTGTGATGCCCTCCCGGCAGCCTGCCCATCCCACCTCTGCATTGCTAGCTAAAAGTGATCCTGCCCATTTGTCTCTCAGCCCCCAAAGGATTCCCCCCACCCCCAACTCTCCGAAGGATGGCGCAGAGCAGTTTGAGTGGGCTCTGGTGACAAGCGTGCGTGGGCTGTGCGGGGTAATCCGCACCCTGCTGTGACATGCCAGCCAGCAGATGCTGACAGAGCCGGCAGTGATGGGTAGCCGGGGTCCCTGCCGCATCCCCGAGCTCCCCGGTCCTATGCAAAAGTGGCCTGGGGAGCTGCACTGCTCCTCCCCAGAGTCGCCCCCACCTCCTTCCCTCGAGGTCATCCCTTGCAGCTCAGAGAAGGTTCCAGACATCCCTGTCTTGCTTTTATCAACCCTGATGGCTTTCCAAGCACCGGAGTCACTCAGCCTGCCTGCCTTGCTCCAGCTCCTACCCTGCAGCACATCACCGAGGTTTTACAGGCAACAGGATTGACACAGCAGGGAGTCAAAGTCTTCAGGGGAGGTAACCGTGATTACCTCTTCATCTGCAAGGGCACCAGATGCACTGAAAAATAAAAATGACTGCTGAAGAAACAGGAGAGGAGAGCAAGAGACTTCCTGGGCTGCCTTGTACAGTCCCTGCAGACACCACAACAGGGACAAAGAGGACAGCGGAGCTGCAGGAGGGCTTGGAGACAAATAGGCCCAGAGGGGAGGAGGAAATGGAGCAGAAAGAAGAAACAGGGCATTAGAATAAGGTTGCAAGTCTTGCACCATTGGAGCAAGTTTTGGAGGGTTTCTGCATTAGCAGGAGCATTTTTTAATACCTTCCCCTACAATGTTTAGGAAGGAGCAACATTCCCTCCAAAGACAACTCTCTGTCTTGAAAGTCTGCTGGTTTATGAAACAAGATTCCCTCACAGGGAGGAAAGAGCTGTCGTTCCTACAGCTGACCTAACACACCATCATCTCTGCCATACCTGGATGGTAGGGCAAAGCCTTCCTTAAAGGCTCATCTATATATGTCTGGCTTTCAACTTCCCACCACCCTGAGCACTGAAGTGCTATTGCATGGACTGAAATGTCCAACCCCATGACGCTCTTGGTTTCTCCTGGCAAACTCATCCTGCAGCATCACGTGGAAGGGACTGTGGGAGCAGAGCCCAAGCACTGCATGCACCACAACACTGCACAAACCGACCATTTAGGATCAAGCAGCACATAATGGCCACAAGCCCTACCCACGCTCTGATCCTTCAGAAATGGACAGCAGGAGGAAGAAACGTAGATCAGTGGGATCGGCCAACACCACTGGGATTACACACTGAGGTTTTTGTTCAAACTCTGCGCGGCTGAAGCAGGGCTCTTTAAGGACCTAATCTCCGTGTGACTGTTCCCAGCACCAGCCGTGCCCCTGCGGATAACAGAGTCTTAGGGAAGCACCGTCATGATGGCCATGCTCTCAGGCACGCTGGATGCAACTACACTGGGTTGGTGCTGCCCTGGCCACCTCTGCACCCCCAGATACTCCACACACTTTCCCAGATGCCCCTCTGTTTAAGAGTTGTCTCCTCTCACTATTCACCCAGAGCTGATCACAGCACCCCAGAGTTGATAAGGCAAAGAAGAAGTAATGAGACAGAGTTAAAGCACCATGTTTCAGGCTACTGGCTTAAATCCCCATCAGAACCTGGTGTGGGTACTGCTGGGCAGAGATGTGGACATCACTCATGCAACTCAGCTGGATTCCAACACTCCTATCTGTAGGGTTGTTCTGGGGTTTTTTTTGACACCAGTGTAGGAGAACAGCTAAAAGTTAGTGCTGTGTTAATGCAGAGTATGGTCAGAAGCAAGATAAAACTTGGAGACCACTCACCAGGGCAATGAATTGTCATACCATACCCACTCTAGAGTACCAGCTAAACTGCTCCTGGTTCAAATTCCCAGGACTGTTAATTTAAGCAGAATTTGCCTCACTTGTTAATGGTGCTCTGAGCACCTATCTCAGCAAGGGGTGGGGGCCAGCAGTACCTGCACAGCAGTTTTCGCTGGACTGGGTGGTGGGTATTTCTCTCTACTGCGCAGCCAGATTAATACACAAAGTAGCTTGTTTTAAACATTCACATTCCACTACTGTAAGAGGAAAACTCCTTCCCAGAGCACAGGCTGCCACCTTCCAAACAAGGTCAGACACTGACCTCCTCCCCCACCGCCAATGACCTTATTAGCACTGATCATGGTTCTAATAATATCCCGCACTGTAAGTGGGCCATCTGCCGTAACATTTCATTACAAACTTGGGGAATTGCTTGATTTGAGTATGCTCATGTCCCAGCAAGCCAACTGTGCCCTCTCAGGAATATGATTCTTCTTCACAGCTTTGAGCTAAATGTTGCAGAAAGGCACCTCCAGGTCTCAGCTTTCCAGCTTGGAGCTGAAGCATGCAGAGAACAGCACTGAGCCATTCCCAGGTGCTGGCTTCAGACAGCAGAGGTAAAAACACAGAATTAGTGGTTAATAATCCTCACTCCAGCATCCAGTTCCTCTGATGATGGGGACACTGATTAACCATGTCACTGAAATCCTAAACCAAGGCCAAACACTAACAAGACGTTCAGAGAGCCAGATGTAAAGCCTAGGGCTCCCAAGAGATTAGCATTACTTTTGTGCCATGTACTTTCTACTGTGTGGACAGTAGAAAGATTTTACTATCCTAATACATTAGCTATGATTTAGCTGAATATTTTCACTGCCATTACAGAACAGGGGGCTTTCCTAACAGGCAGGTAAGCTTACAGAACTAAGCATGTTTGATAGCTATTACTTTGGAAGGAGCCAGGGTTTGAAACGCTTACTCAGTTAGGACACCTGTCTAAAACACCCAGAGTCCTGCTACTACAGCAGCTCAGCTACACTCAGCCTTCAAAGACTTTTTTTTTTTACTGCTCCTGTAAGGTCAAAAAGTGCAATTAGTCACAGAGACCGACATTACAACACTTTGAAGCAGTTTGCATCATCACAAGGCTCTGAAAGCTGGTTTTCAAAATCCTTGGCCTTTCCTCTAATCAAAAGACCATCATCAGACATGGCACGAGGACTATGTGGGGTGAGGAAGGGGGTCAGTGCCTGGATCCCTACTGTTTTATGAATAGCAATAAAACAGTATTAATAAGCCAGAAGTAAAACTGCACCTGTATGGGGCAACATTCACCAAGGTCTTCAAAGCATTTATTTTAATACCAGCAAAACAGTATTTATAGGGGCAGATTTTCAAAGAGCTCAGCTCCTCGCTTGGAAATCTAACCACTTATTGAAATGCTCTGTGGGAGATGTCAGACGACAGGCTCTCCAAAAAGCCTGGCACATCTTGTTTATATTTGTTTTAAAGCTTTCAAACAGCTCAATTACATAAAAGCATGTTACTGCACCCTCCTTCAGAAGGGTGAACCAAGTGGCAGAAAGCTATTGTCAGCTAAGGGATTACATCAAACTGATGCTACGCTGCTGAAGAAATCCACCAACTCCACATACTCATTCAGTCACTCCCCTTGAAGGCATCTTTCACCACCTTCCCCCCAGCTTGTTTTGCTGGCCTAATACAATCAGGAGCATGAGAAGTCCCTAGGTAGCTTCACTGGCACTGCAGCAAGACAGGACATCACAGTGAAGCATCCTCTTTACCCCAGACTCTGTCCAGGCATAGAGACTTGTGGGTTTGGTGCTTCTATTTCAATCCCAGTGTTAGCTACTGCTACACATCAGGGCTGGAAGATGTAATGCTTGAACTTCTTCCCTAGAAGAATTTGGCAGTGCCACATTTTGCAACATGGCACGGTGTGAGGTGCCAGAGCTCACTGTACGCACACACCCACCCTTTGGGCTCCCTTGGCCAACTTCTGACTCACAGCAGGCAGGGGTAAATGCAAGCACAGACACTTGCTACCTGGGCCCAGCACCTCATCTCCCTCCTCCCTGTGCAGAGGAAGACCCTGGGGCTCACAGAGTATCCCCCTGCAGTTGTGCTGGGTCACAGGCATGGAGCTTGTGCTTGCAGATCCCAGCTGCAAACTCAAGGTGTGCGTGCAAAGAAACTCCCAAAAGCCAAAGGTGGCAGAGGAAACGACCATGGGCAGCTCTCCCACTTTAGAGACTGGCCGAGAAGACCACTTCCCACGCTCAAAACTTGGTGCAACAGCTCACTCCAGCACAAGGAGCTCTTTGCTGCCCACAAGAACCCTACAGCACTTAAAATCAGGCTTAAGTATTCTGCAGAACCGGAATCTTGGTCTGGAGGGCTTTGCCCTTAAAATAGGAAAGCAAGCTTCAGGAGCAGGAGGTGGCATGCCAGGACCAGTGGAACATTGCAATATGCCCATAAAAGGTTTCAAAATGTATCTGCTTAAGCACACACAGAAGCTCAGAAGGGTTTAGAGTCACATCCCAAAAGAATTTATCTCCTGCTTTTTTAGGCAAGTGTGAGCAGCAGTCAGCACTTTACCATCATCTTCCCAACCAGAAACCCAAGGTTACTCTTGGCTAATATTAATAATGTAAATGCTGCTGGCTTTACCCTTTGAGGAGGGTGGTTTGCTCACGCCACAGGGAGAAGAACGAGGCAGCATGAGCTGCAAACAGGAGCAGAGGCCCTGCATTGCCAGGGCTGGCTGGTGAGGAAAGGAGAGGCAAGGCTGGCAGCAAAACCCCACTGCTGAATGTGTTTGGCCCACCTCCCTGTAGAGGCTGGCCTCCAAAATGTGGTCTCAGGACCAGTTTGTGGGCACAGCTCTGCTTTCCAGCTTGTACAAGGGGAAAAGCACACGCGTCTGAGGCCCAAGGAAAAGCTGTAATAAATTAATCAGCTGCAAGAAGACAGACAAGGATAGTGTTCCTGTGCTTACTTCTTGCACTGGGAGTGCCTCCCAACATGCCAGCCTGTGCCTACACCTCTGCCAGCCTCTTGAACCTGTCCCAGAGACACCACACATGAGACTGGCACTCACACACAGGCAACAGCAAAGGCATCTGCTGCTCCTGTGTAGGCAAGCCCTCAGGAGAAAACTGGGGTCAGGTCTCCATCTACTGCACAGCAAATACCCAGTCACCAAATATCCACCCTCAGCAGGAGTACAAGCAATGAGCTGAGAAGAGAGTATCCTTTCAGGGTGGCACCAGAACTACGCTATGCACCAGTAAATCTACAGACATCTCGTCTTTCTTGCCCTGTTACCATGGGCAACACCAAGTTTCACAAAGCACATGTCTTTGTAAATGTAAAGGCCAGGGTGTTCCCTGCTGAGGCTGCTCAGCTACAGAAAGACCCAGTAGAGACAAGACCATGGCCAACCTCTTTGCCCTCCGTAACACCCCTCAAAGGTCACCTGCTTGCTTTAGAGCACAGACAACAACTCCTGTCAAGGACTCTCGCCTTACATCTTTGCAAATGGCTGGCAATAAGTAAGATCTTCCTGCATCTCCCTCCCTGTTTACTGCTGTCCTTGCAGCACAGTCACCAGGTAACACCAGCCTGTTTCCAGTTACACACATTCATCACCCAGCAGATCTGTAGAGAGCCACGACTAAGGGAATTTCAGATGCTGGACTTTGTATTCAGTGCCTAAGGCGCTCTGTCCTCCTGCTAACCCTGCCACAGTGGCAGCAACCTGCAACAGAGAAGCAAGGGGACAGCCCAGAGCAGCAATCTTCTAAACCACAACTGCAAAACCCACCAGTGCTCATCTGTCACGGTTCAGCTGTTAAAAAGTCACAGATAAATGAAGTGAGACTACTGGGCCATCAGAGAAACCATTGGAAAACACTAAACAAATCAAACATGCTGTGCACAGACCTCTGTTGCACAGAAAGATCAGCTAGGCAGATTAAAGAAACAAGGTGTATCCTTTCCCTGGAAAGCTGAACATGCCTAGGGAGGTCACATGTGATCTTCAAGTAACCAGCTTTGACCCCACAGAGAGCATCTGCAGTCCAGACACCGGGGCAGGCCTGGGAGATGCTCAGCCACATGTGGTGCCAGGTGAGCTTCTCCATCAGTGCTCTCCATCACACAGATGTGCCAAAAACTTCTGAAGACACGACAGAGTATAGACAGCATGTGTGACAAGTAAATTAAGCTGTGAAAACATGGAGCTTGTTGTAATCTATAGACAAGAAGGGATCAGGCCTAAATTATTTTTCCTCCACAAGCTCTCTATTCTCTTTGAAATACCAATTTACTTCAGAGAGAAATACAAAGAGAAATATAGAAATTAACAGAGAAGACAGAGAAATACAGTATTAACAGTTTTTATAAATAAAATTGAGTCTAAATACATTTTTCCCCACTTTAAGTTGTTTGATTTGGTAGTTCTAAAAAGAACTTATGCCATAAGACACATGAGCATCCAGAATGGACAAAAAGCTGCTGCAAATCTACTGTTGCCACACAGGTAAGTGGCTTAGTAACCAAGGAAAAGTGGATGTTTGTTACACAGGTGACTTGGCTCAACACTGTTCGTGTGGAATATTTCCATCTCCACTACACTGAGCTGAGACATGCAGTCAGAATGTCTCCAAAAATATCACTATCACTAAAAGCTTTGTTTGCTTTCTTCTTTAACTCTAAAAGTGTAACCATATGCTAAGTTTAGTGGGTGTTTTTAGTTGTTTCCTAGTTTGGAGTTTATTTAAATTTTTAAAAAATAGATTTGATTGCCAACCAGTAACAGTCAGAAACAATTCTAGTCAAGTCAGCATAAACCAGGTACAAATTAGCATGAAAACTGTGAGGAACAGCCTCAGGTACATCAGTTTCAAGATCATACAGTACATCTATTGCCCAAGCAGTGTGAACTTTTTAGACTGCCGTGGGACTTTGAATATTATTACCAAAGAATAACACTTCTTTCAGAAAATATACCATTTAGACAAAACTACTTATAACTCCTTTTTATGCCTGTTCACAGAAAATTTTCACCTTTTTTTTATAGAGTACTGCTTTGAAACATGCAATAGTTTAACAATGTTTTTTACATTAGACCTCCCAGAGTCAAAATTCATACTACTGAAATGTTTCACCCCACTATTTTCCATCTCAAAATGCTCTTTGAAGCTTCAATTCGCATTAACATTCATAAAGAAAAATTTTAAACCCTTAAACAGCAAAAAAACCCAGCCCACATCTCACAAAGCTGCGTTCATAAATTTTTTTAAAATCACAAGTCCTCAGTGCAGATACCCAAACTGTGAGCAGTATAAATCAAAGCCTGTGTGAACACCTGATGTATGTTACCTACATATTTTTATATAATATGTCACCATCTCCTAATGCCCCATCTCTCAGCTCTCTGCTCCATTAGTGACAAAAGATGATGCTTTTTTTTCCTTCCTGACAACATCAGAAACTGAAAACACAACCAGTGACTTGCTGGCCAGGAACTAAGAGTTGGACAAGCTCATAGTCTGCCCTCCTGATCCAGCCTGAATAGGAAAGTTAATGACTTGATGAGCAGCCCACCAAAGTGCCAAAACAAACCTCTGTAGGAATTGCCATGAGCCAGCAAACCATGGTCTGATCCTTACAAAACGCACTGGCTCTGCATGGGACAGTGCACACCCAGCCTAGGAGAGAAGCAATGAACAAACCCAAAGGCCACCCGAGTTTACAGGGATGACATGACATTCCCCTCCTTTGCTCAGAACGTCTCTGAGGTGCCACAGGACCTGCCTAGGAGGTACCAGAGAGCACCGGCCACTGACCAGCAGCCATCGTGGTCACTTCTGGAAGCAGGGTGGCCCAGCACAGCTGGCTCTTGTGCCTCTGGATTGCCCTGCAATCAAGCAGTGCAGCCTCTCCTGCCATTCAAACAAATTAATTCAGAGAACACTGCTTCCAGAATAACAAGGAGGGATGCACAAGTAGAGGGAGAGCTCTCTTGGCATCTGATTCAAATAGCAGCTTCTTACAAGGATCTATTTTTAAGTTTTATATCAATTTGCTTAAGAAAGGTTCCTTCTGCTGCCTACAAATGTGCAAACTCCCCCTTCGAAGAAACACAGCTCAGGACAGCAAGATCTAGCCCTGCACTTTCAACCTGATCAAGACCAGATATTTCACAACCAAAGCATTGCACAATACACAATGTTCCTGCAGAGCATGTTCTGGTGACCCCACCTGAGCATCAGTGAGGGCCCCTATTAGCTTCAAGGAGTCCTGTGTGTTCTTCACAAGATTACAGGTAGCACACAGTCACCTGTGAAATAACCCACACTGAGGCAGTCTGACTGCTTCTGGAAGCGTTACTGCTTTTTCCACTGCAACAGGCGTAGAACTGCTATAGGAGATTGAGAAAAAAAGGGAAAAAGGGGGATGCAGTAAGCATATGGATGCTGCACGTGACCTGACCAGTGAGGTGAAACCATTGTTTGCTGGGTTATCACAAGTTCCTGTATGAAGGCATTGTTCAAGCTTAAGAGGTCTGTGAGAAAAAAAAAAACAAGCAACAGCAGCACACAATGGATGCAGATAAGCAACGTCTGAACAAAGCCCTGGGCGGCTGCAAGACAACGGGAAAACTTATTAGCCGCAAGCATCCTATATCCTGCCGCCAATAAAGCAACACAGATGTTCTGCTAATGTAGGGCGTGAAAAGACAAGGGAGCACTAAGCAGCTATTGAGCCCTCCGAAGGAGAGAGGGTCAGTGTTCCACAGCTGTTGGGCACAAAGATGTCTGTCCACAGGATGGGCATGAAAAGCCTCTTAACAGGTCTGAGAATGTAACATCTCTCTGGTCACCGGTGAGGGTTGCTACCCTTACAGCCATGAGCCCCTAAGACCACTGCAAACAGGGCTTTGCAAGTCCAGCTCTGGCCCAGGAACAGAGTGACCATTGTTTGAGGGTTTAGTCCCCAGGGGGGTTATCGCCACTGGGAAATGCACGGCGTTAGACACACGCACACTCAGGCTGCAGCGTTGGGGACCGCAGCCCTCCATGGCATAGGGAAACAGGGTTCTGTCCACTGAGAGATGCTGGATCCGTGGGTCTGAAGAAAGTGCTCCGAGACCCACTTTCCTGTCTGCAAAGAGGGGTGCAGAAACAGCCCCATCACCAACCCTTGGCCAAGTGCTCTGCACAGTTGGACCTCTCCTCGAGTACTTCCCAAAGACAGAGTTGTCAGCCCTCCATGAGGCTTTCCTAACTCCAAAAAACCTGTTCCCTGGAAAATTCACGCCACTTAACTAGCACATACTGGGCATCTGCTACTGTGTCAAGAGGAAACTGCAACAAGAACATTATTTAACAGCCAGTTACACCGGAAACACTCCGAGCTGTAGAAGATCACACCCTACTCCTTCCACTGTTTTGTTTTGTTTTCTTAACATGGTGTTCCCCATCCCATCTCCACTGCTGAAGTGGGAGAAGTGGTTGCTCATACCAGTGGGTGGGATTTGAACCCCAGCTGCCCATGGTCCTGCACGTCCTTCCAGCCCCAGCTGTGCAGAGAGGGGCTGGCACAGAGAGCCTGGGCGTGCTGCAGGAACTGCACTGCCAACAGCACACATGGGGAAGCGTCACACACCAGGTGACAGCACAGCTCAGAGCCCAGCCAAGTTGGGTGGCTGCACAGAGACCTCCCCAAGATGCTGCAAACACCAGCAAGGGGCACAAAACTACCCTCCATTGCATGACAGCCCTCCTTTCCATTCACAAATAAACACTATAAAATACGAACATATTAATCTCCTCATTGAAAGTATCTGCATTACCACTTGCTACAATTCAGAAGTTTCAAGGGCATAAAGAACAAGATTTTTTTTCCCCTTCAATAAAAAAAATGTTTGTCTCTCACTGTCAGCAAACCAGCAATGTAAATGAACATTTGAAAGTCACTGTATAACTAAGAGAGTCATTGCATATAATCAGACTAAAAAGAGAAAACCGAACGCAAACAGAAAACTTGAGCTTCTTGGAAAAAGAGAGCAGAAGTGAAAACTTGAAGAAGCCACTAACAGGAACAAAATGGGTAATCCGGTCTTAGTCCAGATCCAGTCCTGGTCTGAATCTCTGCATATATAATTCTACCAGTTCTGTAACTCATTATGCTCATAAATCCAAATCTTTTCAAGCAACAGTTGAAGTTCAAGAGAAAACTTCTAAGACTGCAAAATTTTCCAGACTCTTTCTAGAAATTTTAACAGGTTAATTACTCTGGTCAAAACATTAAACACAATCTCAGAAATTCTCATTTGCTACCAGTTACCCATATGGTCTCAGAGTAAAAATACTTTTGAGGAGCCGTACATTTGGGAAAAAGAAAAAAAAAAGTGGATGTTTCTTTCCCAAGAACCATGGTGAAGTGAGGCCAGAAAGAGATACCCACATCCCCCTCCTGTGAGCCCCCCCACTCCTCACCCTGACTCACAGTCCAGGTCTTTGGTATTTTTGAAAGAAACCCCTGGAGCTCCAGCAGGGACGAGCAACCAAGAGCCGTTTACCACAAGGCTCAGCCATTGCTCCAACAGGCCTGGCAGAGCCATCGAGTTTGTGTGTTCCTCGCAGAAAGCATTTTCCCAATGGCCATTTCTGGAAATGTTGTTCTCCAAATATTTTGGCTGGTCCTCATCTACAGGACAGCGTTAGAGTGCTTTTGCAACTCTGTCTTCAGGAAATACACGTAAAGCTGATTCATTATCTTAAAATGCTGCTTTCATTTCTGCTCGTTAAGAGCATATTTCAGATCCCTGCACCAAATGCACAGCTGATATGATCTGGACACTCAAACACCGGGTTTCAGTTCTCTCTACTCTTCTTATTTCAGTTGCTGCCCACAACCTGTGTTCTCTATTTCAGGGACAGCTATATCAGACCTGAGCTACCACTGAAAAATGCCCTGGGTAAAATCCTCTCTCTCTGCAATCCAGGCAAATCGCACTCAATGTCACTCAGCCTAGATTTCAGGAGCTGCATCCCACACCAGCAGCATCCTCCCTGCAGACACAGACCAATAAACAGCTGTTCTGCACAACCCACACCCCTGCAAACCGAGCCACTCGGAAGGGAAGGAAAAGCAAGGAAGCTTAGGTAATGCACGTGTTACAGTCCTCACCTTTAGGGAGTCAAAGCAGGCAATAACTCGACCATTTTCCACATGGCAACTCCGTGATGGATGGGCGAACTTGCACTCTGCATCAGACCGAGAACAAGTCCCTCTCTGAAACTCTCGACACACTTCTAACGTCAGCCATTTTGTATCACGAACCAGGGAAACGTTTACAGCCATATTAAAAAACAAAAATTAAAATGCAAGCAATCGCACCCTTCCTCAGGGTAATATTTACTGCTGATCTTCTTTTTTCTTCTTTTTTTTAAAAAAAAGGGTAAAAAAGTGAATTCAAGTTAAACGTGAAGAAATAACTAACTTGTTGCTTTGGTAGAACTCCTATTCATCAGCACTTAGGTTTTCATTTAAGTCAAATCGTGTTTCTTTAAACAAGAATTAAACATAAAGCCAATCATAAAATAGAAATCTTATCAGAACAACTGAAAATCAAATTAGAGGCCAGCTCCTAAAAGTGCAATTGTAGAAGTTAAAATACAAGTGTTATATTTTGTGCCACTGCCAAAGTTACTTGCAAATAACTGGCAGACTTTCAAAAGAATTCTGTGCTCTCCAGTTAATGGTTTCAATTATTCTTGCAAAAAGCATATGCTGCTGGCAGCACTTCAGTTTGTGGAATGGTCTCGGTCCTTGGGGAGAAAACTTCGGGTTTGTTTTTTTTCCTTCTATTTCTTGCTTCTAAAAATTATGATTCACGAGCATCAAAACAGGCAAAAGGATGTCTGATTTTTTTTTCTCCTCTTTCTTTTCTTTTAAATATTTGCTACATAGTCGGGGGAAGGAAAAAAAATAAAATGGCTGAGCAAACTGCGTGTAAATGGGGGGCAAAAAAAAAAAAAAAAAAAGGGAAAGGCGGGGGAGNAAAAAAAAAAAAAAAGGGCAAGGCTGGAGGAGCCGCCGTCAGGGCACGGACCGCAAGCAACGCCGAATTAAACAGAGAGGGGCGCGAGGGGCAGAGAGAGGCAGCCCTAGACAGAAATCCAAGCAGCGGTGGCTTCAGGAAAGGCACTTTTCAGCAACCTGCAGGAAAAAGAGAAATAGAATCAGCCAGGAGCCTGCGGCCCCGCTCGGGCGGGCGCGGGGCGGCGCCGGCGGCCATTGCGGGCACGGGGGCACTGCCCGCGCCGCGCTGCGCATGGGAGGCGGCGCCGGCCAATGGCGCTTGCCGTTACAGCAGCACCCGCGGGCAGCCGACCAATCCAAGAGACCGTTTCATAGGGCCGCGGCGGGTGCGCGCCGCACGCCGCAGCCCCGGGACCCTCCGAGAGCCTGCGGGACCCCCGGGCCTCGCCCGGATCGGCCGAGAGGGGAGGGGACAGCCCAACCTCCGGGCCAGCGGCTGGGGCTGCACCCCGCCCAGGCCCTCCCAGACTACGGGGGAATATTTTGCTCTTCAGTATTTTTTTTTTTTTTTTTAAAATTCACATTAACTAACCCACCCCCTCTTCTGTAGGAAGAGCACCGGTGGTTTTCTTATATACAAGGCTGCAGCTCAGCCCTACGCCCCTCCGCACTTCAAGGTGTTCCATTAAACCCTTCCCCAGCGCAGGGCTGCTCCTGCGATGGCACGTGAAGACAAACGACTGGTTCACAGCCGCTCCTCTATGGATTCAGAGCCTACAACACTAAGAGCAAATCCGACAGGGAAACCTAAGCCGCACACACACGGAAAAAATTAACTCATTGCTCATAGCTGTAGTTTTCCACCAGACCAAAGGCGACTCGAATTACTCTGACTCCAGCAACTCGTGTTATACAACAAACAACTTTCAATGCATTCCAGTTGAAGGCTTCCTTGGCATCCACTAAAATGTTAAGCTGTCCCTAGTCACCCATTCTAATATTAGCTGTACCATTGCCGCCTAATAGGATTGGGCTGTTTCCAAGTTCCCAAAATCCAGTCCTTTATCTTCCTAAAGTACGACCGTCCACTTTTGCAAACATTTGACAGGCACGGGATGTTGCCTGTGTGACTGCTATTAAGATTTCAAGCTTTCGTAGGAGAAGAGCCTTCAACTACAAAAAAAGGAAGCTTAAATTCCTCTTTTATTATTGGTGTGTTATTGCAATTACACTGATCAGTAACTGAAACCTACTGGAGCTGGAAACAATGGAAACAATGCTACCAAGGAAGAAGTGTGGGAAGAGGCTGTCATCAGCAGCAGGGGGTGGGGCACAGAGGCTCTTTGATTCACAGATCGAATTATTTCAATTTAGAGAAAACAACATTCGTTAAACCTACATTGCAAGTATTTTCTAGGCTTAATTAGACTCAAGTTGATAACAAGACCTGCCCAGATTCCTGCAATCCAGCTTGAGGCATCACCACAAAGCTTGGTCTGACCCATGTTTCTGGAAGGACCTTTGCATTTTTGCACATCAGGTGGGGAACAGAGACTGCAAACATCATATTTGCTAAGTGTGTTTTAAACTTCAAAGAGAAGGAAAAAAGGCACATCTAACCATGCTCATGTCTTTTGGGTTTTGTAAAGAAGAGATGCTCTAAATCAATTCCAGTTTTGCAAACGGGGCAAATTTATACAGGAATCCCATTCACTGATATGGGGGCTCCCCGTTCAAATGAGCTCAGCAAGCAAAAGAAAGGAAAAGATGGGCAGAAAACCTTCTGCAGGGAGCTAAGGACTAGCTGGGTGCAGCTCTCAAAAACGAGCTAGAACAGGTCAGATATGGGTGGGGATTAGAAAGAATGCACTCTCAGAAACTCTTCCGAGCAGACTGAAATACAACCATCTTGTGGATTAAGTGCCTATTCCACAGCTTCAGACTCCCAAGGGAAGTGAGGGTCTGTTAATGCTGGGATGGAATATGATGGGTCTGACTTAACACACTGTCACACCAAACACCAAGGTGTCCAAACAGTGTAGTAACACCTGCCCTTCCCAGCCCTTCAACCTCAAGAAATCCCAGTGTAACAAATCAAATGTTGATCTTACTCTCAAGCCATGCAACTTAGGAGCACACACTGCCCACAGGTACATGGCTGCACTAAACTGCTCAGTCCTCAAAATGAAGGGCATCATGTTAATGAAAGCTAAATCAAATGAATCCTACAAAACATTAAACTACAAATATCAAAACATTCAGACACATGTAACATGGTGGATATTTTTCTTTACAACTCGTAGGGGAGGAAACAAACCCACTGATGCAAACTGCCCCTGCCCCACACCCTGCAGAAGGGCACACTCATCTGTGCAACATTCAAGAGACATAATACATTTTCTGGGCTATGGAAACAACCCACCTTCCTGCAGAAGGATAGACTCATCTCAGACCCCGGCACTACAGCTCCTGTACTGGAGGGAGACAATGAATATATTTTTCATACCACAATTCTGCAGCCTGAGAGGCACCCGGCAGAGCGCAGCAGCATACACTGCCCCATCACTTGTTTGCTGGGCACTCAGGAGAGCAGTTAAGCACATGCTTAACTCTGAGCATGCCAACAGTCTTTCTGGAAAGAAAACCTGAAGCATGTACTTAAGTGCTTTGCTGAATCAGGGCCTAAATAAATGAATCTGCTTCACAGGTTTATCAGGACTGGGAGGCCAGCAAGCACAGGCAGCAGCCATCATGTTTCGGCTTACATGATCGCAGCCCAGAGGAGCATGAGTTAGGCTTTTCTGCAAGTCAACAAATACAGTTTTGTCAGTGTTTGGATTGCTGCAAATCCTTCTTCATGTGGTCATGGAGAAGGCTGGAAACGCACGCATGCAGGGCTGACATCACAGCAAGTGCTGCACACTGCTGCAGCAAGGCTCCCATGCACGGCCCAAGGACAGCGCACCTCAGACAGGAACCCGCCATTGACAACACAGAGCTTCAGCTCTCCAGCTTTCAACTCCTGGCAGCAAACAACTGTTCTCACTGGAATGCACCCTTACAGTTCTCTTGTTATTACCCTTTTTGGGGAGGAGGGTGTGGGGCGGCTGGCATTTTATTCCCTTTGTTCTCCCATATATTTCAAATGGGAGGAATTAAAACAAAAAAAAGCATCCGTGCCAAAACCAACATACAACCTACAAGGATTAAAAAGTAGCTCCAGAAATCAGGGGCTTCGTTAGCGTGCAGGAAATACAACAAAGGATAGGTGCTGCCTTTTGAACCCTTCCCAGCAAGCCAGATCCGTCTGGCAGGGCTCAGCTCCTCCACTACCAGATGAGCCAATCTCATTTCAACAGTATCAGCATCAAAGCTCGAGAAAGCAGCAGAGCAAAGAGAAAAGCCTGTGGCCTTTATCCCTGTAAAGAAACTACAATATCCCTGAAGCCTCTGCTCCAGGGCCACTTGCTGGGCCAGGCTCTAATTGCTTGAGCTGCAGGAGGACGGGTCTTGCTCCAGATGTCAGACCCAGCCTTACAGCTACCGACGTGCAGAGGAACAAGGGCAGTCTGAGACGCAAAGGTCACACCAGGGCTCGCTTCTGGCAGGACTAAGATGCCCTGACCACTTGAGGTAACATGAGGACGAGCGTATTCACTTGATGCTTGAATTCCTCCTGCTTGCCATGAAACTGATCCCCTTCCACTGACAGCCCCCATGGACGTCAACTTGTGAGGACACTTCCTGACAGCCGAGTTCAGAAATGGTAATTTATGTGACGGGATGGATTCGAGCAGCTCCCGAGTGTAAATGATGCTATTTAAAAGAGATTTTTTTTTCTTCCTTTTTTTTTTTTTTTAAGAAAAAATTACTCAGTAGATGTGCCAAGGTGAATTCCTTATTTACTGTTTCTCAAGGATTTCTGGGTCACAACTGCTCAGTGGAGAAACAGAAGTGCTGTTGCCCTAACTCACAGTCCAATGAGTAAGAACAGCAGCTATTCCCTTCACCTGAAGAGGAATAGGGATACTGCAGACACACTGGAGTTTTCCCAAGGTTAAGTTCCAGTCGTGCCCGTTCTTTATCATATGCAAAGCTGGCCATGCTCCTCTTCCACTCAAACCACCAGAACATGACCGTGGAACTAAGGACTGGCTCTCCTGAGTCCGAGCTCAGCCCTACACTGCCAGGCTGCAGTGTGCTTTACCCAGTTTTGCAAGTTATGATCAATGAAAGCTCAGACCCAGCCTGGATGGATGGATGGATGGATGGATGGATGGATACCCTGGAGGCACAGCAATAGAGAAATTGTGCTTGCAATATTAAGACCTCAAATTTTACACCAATTCCACTAAAACTAAATATTGCTATCAATGTTCACTGAGTGTCTAGATACTGTCAGAGCCCAGAAAAGACTTTTGGCTATGGGCTTTCCTCAAAGCACTAAATTTAGCTGGCAGTACAAATGCCAAGCTCACTCATCAGTCCTTGCACCTTTGAGACAATTCCGTAACTTAGGCTTTTTATTGCACCTTAATGAGTATGGAAGAGCTTGGTGTGCCCACCACCACATCCTTGATAAGGCAGAATAGAGAACTCCTCACCCAAACAGCAGTGAGATGTTTCCATTATCAAACAATCTTCCAAATAAACACAGTGTTCCCTGGAAACACTGCAAGGCAAAGAGAAATGGGAGCAATGAAAATAGCGCATTGAACTGTTTTGTTCTGAAAGAGAAAATCTCTGTGGCAAATACCACCACCCATCCAACAGCATTTTCACATTCCTATGGAAAACCAAGTCTGAGAATCTTTCCTAGTCCTTCCTTTCTCTTCCACTTTCACAGCAAGTAGTAAAGAACCCATGAAACTGTATCCTTGCTTATCAAAGGAACCAAAAAGTTATAGTCAAAGGCATGGTTTTACTGAAAAGCGTTCTACTGTTACATTTATTGGCAGTGATGCATGAGTTAAGATAACCCACATTTGTGGGCCGTTTTCAGAATCAGTGAGGAGGGGAAACAAAAAAGTTTAAAAAAAATCTTCATCTAGGATCTATCAAGCCAGGAACACAATGACATTAGTTGAGTTGGCTGACATTAGAGAAGTTCACTTTGGGCATCAGAAAAGCCCATGGCAAGTTAGGTGCTGTCACCATTGGATCACAAGGCTTTACTTGGGACGGATTCAAAAATGCTGCTTCACAACAGCAAAAGAAATCACAAAAATCACCCCCATAAAGTCCAGGCATAGATCCTCCATTTCTGAAACACCAATGACAAGGCTCTTACCCTACCTCACATAAAACCCAGCAGCGTTCAGATTCCCACAGACACAATTCCTTTGCTGGTGGAACATGGACAGTTTGCACACAGCAAGGCTGCCTCAGACTTGGGCCAGCTCCTGCTCCCCGCACTCCCAGGCTGTGCACTGGGACCAGAGCCATCCCAGCAATGGCACCTTCTCCAGGGCTTCTCAGCGCTTGTGCACTTAAATGGGCTCCAGTATCAAGCCCGAAGAAGGTCAATTTATTTTCTGTCACCTGCAAGAGGTAATTTTGCTTTCAAATTAGAAAATAATCTTCTATTTCTTACTCTGGCCCTCATACTTTAAAACAAACACTTCAGGGACACGGTAGACACTTTGAATATTTCCTTTGTGAACATTCTGTACCTGGACACTTTCTCCCTCAGGGAACAGTTTTTTAAGGTAGACCTTTACAGCTAAAAGAAAATAAACCTCCTTTTGTTCTTCTACCACTTACTCAGAAAAAGAGCAGGTTTCCTGTGCAGTGGCCATGCATGAAAAGTTTCTGTTCAAGGTCTAATCACAGATGTTGGGGGCTGTGAATCACCAGGGGTCACACTGCGTGCCATAAGTCAACTCAGCTCTGAGTGCCGTCTGTTCAGAACAGGATGGCAGAACCCAGGAATAAATAATAAACCCACGCGAGTAAAACAATTTCCCAATGCTGCTGCAATGGAAAAGCCTCATTTTCAGGACAAACCCTCTACAGAAGCAACAGAGTGGATGTTTGAGCATGCAAATACCACACAAATCAGTGGTTCCTTCACACACTTCTGTGCTGAACGAACCACTAACACTTGTCCTTCTTTCCCCACACTCTCTCATTCTGCTGGCTTAGAGCAGCTTTGGAGAGTGGCCGTTACTGGTCATGACCTTTCTGGATAGAGCAGCACAAGGAACATCCTCCTGCCCCTCAGTAGGGAAGGTTGTACATACTGCATCCCATCTCATCGGAGGCTCGCCAGCCTTGCTAAACTCCTGGATTTATGGCACCCTGGGAGATGGCTGTGGGGCTTTGCAGGGCCAGCAGTGCTGCTGTCCTTGGGAAAATGGATCATGCATCACTGGCCTCTGGGCGCTTCCCACTGCTCTTAGCTGCCCTGACACGACCTCAGCATGTCTCTTACATACAGAGGTGTGCAACTGAAAAAACAAGGGGGGAAAAGAAAGGAAAAGACGCAAAATAAAGTAGCATGAGGAAAGGAAGCCCTTCACTGCAGAGAAAAATAATGTATAAATACAGGGAACTTTATCCTCCCTTGTGTACATGCAATTCTCCACACTTACAACCTGAAGCAAACAATCACAGGAAAAATTAATACTGAGTTTAAGGAAATATTGAAAAAATCCCTTTGTTTTTGAAATCCATCATTCTTCAATGTGTGCTATGGTGCTCCTATTCCCTCAGCCACCTGAAATCTTCAGTCTGTTTTCCTTCTTCCTGAACCTTCAGCACCTCTTGTCCACCAAAGTTCAGAGAACTCCTTTCCCCTTCGTTCCTACAGGGTTAGTTCTTCAAAATGCTTCCACAGGCAAATGGCTGGGAGTTATTTCTCACTGTCTGCTGGGGATTTCTAAGCCAAAAATGCACTACAAAACCATTGCAGCTTAAGGAGCATTTTTTATTTGTTTGTCTTTGAACAAAGTCACAGAAGCTGCTGTGCTGGACACATGTGCCTTGGCAGAACAAATACCTTTCCATAGGGTGTTCCAGGGCAGCATGCATTGCAGTGCTTCAAAGGGAACTTCCCCCTCTTCCACTGAATAGATTTGTTGTTAGAATAACCACACATGCACATTTCTGTTCTTTTGGGCTTTTGATTTTCTGCCATCAGCTTATTTGGAACCAGTTAGAGGTCAAGACCCCTTTCCTACTCCAGTTCTCTACTAGGACTGATAGTGACCCACTGCCATCCCACCCCTGTGGGATCTGGGGGATGCTCTGCTGATCAGGAAGCCAAGTCGGAGTTTTGCTTGACTGACGCCATCACCAGTAAGAGACACATGGAGAAGGATGCTCCCTTCTATTAGGACCTTCCTGGCAAATCCCTTCTGGTCTCCTGCATGAGGCAACTTCCCAGTGCCGAGGGCCAGGGAGCCGCCTTACAGCAGGGTGGCTGACCCAAAAGGAGCATTTCCTCTGCAGTGCAGAAGCAGCTACTGCACTTGCTGTGAAACAAATCTAAAATCCTCTCCAGTGCCAGCACCTCTTGGGAGGGGTTAGGACCACAATTACACCAGTTGCAAACACAAAAGAAAAGAGAAAAAAAAATTGTTGGCAGGGATCTCTGGAGGTCAGCTAATCCAAACCCAGTCTCAAAGCACAGCCAGCTTCAGAGGTGGATGCTTCCATATCCAAGCACAAAGAGAGCTGTCTCACACAAAGAGAGCTCAGTTGAGTCAAACAAATTTACAGAGGAGACAGGAAAGGCCAAGGCTCATTAAGGCTTGTTCCCCACCACGTAATCGTAAGAAATAGGATCAAGCAGATGTATCCCACAATCTATCTGATTATCCTACTCAGTGTTCAAGAAACCCCCAAGGTCCTTGCCAATCAGATAAGTGTCCACATGTGTTTGGGACAGCTGAGGGGAGGGAATGCTTTTACCCAACTGCCCTTCCTGGGATTCCTATCAGGAACGACCTACCTACGGGTATATCTCCTAAGCTCCAAGCATGATCCTAACCCTCAAGCCAGGCACGAGAAATACAGAAACAGGAGCCCAGCTCAGCCATTCACTGTGCTGCAGAAGCAGCCTGGGACTTTCAGGTGGTGTCAGATATGTTCTATACACAGAGGAGATCAACCCAGGTCTGGTGCTTCATAGGTGCCTCTGCCCAGGCACATATATTCGTGCCTGAAAAATTCCCACTCCAGACTTCTCAATCACAGAGCCTTCTGCTCAGAGACAGGTTTTTCTCCAACAAAAAGGCACTTTCCCTGCAGGTCCCATATTATATCTTCTATAAGCACATACATGCTCCTACACACGCGCTACAGCTGAAGGCACTCCAGTGTTAACTGCCCTACCTGGTCACCAGAGGCCTGCAGAAAGAGGAGACAGCATTTGGACTGTAGTTTGAATTCTTTCTCAGCTGGAAGAATTCAGAGAAAACAAAAAAAGTTTTTCTTTTAACATTCTTTGTACTGAGAGCTTGGATAAGCTATAAGTAACTTGGCAGCAAACCAGTTTGGTACAAACACAGCGCACCAGAACACAATGCAGTCATCACAAAGCCACTGCTCTGGGCCAGACAGTAATTTTCCCCTTTGCACAGGGCAGGCCTCCAAAGTCTTTATGTTCCTACATTCAAGTCCATCTGAGTTACACGATGTGTTAAAAATGAGGACTCGTGCACAATGAGGAAAACACCTATCATTTATGGGCTACATGGAAGGGCATACAGTGCACAAAGGTACTCAAAATACATTTGTTGAACGATGCAGGACTTGGGAAAAGTAAAATCTTGACTTATTTCTCAGCTCAGACCTTTAACAGCATCCTCAGGTTGCAAATCAAATACTCAATGACAGAAGGAGAGTGAAAGGTTGGTAACAAAAGCATCCAATGTATTTAGAATATTTTCTTTCAGAATTAAAATAAAGAAGTTAGAACATGTAGGAAAGCAGGAAAACCAAACACAGTGACAACTGAGAGCATATTTTCCACTTCCATATGCCAGTGAAAATCCATAGTAGCCTAGTCCCAAACCCCAAAGGCATTATCATTGCACAGGTAGTCATCATTTTGACAGGAAAGATGCTCTAGTCCTGTCAGACTGCGACCCTGGAAACAGGGGCTCAAATACTGTTGCAGCCACAAGTGCCACAAGTGCCAAGTCACTTAATCCCTCTGCAAACTGGGGTTGTTACTTTCCCATCTCTCAGTGATGTCTGGCAGATAAAATGCAGGAACTGCAATCAGGCATTAAGAAACTGCTGCAGTAAAGGCTGCACAAGCACCAGATGAACAGATCTATTTCAGACCCCACAGCCATTACAGTATGAAGCAGGATACAGGAGGGAGAGTAGAAGGCATGCACACGCACAGAGATCTGCCCCATTAATCCAGCGGGCTACAACAGGATGAAAGGCACGTCCAACAATTCCAATCCTGTTTGTGCAGCAGTAAACACCCTCCCAGCATGCAAGGCAGGCACTGCTGTAGTACTTAGAGGGGAGCAGCCAAACCAAAAGGCACCTGAAGGTGTAAGGGCTAGTTTTGGTAGCGTACTTTGGCACCAAGCACCACCCACTCAACTCTCTGTCCAGTGCCCCTGTGGGAAACAGGGTTTAGGGGTGCATGCAGAGAGAAACCAACACAGCTAAGCCCTAAAAAAGGCAAGAGGAAGTCAAAGTCACCCTTGAGGCACTTCCCAAGCCATTCAGAGTTAGTGTGTTGGCCTCTCCTGCCTTCCATGCACCCCAAAATCTGTTACTCATTATTCTTCATCTCACTGCCAGGTGGATGAATCAACTTTTCAGAGAGTGAATATCCTCTGCTTTCCCTGAGATGCCTGAGTCATTGACACCAACTGAAATCCTCAGATCTTCAATTATCTCATTACCCTCCTGCATCTGTAACACCACAACCTGTAACTTCTCTCCCCTGTGGAAGTCTTAGTGACCTGAATTATTTTCAATTTCCCCCTTAAAGCCCGTGGGCACGCTTTTCTTCAGAAAGCACCTGAATCAGCATGAAACCTCTGAATCAAAACCAGGAGCCCAAGAAGGTGGGTTGAAATGAAATGATCGGTGCCTTCCATGTGTCTCGTCCTTCCTGCCACCAGTCCGCAGATCCCAGCCACATGCAAACACACAAGCACCTACCCCTGCATGGCTGGGTGTCTGTCCAAGCTGAATTTTAAAGAAGGCGGCAAAAAAACCCAAAGTAGGGATATATTCTGTTAAATCTTGAGCGCACACTCTGAAAGCTATCCATTAATGCACTTCTGTCCCCCCACCCAAGAAAAGGAGCTTGGTGATGGCAGAGGGAAGAGGGGATAGATGGCAAGTGAAGTCTTTGTTTTAATTGGCTGCCGTTAAGAACATTAGAAGGATGTTTGAAGGAGAATGATTAAGGACAGAGTGCAGAGGAGGTACTCAGAGGTGTCCAACAAACTGAATTTATGATGTGGCTTAGCAATCCATCACCTGGCTATCATTCCTATGTACATGCACCTACATAAGCCTCAAAATATATTTAGCTCAGGGGGCCTGGAAAAAAAGCAGCTGTTCTTGCAACCCCAGCTAACGGTACTTTGCTCCTTATATTACTACAGAAGCAATCTTTTTCCAGCAAGGAAAGAAGATCAGATATAAAGGATAAATTGTTTTAAATTCTTCTTAGCGTGAAGACAACTTTGTTTACTAAACGCATACGAGGGAACATATGCGTACAGCACCAACTCAGCAGTGGAAATTTGGCTCCCTGCAATTCCCTGTTATATAGATGCATTTTTTCCAGAGGAAGTCCAATGGTCTTGTTTGTTTTCACCACTAATAGAGGAGTTCAATGAAATTTTCTATTGGGAAAGTCTAATGAGGTCAGAATAAGAGAACAGAGTAACTAGGAAGGAATGTCATTGCATTTTATTTTTAGAAGAAGGATAAAGGTGGGACCTCACAAGAAGCAGGGGATGGGCCTGTTTTGGCACAGAGGGCCAGGCTGGAATGCTTGGTCCTGTGAGCCTGAGGGGGTTTAGAGCTTTTTTTTTTTTTTTTGCAACAACGAATCCCTTGCCAAAATCAGTGAATGAGTGGAGGGGTCCAGCTAGGAGAAGAGCAGAGCGATGCCTGGGGGTGCACAGACAGCAGGGTGGCAACAGCCCTGGGGAATGACTGAGAGGCAGTTCTCAGCCACATTCACCTCCCCAACCTGTTCCCCTTTCTTTCTTGGGAAGATGAGTCCCTTGAGCAGCTCCACTGATCTGTGGATCTCTCTACTGCAATTTAAAGGGAATCCAAGTTACAACACAGTAAACACGGAGGGAATCGAGCAAGAAAAGCTCAATGCAGAAGTGCAGAGGGGCACATGGCTCTGCAAAGGGAGCAGTCGTGACTATGACAGGAAACAGGATTGACTGTCGTTAAGGCTGGATGTCAAAACCCAGAGAGGCAACTTCAGGGAGAGGAGATGGGCCAGAGTAAGACTGAAAAGGAAGGAACAAAGCAAAATTAAAGAACCAAGGCAGAGCGGAAAGGGGCTTGACTGGGATAAACAGGTAAGAAGGAAAAAGGGTGCATTCAAGAGCAAGCAGGCCATGGTCTATTTCCTGGCATCAGCTAATCTGATTGGCACAGAGATACAAGAAACAGAGGCTTAAATAGCTCATGGGAGCAGACCTTCAGCTGGGGAGAGCCATCATCACTCAGCAGTTAACTCCTTCGAAGGCTCTGCCCCCAAACCCAAAGTGCAGAGCTGACCCCGCTGAGCACAGCCAACGCAGAATGAAGGAGCACAAGAGGAAGTGTCTTCCCAAGGGTTAACAGACAGCAGAGAACAAGCTGTTCCATGCATTCAGGTCACAAAAGACGGAACTGCAGATGCTGCTCTGCCAGGATCACCAGAGCTCAAGTGCAGGAGCAGCCAGCTCTGCCTGCTAGGAATGAGACTACAAGGAGTTTCACCTTAAAAATGTGCAAGGACAGCATTAACCCAGGGGAGTATCATTTAGGGAACATTGAAACATCTGAGAAGACCAGAGACTAGCATCTCTGTTCCACCTCCTGATATTCTCTCAAGGAAAGGAGTAAGGGAAGACTCTTATGAAGGAAAGTGTGCAGGACCAGGCATAAAGCACTCTTTCACCCTTCCTGTGCTGTCAAGTGCTGCAGGTTTCCTACTTGTGCTGAATATGTAGGTGGAAACAACCCAGCAGACTGGAACCAGAACCACAGGAATGGTTCAGGGAGGGCAAAAAAATGCTCCTTGACAGGGAGACACGAGAGGCTGGACTTCCCCTCCAGCACACAAACCCTCAAACATCATGTTTCAGAGTGGTGTGCTGTTTGTGGGTCCTTCCTCTGCTCCTGTCCACAGGCAGGTACGGGCAAAGAAGGCAGGAGCAGCAGGAGTGTGGAGGAATGACCCTCCTTCCAGCTGGGCTACAGCTGGTGAAAACAATCCAGCAGCCCCCATAGACACCCAGGAGAAACAGCACAGCAGACATGCACAGTCTCCCACCCTGGTGCTCCAGCCTCCCACTCCTAACTCTGAGGACTCCCTAAGCATACCATGGTTTGCCTGCTCACCATTCCCCATCCAACTCCTTGCTTAGTGCTTGCCCAGTCTCTACAGCACTTTTGAAAGCTTCATGTGCCCACACCTTTTGGCAAGGACCTCCAGAGCTCCACTATGACTCATGTGAAGGGGAAAGACCTCCTGTAAGTCCCTACCCACAGTCATGCCCTTATGTCCCTGCCCTTCCCCTGTCTGGTTTTATGATATGCTGCAGACTGAGCATCAGTCTTTTCCCAGAGACACATGCTTTTTGGGACTTCTAGTATCATCAATGAACTTAGAATCTATGTACAGCAGTTTACAAAGCTTATTTTCCTCTTAGATAAAGGGAAGGGGCAGAGTGGGAGGGATAGAGTAATTGGAGGATGAAATGCCACAATTTCCAACCCTTTCTGGGAGCTTGACACGGGCAAGTCTCATTTCCAACCCCAGACTTGGGAGAAAGCTTGCAATTAAAAAAATTAACAGTGACCTTGAATACAATGGCTACAGTTTAACTAACCTGGATTCAGGCTTTGTTAATCAAGGAGACCTTCTGTAAACTACAGCACAAAGGCACTTTTCCAAAGATCAGGTTACCTCAGCCCAGCCACACCACGGTGGAAATTTTAGAGACCTTTATTTAAAAGCTCAAAAGAGTTCTTCACTGCTGAAACCGCTCTATTTGCTCTTCACACTCTGCTCTGCAAGGAGCAAGGTGAGCAGGAGCCTGGCTCAAGCCATGGCTAAGGCAGGGCTTTGCAGTTAAGCAATAACAACCACGAATCGTTTCCAAGGCACTGATGACCAGCTGGGTGGGCTTACATCACATCCATGGACCTAATCAACATCTCAACCTCTGGAACTGCAGAGCAGAGGCTGCACCAGGATTATAAAACAAAATGAGAACATACTCTTAAAACATGCATCTTTCAAGGTTCTGGAGAGCCTTACAGCTACATCTTCACAGCTAATCACATCACAGGTACAGGACAAGGTTAGCAAGTAAGTGCCCAGAGCTCATGAGCCAGTATATCCATTTTATTTAGCAGAGAAATGTTTTTTGCCTTCCATCCCATAGTAGTGTTACCTTGATATGTGCAGTGCCCACAGTAAATACTATGTCTGTTCCATATTCTGAATTATCCCTTTAGGGATGAAAGCAAAGATACATATTCAGGGAATGGATATTTCCTGCAGCCTCCTGCACAGCTCGCAGCATCAGAAAATTAAGCTGACTGGAAGAGCAAAGCCTGATGCTGCTCCTATAGCAGAACTTGTTTGGTATCATTACTCATAGGCCAGTTAAACTAGGGAGTTGGCTACTCTGGACTCTTTTCTGCTTATTTTTTTATGGATTATAGAGTAAAATATAAATTTCAAAGCAATGTCCTGGAAATGCCATGTGCCTAGGACACACCCATATATCCCTCTGTCAGAAACACTGAGCCTAACTTTGCCCTTCTCCTTAAATTGTTACTCTTAACAAAATATCAACTGCATGCCTTTGCTCTTACTGACTAGCTGGAATACCACTGAAATGTGGTGGCAGTTAGTAATTAGTATTTTTAACTCCTGGGAAGTGTTTTGTATGGCTGTACTTCCTGCTGGAGTTGATTTTAACATGTTGTCCTCGCTCCTCTGGAAGGCTCACCAAGACCACATCAGGTGTAGACATCTGTGCGTGTGGATGGACCAAGGTCTAAGAAGTGTTATCAGACTACAAGGGAGCTATGAGGTCCAAATGGTCTCATCTCCATCCAGGCAGATGTTCAGCACTGTAGATTTGTGCAGTTTTCCCATCAATCTCCTCTCTTGGCAGTTTTAATTGCTAGATCAGCACATGCCCTGAGCTCCACACTATTTCCGCCCAGCCTGAGCTCTGCCTGCAGACAGGAGGGCTCTTTTTGTCTGGATCTTTGTTCTTTCGACATCATCTAAATACCACTCCCTTAATACCTGATTTAGTATTTCAACCCCTTGAATTACACACAGTGAGATTTTATTGGAAATCTGATTATTGTTTGAAAGTCTGAGCATTTCAGCCCAGCCTCAGAATTGATCTATTGACTGCCTCTAAATCTCACATTTTAATTTAACATTTAACACTTTATACCTGCATTAATTACATTTCCCATGATCAATATCAACAAACACCATCTCTGGCCCTCTCCTGATACACAGACCTTGGAGACTTTGCCAAACACTCAAGATAGCTTTGCTCTTGAACATGGACATTTACGGGGCTGATCTATCCAGTAGAAGAGGAAGGAAAAAAACCATGAGAAACAGCAGTAGTGAGTAAGTAGCAACGTTTAGTAAGCAACACCACTGGTCGAGATGTGCAGGCGCAGACCTGGCCATGGTGGTGGCACGGGGCCTGGCCTGGCCCCAGGACGTGGGGAGCAGAGACTCCAGCCATCTCACCATCCATCTGTCCCACTCCCACCTTGGCTGGAGGGAAACTGGGCTCTGAAGCAGGGAGCCACCAAGTATAGGCTCCATTGTAATTCCTGCTCACTCCGAACAGTGGGTGAGAGCCGGGCTTGGCCTGTCCAAGAGCTTCATGCAAGCACTGGGCCACAGGAAATGCCTGACTGGCTTGGTATCTCCTGGCATTTATTTAACCAGCCTGCAGGTCTAGTCCCCCTGTTTGCCTCCACACAGCACAACAGGAAGAGCAAAGTGCCCCTCTGATCTCCAAGTCTAGCAGATCTCTTACTAGCAGACACAAACTGCACAGACTAATTAAGGAAGACACCCATCATGCTGCTTTTCTATCCAGCCACTGCCAGTCTCAAAGGTGGCTGCTATAAGGCACTGGATCCAGCTTTGCCAGGAGGACAGTACCAGATCTCCTTTTCTAGGCCATGGGAAGCAGAACTGTCTGTGCTTGAGGAGGGTCGGGTCCTCCTTGTACCCCGTCTGCAATGCATTTGTGTTGCGACTGGAGGTGGAAGATGACATTGTCCCCACTACCGCAGAAAACAGGAATATTTGTCCCTGAATAATTTCTCTAGCATATTAAGCACACGTCATTCTTATGCAAAGACTGCCATGTACAGCTGCCAAGGTCAGTAAGACCTTGTTTTATTTGCTGCATAAGGGCTGGCTGCGCAAGTTTTACCTTGTACATATTTTTCCATGTGTTGTCTTAGATTTCCCTGCTGCTAGTGTCTATGCATCTTGCTGTCTGTTCAGCAGGTCATGCTACCTTCTCTGGCTGTTAATTATGACTACCCAATATCCAGTGCTCCAGAACAGTCAAAATTCCAGCAAACCAACTCTCACAGTATGTTTAATTCAAAAGACAGCAAGGACAACATTGAATAACAATTTTCAAGGAAAACATGCTCCACAGCTTTTGCTAACAACATCAATATGCTTCTATTTTCAGGGGGTTGTGACCTGCTATCCACTCACACAGACATCACTGTTCACATTCTAGTATCTACATACAGATGATTATTTGTGCAAGGATTGCATTCAACCACATGGCACTGCCTGCATACACAGGCTCTGGATTACAGTATCAGTGAGTGCAGTCTTCAGGAAGCAGCCAAGTACTGAAGAGCCTCGGTTGAATTAGATGACAGGATCTGAAAATAAGGCCCTATGTTTTTTAAACTGCAGACACATTCTTACAGACTACAGCCAATAGTTATAGTTATACCTAGACTAAGGATTGTCCCTCTCCCCAGTTTACTAAATCCTGTAACACTGCAGGTACAACAGTCAAATTTAGATATTCACACAAGGAAGAAAAATAGTATTTTGAAACTGTACAATATCACGATACTGCAAAACTCAAAGTTCTTGACATTGAACCCAAGCAACTCCTTTGCAGAAGAACAGAATTAAGTGATCTCCCTGAGGTCAGTGGCCAGTTAGGAAAACTTGACAACAGCCTGCCCTGCTCAGGAAGCACCCTGCCTCACCCCAGCTTCTGAACCCAAATCAGTGGGGAGATGGCAAACAAAAATGTCTAACACATCCCCTGATCTGCCAGGAGCAGTGCAGCAGAGTCTCCCAGCAACCCATCTTTCTTGCTGGTTTATTTCCCCACACCTGATCCACCACAGCAGCATTCAGTGCTGAGCTCCTGCTTATCAGTGTCTGATGCAAACAAGCTTCCAGCCAGTGAGGAGATCTGGTCTGGTGGGAACAGCAAACCAGGACCCCAGACAATGGCTCACACATCCTTCTTCCAGTTCAGAAATCAAGCTGTTTTAACTGTCTCACTTTGCTCCCCAACATTGCTTGAACTCTGTTCACAATTTACAGTTAACAACACTAATGTCACATCACCCTGAGGGCTACAAGCTCCTTGGGGTAGAAACCCTCTTCCCCTTTACCCTGCAGCAGTCTCTGACCTTGGTAAAACTCCACAGTCATTGCCAGTAACACAAACCATCATTCAAACTTAAACACATCCTGGTGCCAGCAGTCTCTCAACTGGAGACAGGCAGCACTACAATGGGGCGGCACTTAAGGGGTTAAGAAGCATTGCTGAAAAGGGATGCAAACAAGGACTGCTTGTGCTCTGAGCAAGCACACTCTGCCATACAAAAGGTGAGCATCACTTGTGAGCAAGAGCTGTCTGGCTGAGCATACTGCCTTTGTTAACAGAGAAGGCTACATGATGGAGTGGGCTAATTAACTGCATTTTACTTTGGGAGACCCAGGCTTAAATTCTGGCCCTTGTCACAGTTGAAAATTAATTTAGGGACCAGAATAAAGGCCAAGATAATTTATTTTCTACAAAATCATCAAATAGTTGCCCATCTCCTGACAGAGACGCCCAGAATTCTATGCAAGGGCACTACTGCATATACAGTTATTTATCCAAATATAAAAGTTATTATATGACTGACATGAGTGGTGATCACAGCTATCCATGCTGCTTAGCTGGACCGAGCACCACAACGTGATGAATCTCACCATTCAACATGGCCTGCGCTTCATGATGCAGTGCCACACAGGTTGCAGGTCCTACAGGGAGAGACACCATGCCTGGCAGGATTTAAAATTCAATTTTCCTATGGATTCATTTATCCCTTAAATTTGAAGAGCTAAAGCGCAGGTCTGGTGTAACTCTAGTTACTTCACTGGAAAACCACTAGGACTGGTTGTGGTCCAAGGGAGCTGAGGGTAATTTCCCCACTTCCTCCCGGCTGAAGGCTGCCCAGCAGAGCCAGGAGAGAAGCAAGTACTTTCCCCATAAAGTAATTCTCTATTTTTATCACACTAAGAAAGTTTTTCATTTGGAAACTAAAAGTCCTGCTTCAGGAAGAAGCTAAGCACCCTCTTCCTTTCTGATTTATACCACAGAAGTGTTCATCTAATCAAATAAGCCATTTTTTCTGAAAGGCTGAAAGGAATCATTGTGGAAAAAAATCAGAACAGCAGACCAACTCCTGAAGGTCTCCAAGCAAGAAGTACAGGTAAATTACATTCCTGACCCTGGAGGTGGCATGTTCCTTCATACTACTGTTGGCAGTGTCACCTCACCCATCCCTGGTGTCAGAGCATTTCTGAGAGCAACATACTCAATGTGTAAGCAGCAGCTAATGATCATGAATTTTGGGCACAATATGCTGTTCTACCAAAGTATGGGGTTACTGCTTCTGAAGTGCCATCACCCTCCTCTTTCGTTCTCTCTCAAAAAAGAAACAGCCTCCAACAGCCTCAGCCACCGACACAACTGAATTTGGGCAGGAAGACACAATGGAGGTCAAAAGGAGCACAGAAACATTTTCTGAAGCAGCTTCCAGCACATAATGCTCCAGCATACAGCTCAGCTCAGCAATACAGCACCTCTCATCTGCACCAAGCAGGAGACCCAGACACTTAAACCCTCCAACACAACAAAGTGAGGGGTGCGTGTTGTCATCACAGTAGGGTTTTACACCAAGCCAAAGGTTTGTGTGGGAGGCTTCCCTTGAACAGCAGAAGAGGAAAGCTTAAGTCAGACTTGTATCCAAAAAGTCAGACTCAGGGGGAAGGGATCAGTCAGAAGACATCCATGAACTGGAGCAGCAGCCACAGTGTCCTGGGGCTCACGGAGAACTCAGGGGACCAGGAGGTCCCCGGTCCCAGGCACAGCGAGATTCCCAAGGCCAACCCAAATTCTGCAAGTCAGGGTCATGCATCTCCCCCCACTGTTATCTTTAAATCCTCTTTGCTCTGCAGGGCTATTCTCCACCCTCCTTCACTTTTAATCAGGCCTGACCTACAGATGTCAGCCTCATTTCAGCTAAGTCAACACAACTGCCACATCTAGGATGCTGTTACAGGAAAAACCTTACTTACACTCTTGGCTGGATTCCAGAGTCTACTTCTTGGTCTAGACCTGACCTCGTTCCTTTTCTGCAAGCTTAATCCTATACCTTAAGGGCACAGTGAACACACAGGGACTCCAATATGGGCCTATCTATGCTCAGTCTCCCCTTCAGCCTGCAGAGACTCTTTTGATCACCCTACACAAATACCAACAATTATTGACAGGAGGCTCCCTCAGAACTGATTGTTCTTAAAAACCACACATGTTCAAAAGCCAAAAAGCAAACAAAACACACAGGACTTTCTGAAAGCTGAATTCTTACCCTAGAGCTCACCCAGCAGGACATGAACCTTAAATCAACAGTCCCCAAAGTTTTCTCAGAAGCAGCTCTGGCCTCACACTGAAACCATAGCCAAGTCTGGTATATCCAGCTTCATCGAAAGGTTACAATAAAAGAGTTGGGGATGAAACCAACCTTAAAAATAATTTCTTTCCAATGCCTCTGTCATGGGCAGGAATACCTTCCACTAAAACAAGTTGCTCAAAGCCCCATCCAACCTGGCCTTGAACACTTCTTCATCCTTTGTCAGAAACACAAGTCAGGACACCAATTGAACACGAAGGACTTCAACCAGATACCACATCACCCTCTGACAGCATCTTACCAGGCACAGCTCAGCGACCTGCTGCAATGGTACAAAGAGTGAGCTGGCTTATGGCTCCTCTATATTGCCACACGTGGCCTGGTGGTCCCTGCTGTCCCCACCCCATGTGGCCAGTATGCAGGAGGCACAGGCTAGAGATGGATGGACAACAGCTTGTCCTACCTTGCCCAAAACCACATACAAACAGGGTGTCAACACTGAGCAGGATCTAGCTCCTGCACTCTACCTTGTGACCCAAAAACCTCGACCCCAGTCACACATCAGTAGCAGCAGTAGGAATATCAAACCACGAATAAGATATTAGTAGCTAATTTGTTATCTGCTTATTCCAAGAAGGCAGCTAGCTGTGGATTCAACCTTCAGGCAACAACACAGGTTTTTGTTAGCTCTCAAAAACATTTGCACAGTGCTTTGTTAAGTGTTTGTGGAGGATGTTCGAAACCCCAATTATCTGTATCTGACATGATGCTGAACCAATACTCTCCTAGTTCACAGGAGCTGTAAAAGCAAAACTCCATCAAGGCTAGGAGGAGCCTTTGGATCAAATTGTCTCATCTCTGAAACAGTCCTTGAATATGTGCTGCAAGAAATCCTACATACAAACACACCTTTCATATCATGGGAGGAGGAGGGGAGGGAGAGAAAAAGAGATTAAAACCAAAAGCCAGATTCTCAGGTAACAGAAAAATCAGAGGTTCTCCCTCAGTTTACAGTACCACGGATTTGAGCCAAAAGTGCTTTTAAAGTCCTTTTACAAAATATTTTAACCTGTCTTTCTACCTGCTATGTGTGCAACCTAGGCAGTGCTTTTTAAAGAAATTATTTATTCAGCTTTACAGTGACTAACCTGAATTTCCAGACTGCTTCAAAAGAAAAACTGAAGCATTTTTTTACCAAAGGCAAAGAACATTAGACTTCTTCCCTCCTTGTTTTTGCCTTTTCTTTTTTCCTCCACCTTCAGCTGAAACATTTCTACCTCTCATCTAATAAATAAACAAATTACACATCTTTCCATAAAAATATGCTCTTCCCTTCATCTCCATGCCAAAAATGTGCTGACAATTTTTTCTTTTTTCTTTGCTGAAAACACTCAAAATGGAATAAATTCCTTTCCTTTTTTAAAAATTGATTTTTCAGTTTAGCTACCTACTTGGAAAAAAAAAAAACCAGCAAGTCTTACATCACTGTCTGCAGTCTTACAACCTGGAATAAACTGAACACCATGCTGAAAAGCACGGGATTACCCCTGACTTGGCATTAGTGGGATACCCTAGGAAAAACAGCCACAGTCAAAAGGAAATTATAGGGTCAGTGAAAGTGGCCACGCTGTTGCATGAACTGCCTCAATGTTACTTCCATAAGTAAGTAGCATCGCAACACTTATATACAATTAAGGCTCTAATCCAAGCCATCAAATGAAGGACCAGTTCCAGAAGGCATGGACTCACTGGGATACACTTCCTGGCACCCAGAGTAGGTGTCCTGAGGACAGGGAGCTCAGGAAGCAAACACCTCTCTTCACCATGCCTTCACTATGTGCCTACCACAGGGGAAGCAACGTCACAAACAGCAGATCTGGTTTAAGGCAATGTTTAAGGTTCTTAAAACTGCATTTCACCAGGAGTAAACTCTAATTCTGGGAGGTGGAGGGCAGATGTACGTTTTCTTGGGTGGAGACACCCTCTACTCAACCCAGCCTAAGATCTTCACTTACACAGGGCTGTGATTAGGGGATTCAGGTCATAAGCAAGCAGATCTCATGCTTTAATTCTCTCTCTCTCACTCTCTCTCATTTTGGTTGCCTGGATCTCCAGGATGAGCAACATCACATTCCTACAGAAACCTAAACTCGTGTGCACCAGCTCTCTCCCTCAGAAGAGGGGAATGCATGAGGCTGATTGTGATAACCTCCCACCCGAAGATGTCGGATGTACCACGGCACTCTCTTCCCACGTTGAAAGCTCCCAACAACAATCCTGTATCTAGTCTTGCCTCCTCACCTCCACAATCCAGCTAACAATACTGCATCAAATTCATTGATACCATTGCATTTGTACTTCCCCGCTGGTAAACCATCCAGAAGGTTGTGCATCCAAAACTACAGCAGCCTGAACCCTCTCTCACACTTTCAGTTTCCTCCTGAGATCACCTTGCTGAGAATCTCTTTGGCAACACACAGGTTCAAGACCATCCTAAAACCACCCACACAAGGATATCAGACTGCAGCCCTCGTTTCACTCTCCTGTAAGCATCATGCAGGATTAGCCCCTTGCTAAATAATCTGGGACTATGGTAACATGCTCCCAGATTTGCTATTTATTTGTAGCAGCTTTCACTACCTGCAGATGCTGTCCAAAAATACAGAAGAAAAATGCGTGCCCTTGGGAGCTCATAGTCTAAAGGCAGAGGTCAGGAGAAACACTCAGTACTTACTAATGCAGTTTTACAGAGAGCTGGGAAAAAAAGGAAGCCACATATGTATGCTTCTCAGAAGCAGATTATGGTTAATAATACAAAGATTACTGACATTAAGTGAATTTAAATTCATTCTTCTATCATTCAGAATATTAAGGTTTTTTACCTTCCTCCCAGAATCACTCCCATTTGTAGTCAGCCTCACTGTCTGCCTATCACAAAGTTATCATATTTGGACAATAATCACCACAGTGGACAGTTTTGTTGTATTAGGAGTCTTATCAAATAAAGTATTTGTAGTGTTAGTTTAACCTAACAAAATAGGAAGATAGGATGCTTCCAATTGCTGCGTAAGTCTGTGAACAGGTTTCTGCAATCCTAATGGGTTCTTTGCCTATCAACAGGCAAGGGGAAAGTCTCACTTGTGCTGCAGTAGTGTCACTCCTGCAGAGGGAAAAAGTGTTCAGCCCTGGGCTCTGCCAGGGAAAGGGAGCTGACACTCACCAGCACGGAATGTGCCACAGCACCAGCACGTTACAGGCACACGGGACCAACAAAAGTGTCTGTTGCTGGCGACCAAAACTTGGTTTTAAATTCGAGTTGCTCCTCACTAACGTTCAGATTCAAACTGAAGACACTCCTCTGCATTACCCCGCTAGGAATTTAATGGTTTTACAGCCAGCACCAGCAAACTGAAGATGGAGAACAGTAACAGCAGCAAAGCCAAACACACATTTATTTTCATGAGAAAAAACTCATTTTGAAATTCAAGTTTCAGTTTAGCTGTAAAATCCCTTCCCCAGTCATGACAGAGAAATATCTGAGGATGCTCAAAAGAAAGCCATCAGACAAGCAAGTCACCAGTCAAGTTTGCTGCTGAACATCATAAATGATTGCACTCATCTCACAAGTGTTTGAATCTATATTTTACTGAGAGAAAGGGAATTCCATGTCAAAAAACCTGCAAATCACTGCTACTCAGTCCCAAATCTGGCATGCTTGGCGGGACTGTGGCATTCCCCACTTGCTCTCCTGGTCCCTACATTAGGAAGTCAAGCCAACACATCCACATAGTTAAAAAACCAGAATCAGTAGGCAGTTATCTGAAATAGAATGTATGGTGAATTGCTGCTGCATGGGATCAGTCCAACTCAACTGTCCAGTCCTTTTTGAAACAAAAGGGAATTACTGCTGCTAAAAGGCACCTGCCTTAGCTTACGACCTTATGCAATGGATGCTCTAAGCATTTTTCTAATTAAATCAGTACATAATTATTAGAGTGTTTTATTGAACCAAAAAACCCCAGCACCTTGCAAAAGGCCACCAGTGACTGACTCAGCCTCACCCATGCAGATGCTCTCCTGCAGCACTGGGCATTCTCCAGCTCCACTTTCACCACCTTTTCCAGCTGACCCAAGCACAGGCAGCATCAGCCCAGGCATCATTCCTGCCCTCCCCCTCAGCCAGGACAAGCATTCATGAGACTGACAAAGGAGAAGAAAGAGGACAGCAGCAGTGAGGAAGGAGAACACACCTTTCAGTGCCAAAAACCATATGAAGTGCATGAAAGAGGAGGCTTAGCTCCTCATGGCACCCATGAAGCCAAGAGCACTTGGCACAGCCTGGGAGCTCAAGCAGCCAATGGCCCTGCCTTGGCAATGTCCCATTGTCAAGAGGTTTCCACAATTCTCCCAAATACACACGTTCCCCACAAGAAGTTCCAAGACCTAGGGGAAAACTTTATCATGTAAGCTGGCATGCAAAATGGTGCCACCACCCAACAAGGGGCATCTACGACAGTCTCTACACATGGGCCGAATTTAGAAATCCAGGTATCTCTAGAAAAACAAGATGGGTGGCACTGTACAGAAAATAAATAAATCTGTTATTAAACACACCAGAAGCTTCCCTGTACCTTATTAATAGATCTCAAGGTCTTGTCAGAAGGATAACCTTCCACCCAACACAGGGCACAGAATGAATTTGGTGTTTGGCAGCAGCATCCTCATTCCAACCTTGGTACCTGAGTGTCAGCTACTGAATAAGTCATATTACAACACAGTCACCAGAGCTGAAGAGTCCCCAACCCAGCAAGTCTCTCCCTTCAGCAAGGTTCATAAAACCTCATGCAGAATCCACCCTACATGCCATATTCATCTGCACAGTCTCAGAAGAAATGTGGATCACAACTGCTCAACCCACTGCTCTAGCAGACCGTGAAAATCATGATGAAGGTGGTCAATCCCATGTGAGAGCCACCCAAGAGAGGTGCCCTAGGCAGACTGGTCCAAGGGAGTGTGCAGTGCAGGCATGGGGAGGAGTGGGAACAACCTGCCTGCACTTCTGAGCAAGGTGGAGAGACTGGTTGTACCCAGAGGCAGCAGGGGAGGTGTCACCTCACTGCGGAGATGCAGGAGGGAAAGGGCTCGCATCCATCCTGCAGGAGAGCAGCCCACTCTGGTTTCCTTATTTACATGACCTGAAATGCAGCTTCCTCAAGCACCATGGGAAAGGTGCTGCTTCATTAGCCAGACCACGCCTGGGCACTTGGGACACTGCCAACGTTAGCTCATTACCAAGGCTCTGCTTAATGAAGGGCACTGAGGTTGTCACACCAAGCGCTTCACTGAGTAATTAGTCAAGCCAAATTCATCAGTGATGGACTTGGTCTGAGGAACGAGCAGAGTACACAGAATGGAGGCGTGTGTTTGTGGATCCACGAGTCAAGTGCAAAGGCAAGGTGGACATGCCAGTGCCAAAACCTGGGCAGTCTGTCTAAGGGCACAGAGGCTTCACAAAACACCTCTGCACTCCAGCTTCCTCAGTCGGATACAACTCCAGCATCTGGAGGTTTAAGAGAAAGGAGGATAAACCACCTGTAACCCTGTGGATGGCTCCATGCTACTGTTTCTTTTTTGTACTTCAAAAATAACACCACTGAAATGTATCGGAAAATGCAATACAAGCCCCCAGGCCAGCCCTGCTTATTACTATTTATATAAAAATGTTCGGACTATATTTGAAAGGAGCCTAGTGATACCTGGTATGGCTATAGAAAGATTTATCCATCCTGACTTGCTGGCGGCAGAGTAGAAGATCCTGCAACTGAGCAACTTAAGAAGAGTGACCAGCATTGATTAAGAGTTTTGACCAGATTTTGGGGAGAGAAACCCAAACACCTTTGCTGCCCAAAGAGGGAAGAGGCCAAAGTGCCTGATTCTCTCTTTTCCATCAGTTTTGCACCCTATGGCCTGCGGTAACATTTGGCATGCTGTGGACTAACCCGGTGCTCTGGAGAACAACTCCCAGCAGCAGCCTGGCAGTCAGCCACGGCTCAGAGCTTGTCCTTTACCAGGCAAGATTTCCCATTGATGACATGGGGATGTTTGACAGCTCACCATTCCAGCCTTTAGGACCACTTTAACAGCTGCTCCATCAACCCACACGGGCTCCTCCCAGCATCACAGCCCTGCATTGCACAACCACACCTAACCACCACACCGTCCCAGAACCTTCCACCAAAACATTACCAAACGCTTCACAAGCACTAATGAATTAAGTCCCAGCATCCTAATTAACTCCAGGAGCAGAGAAGCAGACTGAGGTGTCCCTGTCTCCCTGTGAGCCTGCTGAGGAGCCAGGCATGGCAGACAGACCTGCAAGCTCCCTCCCTCTGCTCAGCTACAGACCTGCAAGATATTTCAAAGGCTCTTTCCAAAACAGAAAGAAAGGAGGAAAAAAAAGAAAAGCTTTCTGTTTTCCTTGAAAAGCAAGTCGTGCAACAAAGAAAGCACTAATAAAGGTTTCACCATCCAAATTAAAAGTCAAAGGCAGCAATAAAGTGTCTCTGAAATATAAGAAACACATTGTGCGCAGTGTGAAATTTATTGCTGTCTAGCAGAATGAAGCCAAACATCTTAATATGGAAAAACACCACTACTTTTGACCCAAACAGATTTGGAACAGGAAGTAAAAATGAATCACCCAACTGCAGCCTCCCCTCACTAAGAGGAGCAGCAGCCAGTGTTTCCTGCCCACCCTCGCCCTGTCCATGGCCGCCAAGGTCTGCACACTGTTTGCTCAGGGGCCAATCCCACCTAAAACAGAGAGTTTGTTATTAAAGCTGTTGTAGGCAAGATCAGGCCTTTATTGAAGGGGATTCAGCTGGGAAGAGGCAGGAAAATGGAACTGCAGGAATCACCCCAAATGCTAGATCCATTTGCAAACCGCACAGGGACAGGCTCCCCTACAAGGAGATTACCCTTCTTTCAGTGGCTCTCTCCATTTTCAGCAGCTTGACTCAAGACAGGCATGTTTCAGGAGTTAATTTTGGTTTTACTACATCATCACCAGCAAACTCTGAGAAATTAAGTCAAGCCCCAATTGGCTCAAAACATAATTGCATTTCTCTTAAATAATAGCTTTGCATTATTTCATTTTTTGTTGGGTTTGGGTTTGTTTTTTTTTTTGAGCTCATGCGTATTACAATCTAATTATATTTTAAAGCTTTCATTTGCAGCTACAGGAATAATCCAGAAAGATATAGATAAGCTAATTTTCAAATCATGACGAAGGACATGAAGATTTAAGAAAAGTGACAGACCAAAGGACTTGGAAGAAAAAAAATGAAACATGCAAAACTGAAAGTCCGTTATCTCTTTTGTTAAAGCCAGTAACTCAGTGCCAAAGAGAATGGCTTTAAGACCTCAGCAGAGCAAACACTGAATATCACACATGTAATGCAGCAGAAAATGCCATTTACACAAATGCTACACACTTAACAGCAGCTCAGAACCTGGTACTCTGACAAAATTCTGCTTTCAGCAAATCTCATAAGTATCATTTTACCAGGTAAAGCAGATTTTTCCTGCAAGATTCTAAAAGATTACATGCCAGGTGTAGAACACTTCATAAAGCAGAATTAGATTTTTGCCTTGCGTGATTTTTTAATTTTTTTATAAATAATAGCAACCAGCAAATTACAGCCATTAGTACAACACTGCCTTCACAGCAGATTTATGGCAGCATTACCAAAAGCAGAATTTCAACCAACACTTCTCAGTAACACAGACAGCTGCAGAACCAAGGGGAAAAAAGCACATAAGCATGCACAACCACACATTTTGTGCATTACCATCCAAGACTTTTACAAGGATGGGTGTTTTGTGCCACTGTTCTGCAAGACAGTACCCTAAGCACGCACAAGGGTATGGTACACTCTCCTGCACACAGTGACCTCCAGTCCTACCTCATATTCTTTTAAATCCCTCACCTTCATGCTCATAAATAGAGCTTTGGCAGAGGGGCTGCACTGCAAGGAAGGAAACTCACCCCACATTCCTGGTTACAGTGCTACATGAAATCCTCCCTCTGCCCCAGCAAGCTCCCAGCAAAAATATCCAAGTTTATCACACCAAGGAAAGAACAATAAGTGGGAATCCGAAAAGGCAGACAGAAGCACCGCCAAAAAATCAGAGCTCTTTCTCAAAAAAAGGCCCTCCCTTAGGAAGCCTGCCAGCCAAACCCGATCACGAGGCTGTTTTCCAAGGGTGAATAGAGTTCTTATTGACACAGCTTATGTCTGCAGCATGCAGCCCTCCACAAGGCTTTCAAGAGCAGATCGGATTACACAGATGCATTCTCTCTGATTTTATGCATTCAGAAGCCCTCAGACATAAAAAACCCGGCTCAGAAGGCCACCGCTTTTTCAGCTTGCTATCGGCCTACGTGCTTTTACAAAAAAATCCCCAGGCAAACAGATCCTGGCACCTTTATTTGGGCTCCCGAGGCCCTCCCCTTCACTCAGCAAGGCCATATAATTTGGAGGCAAAGACACAGATTTGCTCCATGTCAGTAATACAAGACGACTCATTCCCATGGTGAGTACTGAGCATCAGAATGGGAGAAGAGAAAAAACAAGTATCTGCTGACACCATTTAAAATGGGAGACGATAACGTCGCCCTGGGTAGACAATCCTTCCTGGAAGATGGCATGGAAAAAGAGGAGGATACACACCTTCTAAAAGAACAACATGCACTGCATAGCTTAGCAGGCAAGAAGTGCCCAATTGCAAAAGCACCACAAGCACAAATTCAGGTAAATCATCTAGCCAGGGGCAGCAATTTGCACACATGGGAATCTGGAGAAAACAAACTAAAAGGATCCATTTATACGATTTCTATACTTAGAGGGCACAATAAGGAATTCCATTTCAGCGGCAGACACAGATAGAAAGTCTGGGGTACCTATAATGTTGCATTAGAGGTGAACAGAGAACTACAAAATGTTTTATTATAAATGCTCTAGTTTAAAGACTGTGTTTCAGCAAAAGAGACAAGTCTGTGCTTAAATCAATATGAAAAATTAGAACCTGAGCATTGCCCTAGAGATGGTTGCATGAACTGCCCACAGGTCTGGACTACACCAATTAAAAAGAAGCTCACAACCNGTACATTACACAATAGGTAAGTGGATCCCTATCACCTAAAAAGGAACTCCTGCATCAACTCAGCCACACTGAACTGAAACTCCTCACCGAAATATTACATACGGCAAACACAGTAAATCAAGCAAGCTTGAGCTTCGGAGCTTTTAAGGGATTTTAAGAGCAAACACACACTGTTCAATAAAGACATTCTCTCTTCTCTGCTTCCAGGCTGCAGTCGCTACCCAACCAAGATTTTCTAGCAATCTGCAAAAGTTTCGCAAAATGAGAATAGATTTTTCTCACATTTTCCTGATGGCTACTGGGAGGCTGGACCTGGGCAATGAAAATGCAGGATGCCATGTCTGTCTGAGGTGGCAGTTCTTTGGCTGGATGTTTGCACTGTTCTCAAAGCACACCAAGAGAGCCATCACTCCTATGACTACCTTTGGATACTGAGATCTAAGCAAACTGTGCTTTTCAGTGCTCAGCCTCCCTCTCAATGAGCAGCCTCATGTTTCTAGTACTCTGTTTCCACACGTGACTTCTAGTATGTTCATGGTCCAAAAAGCCTGCTCTTATGAATGCTCCATACTCTTTCCCAACACATCTGAGTCATGCAATGGTTCACTCCACTGACAAAGCCAAGTAGTCACCACCAGCATAGAAGGGGCGTCCTACTGTGGGCATCAGTCACCAAATCCTGACTGTAGATCCATCATCTTCACCTCTGCCTGCATTAGCCACAAAGAAAATCTTCATTTGTTTTCAGGCTCCTGACTAAGCTGCAGGCATTGGTGGCTAGGACAGCCATGGTTTGACTTGTGCCTTTAGGAAGATCCATTTGCCAGAAAGCAATGCAGTTATGCTGTGGCCCAGCCTCATCCTGTCCTGCCTGGGCCCCCCAAGTCATTGTGTCAACACAACCATTTCTGTGGCCACGTGGAGAAGCTGAGTGATGGCTAAAATTAGCATCTTTTTTTTCTTGTCATTCTGCAAGATTATTCTTAATTCACAAGGATGGATGAGACTGGAGAAAAAGGCCAGAAGTAGGACCACTTCCACCACAGCACCAGTTTCAAAATTGATTTGCAAGGTATGCTGCAAAAAGTAAGAAAGCCAGCCTCTCTCTCTCTGCAGTCACAAGTTTTTAAGTTGCATTTTGAGATTCCCTTAAACGTGCAGAACAGCCCCTCAAAACCTCACATCTGAAGGCATCATAAGTGCAAAATTCTAAGCTCCACATATTCCTCTTGCCAAGATGGGACAAACCCAGGAGAAAACTTCTAGGTCTATAAAATTCTAAGAATAACATTTAAGGCTCATGCCAGCCATTCCCCAACAGAGAATAAGAGGGCAGAGCAAGCCCCCGTTGCTTGTGAAGTGGAACTGGGCATGAAAACCACTAGAAAATCCTCTTTGTGGATTCAACATCTCAGAGGGACAACTTCCCAGCATCCCTAGTGTCGGTAACCTTCCTGCAGCACGTGGTCCAGCACTGGGAGGGAGGAATGACAGGTCTAGATCCGCTCCCTCTTTCTCCATGTGTGTCCCTCACTCCCTCACAGCAGCAGAAAGGATGCGGCACCCTGAATTCTGCTGACCTGGCCAAATGCTGCAGGACACTGAGCAGGACAGTTTACAGCACCACGGGGCTAATTTCCTTGCTGACCACCAGGTCTGCTTTGGGCTCCTGCCAACATATCCCATTAAAGGCCCATAAGGCAGCACCAGCTCTGCAGCAGCCACACAGCTGTAAACAGGCTGAACCAGGTGCATACATAAAACTCAGCCACTCCTAGGAAGGCCAACTGAGCCCAAAGCAGACTGCTCCTTCTCCTGCTATAAGCACATCCCATAATACTTAGAAGCTTCAGCACAATCCATTGTCTTCAGAGAAACACTCAAACCACCAAAATAGTTCTCAAACTTTTCTGGGCCATCTCTACTTTAAAACGACTTCATTTAAATATGTACCATGTCTATATATATAAGCACACACACCAAGGGAAAATAGCACCCGTGAGCAGAGCTGGTGCCCACACACCGTAACTCTGCACAGCCTCCCAGGTCTGCCTGTGCAGCTCCACACCAGTACACCCCTACAGCAAACCAGAGCCACTTGAAGCTGCCCCAGGAAGATCCTGCCTCACTGGCAGGAGCACTGAAAAGACCACAGCCTGCAGGCTCTCCACCAGACTTGCTAACAGTCATCTTTCTTGGGGTATGGAGAGTAATGGGGGCAGGGAAGTTTTAAGACCAAATGACAGTCCTTTAAGTACTTCACTTCTGCATGAAGCTGAACCCCCAAGTCCTCCCTTCAGGACTTTTTTCCCTCCCAGGACCGAGATGCATGATTTGGACATTCATTAGTAAATTAAGCTCCAAGAAGCAAGACTGTGCCATGTAAGACATTTCTCCAACTTGAAGAACAGTACCATTGCAGCCTCCACATACCACCTTAACACCAAAACACCCACAAGGAGGACCCATAGGGGGAAAACATCTCTGCAACCCCATGGAAGCTGCTCTGTGGAAATTTTAACTGCATTACTTCTGCTTCTGCATAATCCCAGAATAACTAGTTTAATTCAGACTGCTCCAACTCAGACACTCAATAGTTTCAACACGGTATAGACTATAACCTCGCTCTAATTACAGGATCATGTTACGTGTCCAACAACTGCTGCAATTTAGTCTTGCCTGATACACCCCAGCTGAAAATTGCTCATCCCACCTCTCACTCTTACTTTTTGGCAATCTTTGAATGGAGGCAGGGATACCTAGCAACACCTCAGCATCTGACACACTCGCACCCCAAGCCCCAAAAAGATTAAGTCATTATTTCCTTGTGGTAACAAAGGCAATGACTTCCCTCAGTGCAGAATAAACTAGTTTTAGGCAAATAGCACAGACACGACACTACTGTTCATACACTTCCCTATGCAAACACAATATAGGATTATTGCTAAGAGCCACAACACCACGAATTCGCACGTCGCTCCCCGAGCCAGGTGCTGATCACACACGGAGCCTATCTGCGCAAGAGGGGAGTTTTCAGAGAGGCAGAAGCTGCAGGACCAGGCAATCGGACTTTCACTACCTCAAAGGCAGGGGATGTTCCTTACAGCAGCGCACGTCTTGCTTTTGAGCTCAAAATTGCATCCGCAGCTCCCGCTGCCATGAAACGGGAAGGTTTTCTCCCCGCAGCCGCTCGCCCGCGCCTGAGCCGAATGTTAACAGGTCTCTGCCTCGCGTCAGCTTCACCACCGCCTCATGCTCGGCCGGGGAATGTTCCGC
>VXAD01007287.1:0-110063 GCA_013399195.1 Dicrurus megarhynchus
GCTCCCGTCCCGGCCCCGCCACGCCCGAGGCCACCGCGCCCCCGGGGGAGAGCATCGCCCGCCTCGCCCTCCCTTCCCCGGGGCCCCAGCCCCGTGGGGTTCCGCCCGCCGCGCCCCGGGGGAATGTAGGAGGACTGGAGGAGCGGCACTGGAAGGGACACCCCGGTCATACCGGGTAAAGTTTTTATTTCAGCTTTACTCTCTTGCGGAGGGTGCAGAGGAGGCCGGCTACTCCCGCGGCTGGCTCAGAGCTCCCACATGCCAGGGGTGGGGGATGTTTTCCCCACACTGCCCAGCCCCCGGCGGCGGGGCAGCGCAGAGCTGGAGCTGGAGCAGCAGCGGGAGAGGGCAGCCGGGCTATGCGCTGAAGCTCCTGAGACAGGAGCAGCGGGACGTGACAGCTGCCCCTCCTCACCAGACTATAAAAATACCCGCGGAGCTTTTTTAGTTTTGGGTTATCTTTATTTTACAGTTTATAAAAAGCTTTTCCCAATCCGTGTGCTCCATTAAACTTCCGTCCCGTCGTGCAAATTGCTGTGGACTTTGACTTCCAAGTTCACCTGCTTCATTTTCCTACCCTGCCCCTGGCAGACGCCGCCGTTTTCCCTCGGCGGATGAACGTTCCTGACGGTGCAGCACCGGCTGCCCACGGCCTTCGGGGCGCCCCGGGGCAGCTCCACCTTGGTGTTCAAGGGGTGCTCCTCGGCGGCGGCCCTGGCGGCCTCCCGCTTCCTCCGCAGCTTCCGGCACTTCCTGGCGAGGAGGCAAAGTCCGGACAGCACCAGCAGCAGCAGGGTGAGGGCGGCGAAGGCGCTGCCCAGGGAAGCGCCCGTTTGGGACAGGGAGGCCGCGACGGCAGCTTCCTCCTTCTCCAAGAGCAGCGACTTCATGTTGGTGCCGTTCTTCAGCTGGTCGCCCTCGTTGTCGTAGATCAGGGAGTCATCCAGCGCCGGCCTCCCGGCCCCCTCGGCCAGGTCCCTGCGGCCGCGCTGCCAGCGGCGAGCCAGGGAGCGCTGGACACGGGCCCCGGCCGTGCCCTCCGGGCCGATCACGTAGATCACTTGGAGGTACCACTGGTGTCCAGCTTCCACCTTTCCCCAAGGGAAGGCACGGACAGAGGGAATGTTAACGATGGCTTTTACATCAAGTGATTCTGTTAAAAGCTGGTGTGTTTTGTGTTCTGTTTCTGACAGTCAGGTCAGTGGGTTTTTCTAAGCACTTGCAGTAACACTGACCACTCAGTGAGGTGTCCAGCCAATGGCAAGAATTCATTCAGGAACATGAGTAATACGTTTTTAAAGAGCCTTTTCCTGAGTGCTTCAGGAAAAAAAAAATTAAATTACCAGAATAATATCCTAATCTCCATTGCCTGTGTCAGAGTTGAATTCTGAAGGCCCAGAGCCTACAATGCACCAAGTGTTTGGGAGGTCCTGGACAGAGATGTCAGTTTTGGGCTATCAAAACCCCTGGATACATACCTTGTAGAGAGCATCCACCTTGAGAGTAAATCCATCGACTCCGGGCATGCTGCTCACCGAGTGGAACTCGGACAGCTCGGAAGCGAAGTGGGCGTCAAAAGGCACATCGTGGAAATACTTATCCGTCACTTCTGGCTGGTTTCGGTCCTGGAAGTCAGAGAGGTGTCATGAGAGATGCTGTCTGCTTTCCCAAGGCAGGCTGGAAGCCAGGGCACTACCTGCACAAGGAATCTAATCCGAATGCCCCATCTCCACACCTACACGCAGGCATAGATTAAGGAACACTCATGGACAAAGAGTAGGGAAAAACTGATCTTGTGTTCACAGTTCGCACCAGCACTGCTGAACATCCGCCACGTTTCTTCCCTCATCCCTTTGCTGTCACCATCTGCTCATCGCCAGAGAAAATCCCAAATGGGAAGCAGCAGCAGGGGACTCACCAGGAGGAGGAATCGGTGTTTCAGGTACTTGTTGGGTTGGATGCAGCCGTACTGGGGCCCCTCGTTGTAGACAGTGCCCGTGGGGTCGAAGAAGGGCACGTAGCCATCCCTGCCTGTGCACAGGTAGACCTTCTCCAGCTGCAGCTTGTAAGCGGCGTTGAGGTTTTGTTCCGGGTGCCAGAGCACACGCCCATACAGGATTTGCCCTGGGGGAGGTCGGGAGAAAGAGGGGCAGGTGAAATTCCCCAAGCAGGGAAATGCTGCTAAAACCAAATGTGCTGGACCACACGTGGCTCTGGGTTTAGATTGTTTGGGAAGGGCTTGGTGCGTGTGGGTGACAAAACATGGTGCCAGGGCATGTTGTTGTTTTACAGGGCTGCAAGATGCTCAAAATGTCATTTATTGCTGGGGAAGAGGCAAAGCCAAAGCTGGGTTTTGCCCTTTCCTCTCCAAGAAACACGTGGCAGAAGCGATGGCAGAAACACTGGGCACAAGCAGAACAGGAGATGTAAATCCTACCCTTGGAAAAAGCCCCTTTGTAATCCATTTCTGCCAGAGACATTTCAGATTTGGTGGGGTCCATTAGAAACACCTTCTCATTGTTACAGAGCTGAAACTCCGTGTTCAGGGAGTAAACAACTGGAACTGGGCGGTTTGTCTGCTGGAAGGCAATCGGGATCAAAAACCTGGAATTGGGACAAGGAAGGAAACAAAGGAGAGACGAGGTTTGGACACATACAGCGCAAAGGGGCTGACCCTACCCTGCTGCCGTGGGGATGGGGCCTCCTTACCGCTCGGGAGCATGAGCCGTGCAGGGCAGGGGCTTGTCTCCAGGCTCTGCCCACGGCTGCGTGGGCTGCACCGTGCAGGGGATCAGGAAGATGGTGTATTCTCCAGAGTAATCCTTCCTGGGAACAGACAGGAGACCTTGCAGTCACCAAGCAGAGCTTTGAGCTCTTCACCCAGGGCAGCTACCTCTCTCTTGCCCCAGCAATGTCATCCAGCAGTCCCTGAGGGGCAAATGTGACCTTCTGAAATGCACTGTCACCTCTGGGATCAGTCTATCCACAAGCTTCATTGCTGGAAAAACACCTTTACAAGAGGCTGAGCTGATTTTTCTCTCAACAGAACAGTGTTCCAGCCCTGACAGCAACTCCCCACATGCTCCAGCTCTGACCAAGCTCCTGAGCATTCCACACTATTGCTGTGGCTGCTGGAAGGGCGCCAGGGAGAACACAGTGCTGTGGGAAGCTGCTGAAGGGGACTGGCCTCCAGCCCTCACCTGTTGTAGGAGCTGGTTGCTCTCCAGAGCTGGTAGGGAGAGTCGAAAGTCTGAGCGCTCCACAGCAGCTGCAGGTCAAATTCGATCCCTCCCAGGTGCTCTGGAGTCATTAAGGAGGACCTGACGTCTGGCAGGCTGTGGTGCTCCATGACAAACAGCCCTGGGGGAGGACAAGGAGGTGGCAGGAGGCAGAGTACGGAGAGGTCCCACGTGCACCTCAGCACAGAGGGGCTCCCGGTGGGGAGAGGGACTTGTTCTGCTGCCCGTGCTGCCAGAGCAGAGCCGTGTGTGACACTGGTTTGTGTCCCTGTCAGGATCGCTGCCCTCACCTCTGAACTTGGCCTGCGTCTTGAACTCGATGACCAGCCGGCCATCCTCGCGGATGTAGATGCGGATTATCTGCAGCCGGGCCGAGAGCACGCTGTCCGTCTGGATCCCTGCAAGGACAGCGGCACTGGGAGCCCACACAGCACGCTCGCTCCTCGCTCGCTCCTCGGCTGGGCTCTGCCAGCCCCAGAAGCGTTTGGGAGATCTCCAGAAGGCAGGGTTTTAGTTGGGATCAGCCTCCAGTGAGCCAGCTACACATTTGCTCTGTTATCCATTGGCTGCCTAAGCCCCCGGCAAGCATAAAGGGAAGGAAATAGTCCGAGTTCCCCCCTCCCCCAGGACTCTGGTGGCAGTGCAGGAACTAAGGGAAAAATAATGAAGGAGCCACTTCTTCCAGAGCCCTTGGAGTGCCTCAGGCTCACCTGTCCTCCAGAGAACGGTGTCGTAGAAGAAGGAGAACTCCATCTCCGTGTGGTGCTCCAGGGAAGCCCAGCCCCTCGGGGCCGTCACGTAGATGTAGGACACGTAAAGAGGAACGTGGACTGTCAGGAAGGACTGGGCAGAGTCCCTTACCTGGCAATACAACCCCAAAAAGGGGGTTATGCACCTTCAAATGGAGTCAGAGGTGACTCTGAGCATTCTTTACGTGTAGGTACCTGAAATAACCTGTGTTTTAATTCATGGGCAGTGCTAAGGCTTGCTGGGGCTGTGGGACAGAGGAGCTCTGGGCACAATTTCACCTCAAAACCCCCCAGTTTGCAAGGCTGTGAATTAAAAATCAGCAATTCTGCTTGCTCAGGCCTCCCACAGCTCTCCATTTATTATCTGCAGAGTGCAGCTGTACTTTGCAGGCCCCAGAGAATTCAGGGAGACGTTCCAGCCTGGCTGGTGCCAGGCCCCACATGCTCCACTGGGCACTTGTTCAGGCCAAGTAGCTCCTCTGGATTTGTGCAAACAGTTGGAGCTATAAAAGGAAAGTTAATGAAGTAGTCCAGGCTGGCAGGAATTAAAAGAGATGATGCTGGCCATAGCAATGTGACTGGGAATTTAATGCAAGAACCTAAGGGAGATGCAGTGGGATGCACATGGATAATGCAGCCACGAGAGGGCAGTGACACACCTCAAATAGTGAAAGCCACTCATTTAAAGATCCATTTTTGGCTTTTGGTCTGCCAGTCTGTTAATTAAGAAATTAGTTAAAATATCCCATGACTTCCCTCTGTTGTGGAGCATGGACTGATCTGCTTCTGCTCAGTCCTTTGCTCATTCCTATTGGCTGAGAGCATGGTCAAAATTATAAAAGAAGAGAGCCCAGCTGAGAATGTTTTGTATTTCCAGTGTGGCTGTACATTAAAAAAGTACTATTTTCCTGGTGCTCTGAAGATTAAGAGAATAATAAGATTAAGAGGTAAATAAATGAACTAAGTGCACACAGCACTGTTCTCTTCCAGGTGAGAGGGGGGAAAAGCCACGCTCCACCTGTACAGAGCAGAGCAGCAAGACCTGAGTGCAATGCAGAGCTGTGCCTGAGAACTGAGAGAGATCTGGGATGGGTGGGAGAGCTCTGGATGTGCCTCTCACCTGGAAGTCAGCAGTGACAGAGCCTCCACAGACATCAATTAATTCGGTCATGTCGTAGTAAGCGTCGAAGGTCCAGATGCAGCTCTTGAGGTTGAGGTGTTGGTACAGCTGGATGCTCTTGGGCTCCCTCACTGCGGGGTCCAGCTGGTAGGGGCGGTCATAGCCCGGGCCCAGCACGAAGCTGTCGTGGGTCACCTCGTCCAGGAACCCTGCCTCTGGAGTGAGAGACATCAGGACACTGATCCCTCCCGATTTTAAACAGCCCAAGGCCAAGTCTGGAGGTCTTGTTTCACTCCTGAATCATGGGAGCTCCTCTCCCTTCATTATCCTGGAGGTCCAACTGGACATACTCAGGTCTTCACAGGGGAAAAGGTTACAGGAATGGGGTAAGCATCCTAAAAATCAAATTTATGGACCTAATTATTCAAGGTTGAAGTTAACCTTTAAGAAATGAGGAACAGGTTGAGTATGGAATTAACAGAATGAAGTACAACTTGCTGCCCACCATGAATCTGGCATGGATGTCATTCCCCAGAGTGTCAGAGACACAGTCTGCCTGTTCTTTTCAGCTCTGACATTTCCTTCAGCAGTGAATTGATTTTGTTGCCTTGTGGGAGACCTCAGTGACCCAGACACAGCGATCCAGCCATGCAGATCCCGCTCTACCCGTGTGGATATCACAAGACAGATTTGAAAAGCAGAAAATCACCAGCACGGTGTGAACCTACAACCTACAATTTCCTCAAACATTCCCATGCCTGGAATCCCATCTCCAATGGGGTAACTCTGGTCACTGCTGTTAGACCAGGAAGATTCATTGTTATTTACATCATGTCAAGAGAGCCCAGAGGAGGACAAAGCTGCCCTCTCCCCCTTTCTTTCCAGGCTTCCATGTTCAGGAAGCAAAGGGTGGCATTGAAGGCTACCTGAGATGCCTCTGAGGTCTCTGACAGTGACCAGGTTGGAGCAGACGTGCTGGTGCCTGTAGATGGACTCGGAGAGAAGGAAATGCAGGTTGTGCAGCGGCAGCGTGGAGATGAGGGGCAGCATCCCATCCTGGTGGGGGATCTGCACCGAGATGTGGATCCTGGAACAAGCAGCACGTGAGACAGCAGAAGAGAGCAGCCTGGCAGGCACAGGATCCCCACAGCAGCACAGCCCAGGCAGGTGAGCCTGATGTTCAGTTTGAGCTGGATTTCCCCAGCTACACATCTGCTCCTTAAGCTGTCCCACCAATTCCCAATTCCTGAAGGGAAGGGCACCCCCTCAGCAGAGCAGGGTGTGAGAAGAGAGTGGGAGCTCGAACCCCAGCACCCCACGCTGCAGGAGGAATGTGTGTTGTCCTTGTGAGCCCAGGCACCTCTGTAACCCCAGAGGGGCTGGAGAAGGGCTGCACTCCCCCTTCTCCAGGCTCGTACCTGTTGGGATGCTCCTTGTGCTTCACATCCAGGTACTTGAGCGTGGCAATGAACGACTGTGCCTGGAAGCCTCGGGCTGTCCCCGCAACCACGGGCGTGTGACAGATGGCACTGTCTGTGCCTATGGTCACCACGTTGCTCCTCAGGGGGGTCCCCACGTGGCCAGCCTTGTCCACAGCCTTGGCCACGCAGCGCACGTGGAACCGCCGGCTGAAGTAGATGCTGTCCAGCACCTGAGGGAACGAACGAGGAGGAGGAGGAAACCAGTGGTGCTTCCAGCAGGCTTAAGGAAAAACGGCGCTACATTTTCTAAGCCCAAACACCCATGGCCTCACACCAAGTCCCAAATCCAAGGAGATTTTAGGCTGGAATCTCTGCAGCCCTGCCTACCCTGTGGTTGATGCTGGTGAAAGGGGTGTTGTCCGTGATGGTCTCGAAAGGCGACCGGGCTCCGTTCCCGTCCGTGGGGGCTGCCACTTCCCAGCTGAACTGTATGGAAGACTGGTTGATCCCGGCCTCGCCGCAGCGCTCCCTCATGAGGGCGTACTTGGGGAAGTGAGGGTCGCAGGGAGTGACGCAGATGAGGGGGTAGCCTGGGGAAGGGGATTTCTTAGCGCCCTCCTTGGTCACTTCTTCCACGCGGTCGTAGTCAGCCAGGGTGACGACCTGTGCGGAGGCAAGAGGGCAGCACTCAGCAGGGGATGAGGGAAAGGGTGGAAAAAGCCATCCTTCCCTCCCACGTTGCCACTGCAGCTCTGCATTTTATTTCAGAAATCCCACAGCGGTTTCCAGACTGTACTTGAAGGGCACTAAATCACATCCACTCACCACGGGAGGTGCTGGGAGAATCAGGCTCCCCGCCGCCTCCTGATCCAAAATAGTCACTGTGGCAGTGCTGGTGTCTCCAAGAACTGCTTCCACCGGGTCATCTGGGCCCAGCACCAGAGAAAAGGACTCGTGCCATTCCCGGTCTTCGTTGGACATGATCTCCACCTTAAACATGATGTGGGCCACGCCTGTGGGAGTGAGTGCAAGAAAAACAGAGAGAACTCAATTCATCATCAGAGACTGCTCTCAAGTTCTCATACAAACCCCACACAGCTGCTCTAGGCTGTGACCATGGAGACATTATGATAAAATACGCATTATAAATTTTATTTCCACTCATTGCTGCTAATAATTTACCCACAGGAGTCTACTCTAAACATAAAACTCCAGCTATGACAACTGATCCAATCGATCTGGTGATAGATTTACTAACAGATGCCGTCTGAGGATTAATAATGACTGTCTTGTATTAGCTGTCTGGAAGAAAAATCTGGGATGCAAAGCACATTTCCCATCCCTGCTGTCCCTCAGACCGGTGTGCAGAGCTGTTTGGTGAGGGCTCCTTGGTCCAGCAACACGGTCTGAGGTGTTCACAGCCCTACCTTCCCTGAGGAGGACTTTACTCTGCCAGGTGCCAGTGCTTCTTCCTCTGGTCTGATCACCCTTCATTTTACATGTCAGCTTTTTTGCATAATAAAATGACAGCAAACCTCGTGCAGAAAGTGGCTCTCCCCAAATCTCCTGCATGTTCTGACGCACACAAAACGTCCCTGGTCGTGCCCCCACCTCTAACCCTCCCTGTGAGGCCCTTTTACCTGGGCTGAACTTGAGCATGCGACTCTTGGGGTAGTAATCCACGCCGGCCTGCGCCGAGCCGTCGCGGGTGCTGCAGCGCACCTTGGAGGTCCTGTTCTGGTCCCCCCTGCGGACCACCGGCACGTTCAGCACAGCCACTCCCTCCGGCCCCGGCGGCTCCCGCACCTGGTACGCGGCCTCTTCGAACTCGATGGTGGGGGCTGCAGGAAGAGCAGGGAGGGAAAAGCCCCAGGTTTGCACCCCCTGACTGGTTCAGCTCAGCTCCTTTCGGGCTCATCCGCACACCCTCAGAGCAAGGGGCTCCTCAAAGCAGGGGCCAAAAAGATTTGGGTGTGACTTAGGGCAAAACCTAACAAGTGTGTTGGGCTACAGAGGATGGCAAATGACTCTCCCATCCCTGCCTCCCACACACCCCCAAGTCCTCGCCACGTGCTGGTGCTCCAGCTCCCACAGGCCATCACACCAGAGGGACCTGGCATCCCTCTTCTCCCCCACAGATCTCTCCAGGCTGTGATGCTGTGGAGGGAGGGGAACATCTCCCAGGGGGAAGCACAGCAACTCCAGCTGCAGGGGAGTGGGAAACAGGAGAGGCGGTGGGTCCAAGCACTGTTATTGAACCCCTCCCTCCGGCCCAGCCCAGTGCACACCAGTGACCTGCACGCAGGGCTGTGACCGTGGCACCGAAGGCATCCACGTGTACTGCACTGATGGGATTGTGCCAACTCCCTTGGAACCACCATGACATCCTTGCTGAGCAGCCTCACTCACCGTCCTCGTCATTGGTGACAGTTACGGTGGCCACGTCCATCTTCCCAATCCTAGCTCCGCTCCAATGGTTTCCAAGCGGGCTGCCCAGATAGACCTGGAACTGCTCTTCTGGTTCGAAGGCAGAGTCATCACTGATGTGAACACTGCAGTTCTTCACCTAAAGCCAAGTGAAGAGGAGAAAGCAGCAATCACTGACAAATCTGATAAAGCCAGGTAAAGGCCAGGCTGTACTTCCCCATCCAGGGTTGCGCATCAGAGTGCTGTCCATCCTGGAAGAAACCCTTCTATTTTCAGGGCTGCTACTTCAGCGTGAACAAATCATGCTGTTACATGATGAGACACAGCAGCAAAAGCATCTCCTTCCACAAACCCACAGCTCTCTGTACAACAATCCCGAGTCCTCCTGACGCATCAGATTTGCATTTCACAATTTAACCGGTTTAATCATGAAACACACAACCCCTTCAGAGCGGGTCATACTGCCAGGAAAAGAATTTGTGTCATGTGAAACCAGCCTGGACAACTCTGTCAGCTCCCTCTGATGATGGAGAGCCAAGGAGGAGATGTGAACCTCTCTCAGCAATGGGTCTTGGTTCCTCCGCAAGGCAGGTCCAGCTCACCTTCTCCCCTTTGAGGAAAGTGATGCGAGACTCCTCTGCGTCCCTCCTCTCCGTGAAGTCCTCCATGACCTGTGCTGTCTGGCTCCGGGTGTAGCACCTGACAGAGGACTCGTAGCTCAGGTCCCCTGTGCGGAAGATGGGGATGTGCAGGGTGCCCTCCTTCTCCTTGGCCGTGTAGGTGTCCTTGGTGAACTGCATGCTGGGCACTGCAGGGGGGCAGGAACAGAGCCAAGCAGTGTTGAGGATCCACAGGGAGCCAAGAGGCCGGAATGGAACAGATCCAGCTGCCAGGGATAACTTACCATCTTGGAAGATGTCATTAATGGCCACAATGGCTTGGAACGGCTTTGCCAGCTCGGCTCCATGGGGGGAACTGAGGTAAACAACAAAAGTCTCCAGCCCTTCTATCACTGGGTACTGAGCATCATCCAGGATTGTCAGGGGGCAGAACTGGGAGGAAAGTGGAATTCCTGCTGTTAGAGGTACAAAGCTTTCGTCCTTCCCAGCACTCACATTTGGGAGTCTAGTGCAAAGCCATTATGTCATTATGTTTTCTGAATCCATTAATCAATGTAAAGAACGTTCTGGATAAATCCAGCATATAATTTCAGAGAACAGGCTGCCATCTTTGGGGAGATGTGGCATGACCAAATCTCCCCTGGCTGGAGTGCTGTCAGGGTGGGAGTCTGTGCCTAGCAGACTCATTAACAGTTCTCAAGTGGCCCTGAGAGGATTTTCAAAACAAATGGCAGATCTGCACAGAAACACAAGACAAGTGCCACCAGGCAAAGCAGACTCAGCAGGAGTCCAAGTGGCTCCTCACCTCTTCTGTCTTGCCTGGCCTGAACTCTATTTTCCTGGAGCTGGGGACATAATCAACTCCTGGGCTGGCCGAGGGCGGGTCTGATGTCCGAGTGGCACACCACACCGACGTGGGCGTGGAGAGGTCAGGTCCCTGCCGGAGCACCGGAATCTCAATGTGTCCTGCACCACCAGATGCACGAGAGAGAACAAACTGAGAGAGCAGCCATGTACCACAAACCCACTCCTTTCCCTTCAGCACTGCTCCTGCCCCCAGCCTCCCCCTCGGCGCAGAGGGAACCACAGAGCCCCTCTGCACATCTTTGACAGTTCTGCTGCGCCCTGACTCGCTCCTTCTGACACATCTTTCTGGTGAAAGCTTCCGCAGTGAGCCCCCCAGCACAACCCCCTGCTCTTCACCTGCAGCCTCGCTGACAGTGAAGGTGGCGTTCCCCAGGAACACCGTGGAGGCGTCGTTGGGACCGGTGATGACCACGTTGGCCGAAGCCCGGCTGCCGATGCGGGCGTTGTCCGAGGCGTCGGCCAGCACCACCTCGAACTCCTCATCCTCTTCATATTCACTGTCATCGATCAGAGTGACGTCACAGCTCACCACGGTGACACCCGGCCCCAAAACGAGGCGGTTCTCATCCGTCAGCCCCCGGGACTTGAAGTCGGAGCCAGATTCCAGCATGTAAAGGCTGCTGCCCTTGGCTGATTTGGGGATGGTGTAGCAGATGGCAGACACGGTGCTGCTGGCATCCCCTAGGAAGCAACAGGAAAACTCCATCATTCTTTTGAAAGTGGAAATACTTTTTTTATCTATTTGGTGGAGACACTGTTCACTTAAATAATAAAGCAGCGTTCGGAAAAGAGGGTGAGGTATGAAAAAGAACACTATCCCCGCTCCTGAACTTGCATAGCAGCCACCTTAGACCTGAATTCCAGGCACGTTCCTAATCCACACTCAGGAAACCGGTGGCACTTGCCTATTAAGGAACACACAGCCCAGTGACAGGGTCCACATAAAACACTGTCTAGATCACAGAGAAGCAGCAAACACAAGGGTTTGCTCCTGCTCGTGCTGGGAGTTGAAACAAATCCAAACCCAAGAAGCTTTAACAGCAGAGACAGGAAAGATGAAAAAAACAAACAACACTGCCCTGTGTGTGTTGCTTGCCATTGCAGTTGTGCCACAGAACCTCTTCCAAAGCATCAGAGAACACCCCAAAACCGTAGGCAGGCAAAGCCCAAGGGCTCCCTCTCTGCCACGAGGGTTCCCCCTCTGCACGTGTCCCTCCGGCGGGGCTCAGCACGCCGTCCTGCCCGGCCCGCCCCACCTTTCCGTTCCACGGGAGCCGAGAGGAAGCCGGCGCTCTCGCTGACGCGGAACGTGCTCCTGGCGAACTGCAGCGCGGGCTCGTCCTCGGGGTCCGCGACGGCGACGGTGGCCCGGCTGACGTTGCCCAGCAGGGCGTAGGCCGGCATGCTGAGCTCCACGGAAAAGCTCTCCGTGCCCTCGAACACCTCGTCGTCGTTGATGGCGATGGTGCAGGCCTTGGTGTCCTCCCGCTCCTCGAACTGCACCTGGAAGGAACAGCAATCCGGCTGCTGTCCTAGGACTGGGGTCTGGAGCTTCCCGTCCTTCCTGTCTCCCTCTTCTGACAGCAAATAACCCGCATGATTTTACAAATAAAAGACACCCTCCTTGGTGTTTTTATCACTTTTCACCCATTCTTTCCTCTGGGCTTGGTGGCAGGTATGGTCAGGCCGTCCCTTTCCCGTGTCCCCACCTACCTGCCCTGCATACTCCACATAGTCCTGCTCTCCAGGCTGTGATCCGGATCCAGCGGTGGCTGTTCCCTGCTCGGTGCGGCACAGGACAATGCTGTACTGGTTGAGGTTCCCGACCCGCCTCACGGTGATGCTCACGGAGCCAGCGCTCTCCCTGACCTTGTACCTGGAAAGGGATCAAAAGAACAGGCTGGGGAGCAAACCCTGTGTTTGTGTGACACTGAGCACCACAGACTCAGGGTGAGCGTGGCCGCTGTGGAAAATCCGAGGCACAATAATAACCAGGGACTTGGGCAGAGGGCAGCTGCCCTGTGGTGTAGCCCAGCAGGCCCCTCTCCTCACCGACAGAATTTCATTTCCACGCTGTAGGGAGCTCAGGTAAGAGCCCAGCTCCAGCTCAGCCAGGTGCTGTGACCCCCGTGCCACTCACCTGGTGTGTGTAAAGCTGAGGAGGGACCACTGGACGTGGAAGACATTGCCGCTGACCACGTTGGGTTTGCTGTCCTTCACTAGGAACTGAAAGCTGTCCGTGGTCTCCTGAACCTTCTCCTCGTGCATCACGTACCGAATGAGGCCCTGGTTCACATCCTCTGCCGGGAGGGGACATCCAGTGAGTCAACACAGAAATCCAAAGGCAGTTTTGCAGATGAGCGGTGCGGAGAACACGGATACGCGTGGCCACAGGGATCGGGGATCACAGTGGCACAGGAAGCAGTTACCCCCTCACCTCCCCTTCCCTCAGCCCCAGCCCCACAAGAGTGAACTTTCCCCACTCTGCTGACTCTGCACAGCTGGCTGCACATCTGCCAGACCTTGTGATGATCAGATGCACTTGCAAGATCTACAAGTCCTCTTTACTGCTCCGAGTCCCATCTCCAGCTCTAACGAGTCTGGGGAACCTGTGTGTGGCTACAGGACTCGGGTTGGCATCTACAAGAAATTACAGGATTTCTCCACCTGACAGCGAAGTTCAGTGCTTACTTTCAACACACTTTGGAGATCTACTCCTTTTCTTCTCCCCTCCCACCTATTTTTTCCTTATTTTAACAAACTGAATCAACTGAAGGAAAAAGGCAGCAGGACACAGCCCAGCTCCATACCCTGCGTAAAGGTGGTCACAGCTGTCCCTGGTTTCAGCTTGTTCTCCACGTGACCATTCCTGGGACCGGTTGTTATCTCGTAGATCAGCTGTTTGTCATCTGTGTCAGGATCTGTCGTCAGCAATTCCTTCTTAGTGATGAGATTGGTGGCCTGGATTAAAGCCAAACCAAGGGAGTAAAAGTGAAGCTCCAGCAGTGCAAGTCTGATTGACTGTTCACACAAAAAGCCCAGCCATCCCTCTGTCAAAACAGTTCTCCATGAGGGAAAATCTCAGGATGTGAAAGCACAGAGCAGCCTTGAACAGAGAGACATCCCACAAGGTGTTTGACAACTCAAGAAGGATTCAAATTTTGCCTCACATCGGGTTAGTTTAATTAAAAAGACAAATGTGGCTCAGAGAAAAGCAAATCCGAAGCAGCTGCCCAGCCCTATCTAGCTGGGACTAAAGTCTAGGACTAATCTTTGGGTTTCACCTGGAAACCTCTATTCCATGAGCTCTGCTGATGCTCAGGTGAGGCCCTGCTTGGCAAAAAACCATTTGCGAACAGCCTCAGATTGAAGGACTCGCTCAGGACAGTTCACGCAGCTCTGGTGAGCTCCGCGAGAGCCTCTTTCAAATGCTCTCACACGGATCTGACTCAGTTCCACCACAATTTGCTTTCTCTTCAACAACAAAATGTTTATAACAGCAGGAGAAAGAGAGAAAATGGAGCTGCTCGAGGCTGCAGGAGTGCTTTTCCTGAAGTGAGGAATTTGAGCTGAGATAGCCATTTCCTAATACAATTTCTTACTACAGCGTCTTCCACTCATTTTTTTCTGGGAAGAACCGAAGTGTTTCTTTGCAGTTAATGCTGGCTCCTCAAAAACAAGCTGAGAGTTTCCTGGGGTTTTATTTGGACTTCAGCAAAACAAAGGCATGTTATAGCAAGAAATTCCTGCACCATATCCTTGGAAAGCCATGTATCTCTGCCACGGCTGCTGCAGCACGTCATCAAGACATCTCCACCATCAGCAAAGCTAAAAGTATACCCTGGGGTGTGTACTGTCCATCACAAAAATAAAAGTGCTGAAGGATCAGGATGTGTTCCTGTGAAGCCTCTTCTCCAGGAACAGCCTGAGAAGCAGCCCAAGAGGAGCCCAGACAGATGTTTTACCTTGCCATCCATGTACTCCAGCCACTGCAGGCCCAGGTTGGTGACAACCCTGGGTGTCCCGTCATCCACAGGGAGGATGTCCACCTGGAAGCGCTGCGGTGCTGAGGTCACAACCTGCCAAAAGTTCAGGGGGACGGGTGTTACTTTGGGAGTCAGAGCCTCACCCACCACCTTACCAGCTTGGCTCCCTTCAACTCTGATGGGATCAAGGTCCTGGGGTGAGTTTTCACACGCAGAGGGCAGGGAGGGGAAGGAGCAAAGGCATCACGTAACTGAGAGCACTCAGCCCTTACCCAGCAGCTCAGCCGCCCCCGCTCTGAGAGGAGGCAGCTCCCTATGAGCTCACAAGGCCCCCTCCCATCCCTTCTCCTCCCTGACCTTCTTCCCGCCGTCCTGCACCACGAAGAGGGGGTTGGTGCCGTCGGACACGGTGAAGGTGAAGCGGTCCCTGAGCGCGCCGCTGCCGTCGTGGCTGTAGCTGACGCGGTTCTGGTAGATGTCGTCCATGGTGAAGGTGGAGGCCCGCAGGGGACGCTGCCCGCGGCCGCTGCGCTCGATCAGCCCGTGCCGGGGCGGCTGCACCACCCGGAACGTGATGGACCCGACCTGCGCCCGCACACGGAGGGGCAGAGCTGGGGACACGGCCTCGGCACTGGGCCAGGCCTGTCCTTCCCGCTCAGGAGGCCTGGACAGGGACTCTGCCCTCCCTGTGTGGCTGTTTCCAACTGGGGCTAACCCAGCACTGATTCCCGATTCCCCCCGAGCCCTGCCCTGTCCATATCCCTCTCCCAACGTGGCTCCCTACAAAACAAGGCACATGCCACCAGAACTACCTGTTCAGCTGGTCTGAGACAGCTCCCACCCCTGTGACAGCTCCGTGAACACAAGAGCAGCCCCCAGCCCTGCAGCCATTCCAGGCCATGTGTCCCTTGCCACTTCTGCCAGGGCGGAAGCAGCAAAAACCTTCGGGGCAGGATTTTGGCTCAGGCAGCCAGATCTCTTGCTGCAGGGGAAGCAGCAGCAAGGCAGAGCCAATATTAGACAGCTCAGCCTCTGGCCAGACCCAGGAAGAAGAGGAAATGCCATTTTCATCCGTGCTAGGCATAAATTCAGTGTCAAGGCCCTAAGTCTTTAAACACAAGCCCATTTTCCCGACAGCCCAGATGCGCGGCAGAAGAGGGGAGGGAGGAGGCCACGGGGGTCCTGCCTTACCTCTGTGTCAGCATCTGTTGCTTTCAGCTCAAACTCGGTGATGGTTTTTCTCACCCCTTCCTGAACTGTCATCCCAAAGCTTTGCACTATGGGTAAGGAGTCATCCACGGGGTTTATGGTGATGTCAAACACCTGGCTCACCTGGGACAGGAGGAAAAGCCTCTCTTGATGAATTCAGCCTTCCAAGAGTGTGACTTCACACACTCAGCAATCCCCAGTTTGGGTCACTGCATTTCAGCCTTGTCTAGTGAGGAAATCTGAGCTGCTAAGCCCAGATCATGTGAACGTGACCTTGTCTGTCCCTCCCCACTAATTAATTCTCCCTCTTTCTGTGATATTTATGGACATCCACTTTCCCTCCCACTCTCATTCTGTTTTGCCCCTCTCCCTCTACGTGCAGCTATGCTTTTTCTCTTTCAGAAAGCAGGAAAAAGGCATTTCTCCAGGGTCTGACTGTCGTCACCACGCCGTCAGCGCACTGGATCAAAGCTGAGCTCCAGGAGCAGTCGGCAAGCAGCTGAAAACCAGGCACTCAGATCTCGGTGAGCCAGTCCCACGAGGCCACGTGGCAGGTGGCTCCCTGTTCCCTGCACAGGGCTCGCTCCCTGCCCTGAGGGATGTGGGAGCTCTCACAGCAGGAGAAGGAAGAGCAGCCACCTCTGCCCACAGCACGTTCCCACTCAGGCAAAAGCCACGCTGGGACTGACCTCGTTTGTCCCATCAGACACAGAAAAGGTGAAGGCATCCGTGTGCTTTTCCGTGTCACTGGTGTGGATGTACTGGATGCTGCCAGAGGCCAAGTCTGCCTGGCTGAAGGAACTAATTCTTGTCCCTGGAAAATGAAAAATAGGGGAGAAATGTGCAACAGAAAGAGCAAGGCAGGGAAAAACTACAGGAAGCGGGACATATTTAGGCATAAGGACTCAGTTTTGGCTGGTTCTGCTCCAAGTCAGGCTGCCCCATGAACCTCAGCTGAGCCAGGGATTTAGCTGGCACAGAGCCTCCTAAAAATCTCCTTCTCCAAAAGAAGTCCAGGCTTCTTTTGACCTCACCCTGTTAGGAGTGGGCGTCCCAGGGCAGAGGGGGAGAGAAGCTGTGAGAAAAATGGTCGATGTAACACTTGGATTGTCACTGCTGGGCAGGACTAACCCAACCATGGCATCACTGAGGATGAGCTAAAGGTCTCCTGGCCTCACAGCAGTTTTCCAAAATGCCTTCCAAGTGTCTGCTCTCTCTGCCCCTCCTTGTACCCCTGCATTTAGAATAGACAAAGTCCCTTTTTCAGCACTGATTTATAGTGACATCTTTACAGGCCATTAGGTGTGACACAGCCACAGAAAGGTACCTGACAAGCATTTTAAGAAGCACTTGAGCTTTTTAAATCTCATTGCTGTGTTCAACAGTTTTACTGCTGCTATCAACAAACACCCTGACAAGAAGTTTGCCACCAATATATCACACTAAATGGCTGGTGACAAGTATTGGCCACACTACAAAAGACATCAGGATCTGATTTAAATAAATGAGCCAAAATGGAATGATCAGCTAAGATTTCCTCTGAGTTCATTAGCTGTAAAGGTTTGGGTTCTCTCAGTACTCCCTCCTTAGGTTTAGGTCATTTAAATTATAACTCCTTCCTGGTCTGTGACTCTGTATCTTTCTTAATCCCTCACAGACAGGAAAAAGCACAGAAATCAGAATCATCAACACATTTTAAATAACAGGAGTAGTAAAATCCTTAATTCCAGTCTCCAAAGTACAAGATTCACCGTTTAGTTTGCAATTTAGACAAAAATATTGCAAGTTTTTAATTTACTCTCAGCAGGGGTTTTGCTTATTATAACTCATTCATTATTCCTGCCCTTTCAACACGTTTTTGGTGAGAAGATGAGGCAAACCACACACTAAAGCTGAGCTGTACGGGGACTGTCTGCATCTTGAAGACACACAGCAGATATTTCCACTTTAATCTCACGTTAATGAGAAATCTAAAGCTGAGAAGAAATATAATCTTAGATTATATATAATAAAGTCAGAAGAGCATATTATGTGACAGCACAGATTTAGATTAATTCATCAGAGAGGGGCAGCACACTCACACTGTCAGCAGGCACGAAAGGCAGCTCTGAAATTCAGATCACATGTGCAGGTAATTATTTGCTGAGTTCCACAGGACTGACCAAGCCCCCTCCCTGAACAACCAGAGTTCATTATCCAGCACAACCATCACAGCCCAACGTCGCTTCCTGTCAAACTCGGTGGACGGTTCCCTTCCTCTCTCCACAGCACGGCTAGGGAAAGAGGCTGGGGTTTAGGGATCAAGGGACTTACTGGCCAAGAGGGGGACAGAAGGCAAGTTGTCTGTTCACCAGGATGGGCTGTTTCCATGGACATTAAGGGATGGATTCTTTGGGGCACTGCACAGCAAAGGCCAAAGGTTTTCCTGTCATGCAGAAGCAAGCAATAGGGCCATAAACTCAGCCAGAGGCTGAATAAATCCTCAGCTGGGATTATTGGGCTGCTCTGCCTCCACTCATCTTACTCTCCAACCCTCTGGGCTAATGGCCATTTGATTCCTAACAGGAAATGGAATTCTGTGCTGCTGCTGCCTCTGGGCATGTTTTTCCTGCAGTGAATGTTTAGGGCTCAAAAGCCTCCAGTGTTTTGCTGCTCCAAGGGCCCACCACATCCCTGCTCACCTGGGGAGGCCACGTGCTCCAGGTGCCCCAGCTGTGGCTGCCGAGTGACCTTGTAGTGGAGCTGGGAGGCCTCGCTGTCCTGGTCCGTGGCCGAGAGCTGCAGGGTTGTGATCGTCTTCACTGAGTTCTCAGCCAGCACCAGCCCTTTGTTAGTGATGATGGAGGGGGGAAATCTGTCCTCTGGAAGGGTTAAACACAAAGCTGAGTTAGGAGACAGTCACACTCCTTCCCTCGGGTTCTTGGCTCAAGCAAAAGACAACACACACACAAACATTTTGGTAATTCCGAAACAGGAACTTTGGGCCTTGCCATTAATCAGGGATGGTAACATTATAATGTCTTAAAGACAATCTAAACAGCATGAAGATACTAAGGGGAATTTTTCTGCCTTTTCAGTGAGTTTGTCAGAAGCCAAAGAACAAACCCTTACACCTGCAAAATCTCCCCATGCCACTCACTTCAAAGGCCTTTGAATTGACAGCGCATCAAAACCGCATCTCAAGAATCACACTTTCCCTTGCAATGCATGTGGGATGGGAATCTGAGCAAGCCTGAGCAAAGAAAACATAACTTCAGCACTTCTTTTTACCTATTACATGGATGTAAAAAACCTGGTCCGTCAGTTTGTTGCCATCTGCATCCATCACATCAAAGGTGAAGGGGAAGTTTCCGCCGGGATCCCCTTTCCTGTGGCTGTACACCACGTGCCCTGGAGAGAGGGACAGCAGAAAAGAGATGCTTTATTACAGGCTGCAGCATTTAATTCTTAGTTTGGAAGCAGGCTGGCACCATCAGCTGAGGCACTTGGGGCTTGACAGAGCTCCTGGATTTGGGTTTCATTACTTTCTCTCTTTATTCTTTTTCTCCTGCTGAGAGAGACTTTTTAACATACATTTAATGATACATGGATCGGCTCCAACAGAACAACCTGCTCTTAGTTCTTTCCTTCTCCCTTCCCTACTTCAGCTCATCATCCCCCTCTCATAAAGATCACAGAACCACGGAATATCTCAAACTGGAAGGGACCCATAAGGATCATCAGGTCCAACTCCCTGCTCTTCACAGGACTACCTAAACCAGCCTTGGTTTATATACTTGCCGTGATTACCTAAAATCCAGCACTCTCACCTTTGTTTATATCAGCCTGGGTGAAACTTTTGAGGGGTCCTTTGGCAGAGATCTGGACTGGACTATCAGCAGCGGTCAGCTGCAGCTGGCCCCTGCTGGGGTCCCTCCTCAGGACAAATCTGATGGTCGTGTCCCCTGAGTGACCAGCTGCTGCTTTCAGGTGCTGAGCCGTGAGCGGAGCTGCAGAGCCTGCACCAGAGGAAGCAAACCCACGGTCAGCTTCAGCCCAGCCAAGCAACTGCTTTAGGCTGGACCGCCCAGCAGCACCAGGCAATGCCACTCTTGCCCCGTCCCCGTACCAGCTGGGAGCTGCAGGTCCCTGTTGACAGCTACCGTGGGTGGCTGCTTCCTCGGCAGCTCCATGGAGAATTCCAGCCTCCCCGCCTGCGTGTAGAGCCCATCCGTGAGGGAGAAGCCGAACTCGTCAGTCTGCGCCGCGGCGCCGCTGCTCCGAGTGTAAACAATCAGCTCATCCAGAACGTCCTGGTAGGTGAAGGAGGAGCCCCTGGACAGCACTCGGCCCTGCTGCGGGGGCTCTGCCGCGCTCTGCCTTCTGCGCAGCTGGCCTGGCAAGCAGCAGAGGGATGAACAGTGGGGAGGACACGGCCTGCTGCGGACAGAGCCTTCACCTGACACCCTGCCTGGCTCTGGCACTGCAGAGATGCAGGCAGTGGGGGAACGCAGCAGAGCACTTCCCAGGGAAATGCATGCAGTCCCCATTTCTCCCATCCCACAAAGAGCGAGGGACAAGTCTCCAAGAATAGGGCTGTCCTCAAGCACAATCCTGGTCCAAACTGTGCTTTATCCCCCATGCCAGGCTCCCCTCTCACATCAGGGGCTCTCACACACACACACACACAGTGAAGACAGACAGACACTGACACAGAAAGACCCCCTGTCCCTCACCCCCCGGCCTGCCAGGACGTACCATGCTCAGGACCTTGGCTCACCACGATGACCAGCTCACTGCTCTGGGTGTCCAAGTCCTGCAGGCTGAGGGAGGCGTTGGTAACAACCACGGCTGAGCCCTCCTGCACCCGGACAGGCTCCAGCACCATCTTTGGGGGCTCGTCGTTCTGCCGCTGCACGAAGGCACGCAGCCAGAGAAAGGAAAATGAACACGGGGAGAAGACCCACCCGAATGAAATACAAGCTCCCAAATGACAGTACTGGTGCTGATGTCACCAGTCCCTCCAAATCTATCCAGCACCATGGCTGCTTCCAAGGGGGAGGAGATACCAGAGCAGTAAGCCCTGGGGAAGAAGCTGCAATGCACAACTATCCTTGGGCATCACAGGTAAATGATGTGCCTGTGCCAGGGGAAGGAATCTCCCTTTAATGCCCTTCCCACAGAGCAAAAAGGAAGGAGCAAAGCTTGCCCGTGAAAAGTGTCTGTGTGAAAGGAGAGGGCTCTGGCAGCCTGCACACCTGGATCGTGATGTTGATGCTCTGCACCTCTGACTGGCTGAAGCCGTCGCTCACATAGAAGCTGAAAACATCACTGGTGGGCTCAATGCTTTCATGGACGCTCTGGAAGTAGTAAATGCTGTTCTCCAGAACATCTTGAAGGGAAAAGGATGCATCTGTGGTCCCCGCAGACTCGCTCTGCGGGCCAAAGCTCTCGCCTGCAAACCAGAATATCACTGGTGAAAGGATGCTCAAGTGGCTGATAAACTTAACATAAACCCAGCAGCACGAGGAGAAGAAAGGCACATTGTGAAGGCTGCAGAAGGAGGGATGTTCCTTTCTACAGCTTGACTTTTCACATCTTGTGGCAGGGAAGCAACACCTGCTGTGTTAGAGTGGACAGTGGGGAAGCTGCACTTTTAGATGCAGCACAAGCGATCCCCTCCATAGGATACGACAGATGTGATCCTGTTAGGAGCACAAACCAGCCAGGAGGGAGAAAAGAGAGGCAAGCAGTTTACCTGTCCTGGTGTTTTCGATGTAGCCATAGACAGGCAGAGTGACAACGGTGACCCTCAGGTCCTCCTTGGCAGCAGTATCATAATCAGCAGTGAAGTGGTGATGAGCCAGCAGCGGGACCCTGCCCCCCTCATCCACCTGGAAAGCAACAGCAGACAACACAAATCCTTACTGAACAAGGCTGCCTCCATGGAGAAGGCTTGCCCGGGCTCTGGAGTGCTGTCCCATCCTCCCCTAGGTCTGTTAATCAGGAATTCAGCAGGGAGGTGAGGTGATATGGGAAGAACAAAGACTGCCTGGCCTCCAAGAGGAGCCTGTGAGATCTTTATCAGGGCAGGAGGGGTACTGGCAGAGTCATGCTGACCTCTCGGAAGGCAAGACTGGCATTTCTTGTTGAGGAGAGCCTTTTGAAGGCAAGGGAGGGGGAATGCAAAGCTGGAAAGGAGGGAGATGACTTCCAAAGGCTTTGATAAGGAGTGTGAAATGCTGTGTGTCAATCCAAAGCACCAGGTGTCTTCAGACTTGTCTTCTGCTCATCTCTTACACACAAGCTGGTGAAATTAGGGATGAAATACTGGATAGGGATAAGTCTGACTTGCTCCACTGATATCAGGAAGACACCCTAGGGACAGCCAGCTCCTGACTAGAACAGAGGAGGTTCAGGGATGCAGATGGACTGTCAGCTTCCTCTGGCCTCCAAGTGATTTGTTCACCCTTTGTATTGCATGACCGACATCCTGGTTTTTCCAGTGATTTCCCCCCAGTCCAGGAACACTGTTCAGCTGCTCCCATCTAAGCCACTGCTGTCCCTGCTCCCGGTGTCCTGGGCAGCCACTCACAGTGACGTGGTCAGCAAAGGCGATGAGCGCGGGCAGCGCCTGGGCAGACGTGATGGTGACGGTGAACATCTGCCTGTCCAGCCGGTTGTTGTCAGCATCCAGGACAGAGAAGTGGAAGATGTCCGTAACGGGCTGATTGCTGGTCTCAAACGTGGTGGAGTAGCTGTGGAATCAGGACACAGCGAGTCAGGGAGTCTCACTGACCCCAGGCAAATGCATCCCATGCAGTTAGGGGTGAGTGCAATCCTCTTGGAAGAGAGGCGGTGTCTCAGTTCCCAACCCCCCTTCACATTCATTCCCTGAATTCTTTTAAATAGCCCAGAGATCCCCGGGGAAAAGCCCACTGAGCTTTTAACTGGTATGGCTTGAAGGACACTAGTGATTTTTGCTACCTGATCCTCTGGCTGTTGATGTCTTCCATGGTGAAATTATAAACCTTGGAAAGCTCTTCATCATGGGAGCCTGACATCCTCAGGAGGGTTCCATATGCAGGCAGAGATATCAACTGGATTCTTATCTCTGAGTCAGGAGAATTGTTGTCCTAAGCGTGAAGAAACAAAACAAATCAAAACAGGGCAAAATTAGGCACTGCTTTGCTCCACTAAAAGTGGAAGGAAGAATAAGTGTTTTAGAGGGAATAAATCTGCCTGGCTGGGTCAGACCCACAGATGACTATTAAATGGAAGCTCTACTGATGAGAAGAGAGTCAAGTGGGTTGACATTTCCAAAATCTACCACAAAATATATTTTCATTTTCTCTCATCTCAGAAAGGCTTTCTCTATGCCCTTGTATCAGAGTAACACAGTCTGCCAGAAATAAACGTGGTATTTTCATTTTCAAAGTACTCCACACTGAACTAAAAGCTGATTTTGTCTATTTTCAACCACATTAATACAACCACCTCTATGGTATCACAACTCAGATGTCACCTTTCTTAGAAGAGTTTTGTTGGGTGGTTAAAAAATAAGACCCAAAGCAGAAATCAACATATCCTGAGCATATGGGTCAGGAGTGAAATCCTCTTTTCCCTATCTGTCCTCTTACTCAGATTAAGCCTGAGCAGCTCCCTTGTCAGCCTTCCTCCTTAAGAGGAGGACAGGACAGATTCCAGACTTGTATCCAGACTGATGCCTTGGAAAAAAAAAGTTCCCAATCATCTCTCTGACAGCCAGCCTCTCTCAGCTCAGGTCTCTCCAGCCTCACACCCGAACTGCGATCTCTCCTCCCTCAGGAGGTTGCTAAATCATCTGCAAGGAGTAAAGCAGCTTTCTTGGGAATGTCACCAGCAGGACAACTCTTGCACAGCACACAAGCCCTGGGACCGACTCAAGCTACCAAGCACTGCAGCATCTTGGGGTGCTTAATCCTTCCCCCTTCCAATCTGTCCAGGAAAAGAACCCGGCGATTTTGGAAGGTGGGTGAGGGGGCTGAAATTTTCAAGGGATTAACACTTAGCAAATCCATGTGCTTTATTAACAAGTCTGTTTGATAGAAAAATCTGGGATTAACTAGGTTCTCATGTTCAGCATGGCAGTTCACCTCTGTTACAGTCAAATGGGGATAACCTTAAATCCCTGAGGGATGAAAGAGTCTGTTATCCCCTTTTTGGCAGCAGTCAAAACTTGAGCTCTCTACACAGAATCCATGCTGACAGCAGAGAGGTGTGGGGGGGATAGGGAAAGGGGGGCTGGCAGCATTCCCTGGGTTTAGAAACAGATGAAAACCTACCGTGTAAGCGAGGTGCTGTCGGGAGAGAGTCACAGAGCTTTTACTGGCCACGGTGACGGCCAGCAAGCAGCCCTGGGCCAGCTGTGGGCCGTGGGTGTCCAGCTGGGACACGTCCACCCTCAGCACCGTGGTGACTGTGGTGACACCGTCGGTGACAGAGATTTCCATGCTGTCCTCTGCTGCTGCTGACCCATCGTGCACGTACTGCAGAGCGTTCCGAGTGACGTCCTCGTAGGTGAAGGTGTCGCCTTCCCAGGGAGGAGACACACAAGTCAGAAAGACTCTGTTCAGAGCAGGAATCCCATTCAAATGACCTTAATCGAGTACTAAACTGGCATTGAATCCCATCCTGCCAGGGCTGTGAGTTATGAGGACATTTATTAAGGAGCTGGCAGGGCAGAGGAAAAGCTGCAACCTTCCCGGTTCCAGGGACACAGCGACTCCTCGTGATTCTCAAGGAGGGCACCAATCCTCTCCTTCTTCCCTGCTGCTTTGTGAGCTCACAGCTAGATAAGCCTTCCCTATGGATGCATCCAGATCTGCCAGGGGCATCTGTCTCCTCCTGGCCAGCTAAACCAGCCAGGCTGGCTCCTCTCCTGCACTGAGGGAAACTCTTATTCCACTCACCTGCCCTCATGAGCTCCTGCACATCTGCGCTGTACTTGAGCACAATGCCATGATGGGGAGGTTTCACCAGCTCAAAGAAAAGACCCTCAGGAGCTGTATCCGTGTCACTCACAGCCAACTGGATCCCTGTGCCAGGGAAGGAGAGCATATCTTGTGTGTATGAAGCCAAAAAAAACCCCGTAATTCAGTCAGTACAAGAAAAGTAAAATAATTCCGGAGCTGCCCTAGCCCAAGAGCTGCGGGTTTCATGGAAATATTTTGTCCCCTGATAATGCTCAGGCTGTATCAGGGAATTCCCTCCTAGAGTGGCTCACAAGTGACCCCTGTGCAAGTGCTGGCAGCGAGCTGAGCCCCACCCCCTGCCCCAGGCACCCCACTCACCGATGGTGGCTCTGCCCCCCTGGCTGACCTCTAGGAAGGGAGCCGCGATCTGGAAGACCGGAGGCTGCTGCTCGGCGGAGAGCAGGTGGATGACAAACACCATCTCTGGGGTCGTGTGCTCCCCGCCCGACACTAGGCACAGACAGAAACCACACCTGAGTGCAAGGATGGGTTTGCAGGGACTCTTCACCTGGGAAATTTGCACCTGTCTGTGCAAAAATCACCATCCCACACCTTTCCAGGCAACACCTCTGTCTATGGATACACTCACACTTCACAGCGGCCAAGAGCATTTATCTTTGCCCCTAACTCAACTCCAGCAGACAAAGGTAACTTCTAAAACTCTGTGTGTGTACATGTGCACATCCTGTCTTCCACAGGTGTGCTCCTAAGTCAGAAAATGGACTTCTCCTTGCTGGTGGAAGCTAGGAAGCACGTGGAAACAGAAGGATGTGTTAGACAAGCAAGCAGCTTATCTGTGGCAATTTAATTGCAGAAATGTCTCCACGCTGTATTAAAAAAAAATGACAGTGTAAAACTCCTTGCTCACACTTGGGGGAAACCAGCAATGAATCAGGCTTTTAGGGCTGATTCCAGGCAGCCACTGGAAGAAGATGTCTCTAGCAAGCTGCAGATCAGCTTCTGTAAAACACTGCTGGGACTCAGATGAATTAATATTCCCCAGGCAGGTGCATTTCCAGAAATTCCTACTGTGTGCCCACAGGTGTGCCTGCAGCAGAACAAAGGCCAAGGAATAAGAGGCAATGGGAAGGGCAAAAGGAGGATGAAAACTGCTTTGGCCAGGAAAAAGTAAGTGGTTCACATACCTGTGAATCGGAAGTTCACAGTCTCTGGGAGACCTGGCGGGACAAACACATGCACAGAGTGATTGTGGTCAGGACAGGAGAGCACGTGTTGATGTGGATTTGGGGGATTTTGGAGAAAACAAGTGCTGACATTTAACTGGGCAGGAGTCTTTCCTCGCCAGTCAGGAACACCAGCAGTCCAGCTGCCTGTCCCAGCCCTCCAAGGAGCACGGGGACGCTCACCTGCGAAGGAGAAGGCCATGATCTCCCTGAGGTGAGGAGCGGCGGTCGGCGGGCGATAAGCAATCCTGCCGTGGTTTATGTCTGCCTGGGTGAAGTACTTGACTGGGGACAGAGGCCTGTCCCTGTGCTCCACGATACCTACGGATGCAGAGGCACCAGCATTACCAGGAGGGCTTAATTTCTCCATCTGATTCCACAGCTTCCTTTGCTTTCCCCAGCTATTTCTTTGTACCGGTTGCAGAACAAGTTACACAGATGCAACTGCATCAAGGCTGGGCGGCTCTAGGGACGCGAGAAATTAAACAGGGATCCCTCACTTAGGCATTTCTTCAAATAACCTCTCACTGGAGAGGTGGGCAGCAGAAAGCCACAGGACACAACATTCACTATCATTCAGACAGTAGCAAAAACTGAGCTCTGCAGCACACTCTGAAGAAGCCAAAGAAATGGGGTTAAGGAACAAGGTGTTTAAAAGCTAAGGAAGGAGGCCAAATGGATTAACAGGTGCTTCCATAGGATGGTACTGTGAGGGGAAAAAAGAGATGTGCTCAGAAAACGTGGCAGTTAATGCAGCAGCAACAGGTTCACTTGCCTTGCCCAGGACGGAGAGGGACAGTCACATTGTACAGGATTTTCTCACTGGGAATCTCCGGGTCTACAAAGGAGAGGTGATGGGGCTCAATCGCTGTCACGCGGTCCTCCAGCACCTCAATAAACACATCAGACCGTGAGCATCAAGGCCAGAGACACAGGAAGATCCACCCAAAAATGCATTGAAAGAGAATTTGCTGTGCTCTAGTTAAATACACGACAGTCTTTGAATGTAAGAGCCCAGTTCTTAAACCTAAACCTGACCCCCTCTCCCCTGCAGGTGCACAACCTCCACACTCACAGGTGGCTGAGGTTCTCTTTTGGCTTACAGCAGCTGAAAAGAGAGAAAGGAAAGCCTAATTTGATCAAGAACTCCCTGGATGAACATGTAGTTCACTGTCTACGTAGTTTCCTCATATAGTCTGATGTGGCTGGACTGGATTCTCTTTTAAAAGAAACCCTGCAAATGACTCAGCCCTTTCCACTGGAATATAGAGGAACCAAAGCTTTCCCTTTTGTTTTAAACCTGTCAAAATTGCTCTGGTCCTTCCATAACGAGATTATCATGAACCAAAGGCAGGCAGGGCGTTAAAGGAATTACGGTGCTGCTTGAAGAGACTTAAGTGCCCAAAAGCAGTTAATTTCCACATGTTCATGAACCTTAATCCTGCAGAATTAACAGCTCCAAGGAGTAACCAAATTAAACAGCTCAGCTGGGTAGGAAAAGCATCCAGCTCATTTCATAATCTTGAGCAAAACAGGGAGAGAACAAGCTGAACTAAGGATATGGGCACTTAAGCAATCTGCTTTGGAACATGAAAGGTTACCAATATGGGGGAAGCAGGTTAACTTGATTGAAGAAAAAACAATATAAATGTTGTGTCCAGTTTAACCAAAGAGTCACCAAACTTCCCTTGACCTTTCTCAGCAGCACAAGTCAAAGTCAAGACTAGAGGGATGGGAAAACTCAAAGTATTGTGCTTTCCTTTCAGCTTCAGAAGTCTCATTCTGAAGGAGTCTGAAGACAAATGAACAGAACTCAATCACACTGGGGCAGGGAAGTGCAATTTTTTGACAGAAAGATTTAAGGTTATGTTTCTTCCTCGCTGCCTCCAAGGCCTATTTGTCTCTCCCAAAGGTGGGACTCGCAGGTGGCGAGGTAAAATGTGTTTTATGGCCCTATTGAATTTTGTGGGGAGTAATTAGCTATAAAACCCAGCGCCATGTGGCTCTGCCAGACAGCTCTCCCATCAATTTTGTCAATAATGACAACAACAAAAAGTCAGGAGCAGGAAGATAAATGGCTCCAAGTAGCAGTCTGACCATGTTTCATTATCACCCAGGAAAGGTCGCCACTATTTTAAACCTTGACAAGGCTGTTGTGCCACAGACTTTTCACTAATCCCTCTCCCATCGCTTCCTTTGGCCTTTCCTGGTCTCCCACACCTGGCATGTGGAACAGGAGAACAGGAGGGGACAGCTGGACTTCACCCACAAGTGATGGGGACGCACAGGGAAGGCTTGCACCAAAGTCTGAGCGCCCACAGAACCAACTTTGAACTCCAAGATCGTCTTTCCAAATAACACAGCTGGGGAAGGAACTACCTTGGAGAGACCACTCTCATCCAAATGGTCCTTCCCAGAGCTGATGCTGCCAGAGAAGGTAATTCAGTGCCAGTGTCTGAAAGTTTTCCACATGCATTATGCTCTGTGTTCCCGAGGTCAGAACGATGGATGGCAACTTTCTAATGTGGGTGGGCTACAGTTTGGATCAAGTTTACAGTGGAACTACGGGCAAAACCCATTCATTACAGTCTAACCCACAGTTTTTCTCTCTTGCCATTCCTCCTGGCTTCTCAGGAAAGGGTAAGAATTCCATAAAATGTTGATTTTGCTTCTCTCTCCCCCTCTCCTTTCCGGTCTGTACGTTCATCACTTTTCATCCTGAGTTCTTCAACTTTTCATGGGTCTTTTCTGCACCCCCCACCCCATTTACTCTCCTGACCTGTCTTTTTTCCCCGTTCCTACTCCAGCCATCGGTGTGGGGTTATCACTTACAGCCATGTGCAAAGAGGAGCCGAGGGAAAGCTGAGGGGCTTTGGGCGTCTGGGGCAGAACAGCAACGTTGAACACGTGGCTTTCCAAGCTGGTTTGTGGACTGGCAGAGCTGGACACCTGGGGAGGAAAGATCATGTGAATGGATAAGTGATTTCTAGATCAGTTTCAGACTTTCCCTTGGCAGTGGCTCCCTGCAATCCCAGCAGCTTCCAGGATGGGCTGCACTTGTGTTTCACAGACTCATAAATATTTTCCACATATTTTCCACTCTAGCACCAAAAAATTAAGTCGAGGGTATCTAACTCCTAATTGCAAGCCTGCAGTAAAGACATATAAAGCAAATTATGTGAAATTGGTAAAAATTCAGAGGACCAGAACCATTCCCTAGAGGTGAGCCTGCAAATGTTCCCAGCAATCCTGGGATGAAGTAAACCCCCAAAGAAATACAGCTCCCTTCTTGGACAGACTCTGTTATGGCTTTAACTTTTCGCAGGGATGGCAGTGTGCTCTGGAACTCCACAGAGCACCTTGTGAGCAGGAATGGACTTCCTGAAACCTAATTTCTAGAAAATGCATGAAAACGCAGGTGCTGATGAAAGGAATGGTGTCATTTTAGCCATTTGCTGCACTTGCTCTGTCCTAATACTGATGAAAACAACATGTTGGCCCTGAAATGTCCCAGCCCAAGGTTTGAGGCTTGGACAGGAGTGCCATGGTCTCCTGATGTGACCAGGTATTCCCAGCTCCCTTTCTTGGTTCTCTGTACAATTATTGCTACTGCTCCGAGACAGTAAACCCAAACACTCAACTCATGCAAAATGCATAGTCTGTAAGAGGAATGCAGCAATTAAGCCAAAGATTAGCTTGTTCAACACTGACACTCACAAATTCCTCATTATCGCTTATGTTAATTACTTTAGAAATTACCTTAATTGCCTCTCCGGTGCTACAGTAATTGCTTCTGCCTTGTAAACCAGATGTAACAAACACTGCGTGCCAGTGTTCACGTAGGCTTAGTTAGGGGAGGCTGTGAAACCCTCCCAGCAAACAGCAAGGACCTGTCTGAGGAATTTTATGGCTCTTAAACCTGTGGGGAGTGGGGATTTATTTTAGTTTCCCAGCTGCTGGGGAGTATTTCTGCCTTTTGGTCTGTTAGCAAGACGAAGGGCTCTGAAGCCAAAATTAAATTATTAGCTGAGAAACCAAGGGTTGTGTGCCTCTGGGGCTCGCGAAACACACCATTTTTTAAAAGCCACTTGGAATGTTTTTCACTTGGTGTAAATACTGTAAGTTTTATGAGGGGGGGGTGTATTTGCCAGTATGTATTTACACACGTTTGTGTCGTTTTTAAAACCTGGAATCACAAGCGGGGAAATCTCAGAGAACTGCCACTGTGATCTTTCCAGGAACATGACGAGGAATACCTGGAATTGGAAGGAGTCACTCTCTACTTCAGCTCCAGAGTGCCTGTACCACACGATGCCATCGCTGATGTCCTGCTGGGTGAAGGAGGTTGTGGGTGAGGCTGCTCTTCCATCGGGTAAAAGCTGCCGGGAGTCTGCCGGGCCGTCCGCCGGCATCGGGACCAGCAGCACCACTTCCCCTGGGAAAGCAAAGAGGAGCTTGGGAAAACACAGGGAGCAAGAGGTGCCTTTGCACCGACTAAGGAGCAGCCAAGGCAAATGCCCACCCAGGCAGAGCTTTTTTCCGTGCAGTGTTAAGTGACAGAAATACCAGCAGAGTTCCCAAAAGCCATCAGCAGGCCTTGAGACATCCCAGTGACATTGGGAAATCTCGTTAATTAATTTCATTAAACGGGTTGGTAATTCTGCTGATTGGTAATTAATCATTCTGTTATGTGAAACAGCCGTCATAAGTTCTCCCATTTCCTTTCCCCAAACCACCCTTGAAAAGTTGGAGCAACAAAAAATGTAATTCAGCAAGATGAAATATCACACTTCCATCCGATCATCAAACTCTGGGCTAAAATTCCTTTATCAGTGCCCTAATTACATTCCAAATCTTATGGTTTTGCTCATGGGAGTTCCCCTAAAAATCCAAGAATCAAATTATGTATTTTCTACAGGTATGAATTTCTTTCCCATTAGTCACGGACTAAGTTAGGCAGATAAGCCCTCCTGGATTCAGGACCAATTTTCCACATTTCTCTCTCTCTTATTTTTTCCCTCCCTTTCTGCAAAACAGTATTTTAGATAAAATTTTGGAGATCATTGATTTCTGCTGCTTCTTCCTCACCTGCAGCTACAAACCTGTTTATATTCCTGCAATTAATCACAGTAGAGATAATTATGGTGATACAAACACAGGATTATAAATTTTAGTTCGGGTTAGGCAGCAGGAGACAAGGTCCTCAGGGAAAAATTCCTGTTTTCAAGTAAATGCTTATTAAAAATGAGAAGACAGACCTTCATCTGCAGAAAACTAAAGGGGGAATACAAATTAATTACTTCTCTTCTAAACTGAAAAACTCACATTATCTCTGTTTCCATCAGGTGCTGGCAGCTGTTATGGAAACCAGCCTGTCCTCACAGCAAAAGGAAAAAAAAAAAGCATGGATTTTGCTAGAGGGATACTCTAATTTCCTCCAGAACAGCAAATTAAATGTGTTGTCATTTCTTAGAAGTGCAAAATATGTTATTCGAAGACATGGTTTTCATGAAGAAAATAGTGATGCCGAGTAGGAAAAGAACATTTCTCTTTTTTTTCCCTATTTCCTTTCCCTCCACATGACACCTTCTCTTTTTCATCCCGTTTTTCTCCATTAATAGGTCAGTCTCAAATCCCAGAACCCTCCACACTCCCCCTGACCCTGTGCCCAGAAGATCCTCCCTCCTGAGCATGGGGTTGCTGGTGAAAGTCACTGCTCTGAGAGCTGAGCTCAGAACCTCTCAAAATGAATTTGGGGGCAAGAATTATCTACTGATCCAGACAGAACCAAACATTCCTGTTTCTGTCAGCAACCCCTCCCTCTGGAACGAATTAAATCAAACGTCACGGAATGTAGGGAACTCTTCAAGGCAAACATTTGCTCAGCAGTTTGTAGAGGTAGATATTACTCTGTGCTGCTCAAACCAGACCTTCACTGTGGAGGATTATCTTTTGGCAGTAAGATTCTGCTCTCTCAGGGCTGTAAATAAGCCAGGATTCCACTACCACTGGAGAAACACAGATGATCAGGAAGGGCAAAAGCGCTTTGTTATTTTGCATGCCCGTTAGAAGTGGAAAAAGATGAGGTCAGCAGCACCTACCCAGCGTGCCACTCTAAGGAAATATTCCCCCAAGTGCTAGTGGTTGTGCACAACACACCATGGAAGGGTGCTGCTCTTTGACAGCAGAACTCCAGAGGGATTTACCATGTCTGGGCTGGTCCTTGGTGATGGTGTAGGTGATGTCGGAGTCCCGGGCGCCGGGCAGCTCGGCGTGCAGGATTGTCTTGGAGATCTGGAGCATGCCTCCCTGGGGCACCCAGACCAGGGAATTGGTCACCAGCCGAGGGCTCCTGTGGCTCTGCAGGCAGGGGGACAGCAGGAAAGGCTGATGGCAATGTCAGCAATGCTGTGCTGATGGAAACAGACTTTCAAGAGAAAAGGGTCAAGGAGAGTATTCTGGAATTTCTTACGCATTCCATCCTGGTCGTCTGCTTGAAGAAATGGTTGTGGATCCTTCATCTGTATCCCTCAGACCCAATTCCCAGCCTGAAGGAATGATCTTGTCCTCTAGTTTCTAATTTCCTGCTGCTGACCCTAAACCTTCCTGACCTGAGTCTCCCTCCAAAATTTAGTCTTTTACCAGCATCCTCATTCTCTCTGAGCACCCACCAGTCTTTTGCTGCTCGGTGGGTTTCCTAACCTTCAAACTATTCCTGTGGCTTTTTTTTTTCTTTCAAATGAGTCTTTATCCAATACTAATTTAAGCTTCCTGAAATGTGGTTGTCAGGACTGGATTGCAGTAATGGTTTCACAACAGATTCTATTTATTTCAGTAACACTACTCTGGCATTCAAGGATTATATCAGCCCTTTTTTGGCTCTAATTTGCTTTGTTGGACAGGTCACCAAAATCCCTGTGACCTCTTCCATGCCATGGTTCTTTCTTATAACCCCAGCTGCTGTAAATGGGACTTCTTTTCTGGATTTCTGCACATTCACCTAGAAACTGGCTGTGGCTGCAGTTCACCTTGAACTGTGTGATCCATCTAAGGGATCACCTTCCTCCTCATTTACTGCTCTGCATAATCAGCCCTGAAACTGATAAATGACTCATTGCTGTGTTCTTCTGGATCTGCCACAGAGACAGGGGAGAGAGCTAAAAAGATGTCTGTGGAAAGGGATCACACTAAAGGATGATTTCCCACCTCCTTTTTGACATGTCTGCTAATTTGTACTCCACTTACACTGTGGATTTGTTATAAACATGGAAACCTTCAGCTTTTAGGTCACTAAATGACTGAATGTTCCTTCACTGGCCACATCAAACCCATCCAGCACATTGTAGTACCATTCCCACATGGCTTTGATGCTGCTTGTTAATAAGAACAGACTCATGAGACAGGTCTTTTTGCTTGGTAATCTATTATAAAATTATATTTAACATGAATGAATTCACAGCACAGGAAAAGTGTTTTCAGAGAGCTCAGGGAGGCTCACAAACTCCTTGGCCCATGCTTCAGCTACCTGCTCCCAGGTAGGGCAGGGTCAGCTGCCTTGCAAATACCTTGGAGACCTCCCTTAGCTGGATCTCTAGAGGTCTGAGGTAGCCCTAAAATAAACATCTTTTGCCCTTTTTTCTGTGTTCCCCCCTGACCTCTCAGAAAAGACAGGCTTCCATGTCCCTGTTCATACTGGAGCAGTTCCAGCAAAGGGCCTGGATGGGACCAAAGGGACTGGAAAAAGCCCTAAAAGCTGCTCTGCTCTCACCTCTGTCACCACCTTCATTCTTCTCTGTAGCCAAGTGCTGCACAGAGAAACGTGGAATGATAAGGGGAGACAAGGGAGCACAAAACAGGATAATAAAAGAAACTACTCTCAGCAATTCACCCTCACTGGCATTTACAAGAACCTGCTTAATCAAGAGTGGTGGAAAAAAAGGTGTTACAAACAACACAGAGTGGTGTCCAAGCATTTTCACACTCCTCCTGATCCTATTCAGGCCCCTTAGGGCCATGGAAGCGATCTGGGTGAAGAAACCACAGGCAGGGCTCCTCTTCTTCCAGGAGTCTAATAACAGCACCAGCCTTGAAAGCAATCCCTTTTTCATCCCCAGACTGCTGTGTGAGTCATGGCACTAATTAACATTAATTTCTCCTGTAGCTTTAGGAGAACCTGCAGGGTCCAAATGGGATCAGTGCCTTCTTGTGCTGAACTCCACGGACGCACGGAGCGCTCGCAAAGCTCCCTTCAAATTGTCATGCCCAAGTTGCTGTGAAAGACATCTCACACAGCAGAGAGGACAAAAGAGGGGCAATGTCATCTCCTAACTCCTTTCCAAGGGGTGGAACTCGAAGACACTGTGTCAGATCTCTGCATAAAAGACTGCAAACTGTGGCCTTCTCTGCTAATGACAGCTCTGCCTTTTGTTGCTCTTTCACATTAATAAGGGATGAAGAAATTTTCAGCTCTTTCTCCTTCTGTTTTATTACAGTTTATTACTTTTTATCAAATAACTACTTTAACTCGTCAAAGCTGCACAACTTGAGCTGTTGCAAACCAAAAATTCGGGTGACCTCCAAAACCGAATCAATCCGCTACCTTCTCCTGTCGGTAAGCCAGGATTAGCAACACCTCAGGGACAGAGTGGTACTTCTCCAGGCTCCCAATCTGCCTGCCAGGGTTTACGTGCCAGCACATACCTTGGGAGCAATCCTGATGTGGAGCAGGATGTTCTGGAAGTGGTACCCGTCGCTCACTTGCAGCAGAGCCGTGTCCTGCCGGCTGTCGGAGCCGTCGTGGGCGTAGCGCAGCTGCCCGCCTGCGAGGTCACCCAGGCGGAAGGTGGCAGGGTCCCCGGGGGGCCCCAGCAGCCTCCCGTGGCGGGGAGGCTCCAAAACCATCAGCACCACGTCCTGAGGATTGTCACTGTCCCCCACGCCGAGCACCAGTTCCGAGATGGTCCCGATTTCCCCGCTGCCGACAAGGAGGGGCTCGTTCCTGAACACGTACGGGGCCTGAAACACAAAAACAGCTCTGAGGCGTTGGCTGAACCTGGGAGATTGGATCACGATCAAAGGCTGGAATTCAAAGTTTGGGGATAAGGACATCGGCTCACTTCATCCCTGAAAATATCCTATTTCTTAGCAGCTGAGAATCGCTCTCCACACCTTTTCCCCCCGGTGGGCAGATCTAATAATATTTAGCATTTAAAATGAATTAGTCACATCAAAAGAAGATGCTCATGCCACATTAGGCTTAGAAAGGGCAAAAACTTAGGACATTTATACAGAAAGCATCTGACTCTAGCTGATCTTCATTAGCCTTTGGAGAAGACAGCAAAACTGGGTGTCTTAATCATCAGTATTTATTTAATTTCCAACACTCCCCACAGCCTTAGTCAAGTTATACCAAAGATCTGCTAGAGGCCATATTTCTGCTGGTTTAAATTAGTTCTCCAGTTCTTTGTCATCAGGAAAGTTTCAATCTGCAGCCTCTATTGATCCCAATAAACATCATTTCCCATGGGTACTGCACCGCCTCAGGAGGGAGGCGATCCTGCGGAGACAAAGCCAAAGCCCTGGGAACATTCATCAGGGAGCCACTGCTGCCACCTCACCTGTGCACGACTTCCCTGGCTTATTAGGGATCGACAGGCCAAATTCCTGTCATTAAACCCCACTTATGTATGCTGGGGCAGTGACTGCAGCTCTTACTTAGGTGAACGTCCTACTGAGGCAAACAAGAGATTAGGCTGAGCCAAGATCTCAGCACCAGCCAGAATCAATATACACACGGCAGGATCAAAACCCACAGTTTGTCTTACTCTAAAGGACAAACTAGAGCAGCACTTCTAATTTCCAGAAGTTATGGGAATGACTAAGGTGGAATATAAATTACTCATGGTGAGGATGGAGGCTAAGCCAGGCTTGGAGGCAGGAAGGAGCCAGCACTGAAAGAGTTCTGTCGAGTCATTTGGTGCCCCTCCAAGGATGTAAATGGGCTTGAAGAGTAGCAGATTCTCTTTTGCACTTTAAGGTCTCTATTTGTAAGGATCTGCCAAGCAGCCCCAACCTCTGACTGAGCTTTCCATACTGGAAAAAGCTCAGTGCAAGCTGCAAAGCCTCCCTGGAGACCTGGCCCCCGTTAAGGTGCCTGTACCCGCCCTGGGGTGAGACCCATATATTGTGCCACAGACTTGAAATAACAGTAATACAGGAGACGTGGATACTTGGCAGTACCATCACCTTGCCCAGAAGTGGTGAGGAGAAGTTTAAGAGGCACACTTTAAAGAGCTCATGCTGATTTAATTCCCAGCTGTCCTAGAACAGAGCATTGAATTTGAGTGTCAAAGCATTCCTGCCATCAGGATCAATCCTGGCCCAATTGCCCTGCAGCAAGAGGCTGAACTGGAGCATCAGCAGATCCAAAGGATAATTGGAGCAGCAGGGATTCCTTAGCCCTGGCTGATAATTGCTCTAACATTGCACAGCTGCAACTCCCTGCACAAACGAAATGACACAGGCCAACTTCTCCAGTCAATTCCCCGAGTCTCCTTCCTCCATCTGACTCTTGGCTGCCGCCCCTAAGGGAGAGTTGAGTCCAATTTGCCTGATCTGAACCCCTGCTCAGGTTCTGCCCACCTCCTGCAAGAAACCAGGGCTCCAAATGGTACAAAATTCGGGGTTGTTTCCAGGCTTTGTTACCTTACCTGTGTTGAGAATGCTTGAATGTTGATCACCTCAGAGTGGGAGAATGATTCTTGATCACTGACCTTCAAGGAAAACTGTCCTTTCCTAAACAGGTCCCCAACAAGCCAAAATACAGGATAATATAAATTAATGAAGTGCTCTTCCAGGACTCGATAATGACAAGCATATTATATATTCAGCAAAAATGACTGGCTCAGTGACAGAAGCTTTAGCTCAAGTTTTCTTCAATTATGTTTTTATAGTATTTTTTCCTGAAGATTCACAACAGTCACAACAGGTAATAAAACACCTTTAGCTGTGCAGTAATATACCCTCATCTCCCTTTAAGTAATGTTATCCACATTGGATGGCATCTCCAAGATAAAGTGCCAATTCTAAATGTCAGCCACTTGCTGCTAAAGAAAAATGTCACTTATCTGGCTTCAGGACTTGCCAGGATTTTTCCTTCCCATTTACTTTTCAGTGATGCCACCCAAACACCTTGAAGTTTTAAGTAACAGTATAAATAATAAATAGAGTGATATTCAGTAATAAAGTAGCTTTGTTTCTCAAGAGAAGATGCTGACATTTCATGGTGACTACCAGGTAGACTAAAAAAAAAAAGCAGGATATAGGAACATACGCCTGAAGTCTGGTGAACACCAGCTAACCCTTGGCATCAGGACACCCTGAAAGTCTTCTTCAGATCTTATTTAGATTGAAGACCTCCCTGATTTATACAGCCAGAAATTTAGAACAATTCCACCAATGTCACTCTAGTGCCAAGGCTTTATGGCGATGCGAATCAAGTGTGGGATTTGGCAGGGTGGCTGGCTTATTGCCTGGCTGCAGGAAAAATCTGCTTCCTTGCAACATCCTTGCAGCGTGAGCTTTGCCAGCTACTAATCACCACTAATTATTCCAGGGTACTAACGGAGCTCATACTGGAGGCAAACAAGGAATGGCTGAAGGCAAACTATGCCAGAGAGCGCAGCAGTGACATCACTTGAGCATCTTCCTAACAGTATCAAGAAATTGTGGTAAGAATCAGACTAATATGGCAGTTTCAACCCACAGCAGAGTATCCTGAAGATGGCACAGATTCCTGCACCCCCAAAGCACAGCAGGTTTGGGAGTTGGGGCACACTGACCTCTTCTACCACGAACGGAGAAGTTTTGCACCACCAGTTACACTGTGGTACAGCGTGAGTATGTTGGTAGTTGATTTAGCAGCACTGAGAAGTGTGCTTCCCTGTGGAATCCCTCCCAGGAAGAAGGAAACACCTGTTCTCAAGATACAACAATTTTTTTGTGGGGCAGGAGCTCAGGAAAAAGCTTCCCCCCCAGTCACCTGGGCTCCTCTTGGCCGTGCACGAAGCGGACCCTCCTCTCCCGCACGTCCCTGCAGCTGAAGCGGCGGCCGTGGCCCAGCGGCACCTCCTGCCCGTCCAGCAGCATCACCAGCCGGCCGGTGGAGGGAATGCTGTCCACATGGAACAGCAGCTGGCCCGAGGCAGCGGCCGGATCACACATGCCCAGCAAGGACGGGTCTAGGGGCTGCACCCCGCCAATCCCCACCCTGAGGGTGCTGCTCACACGGGAGCTCGAGGGATGCCCGCTGGCTGAAGGGAGAGAAGGGAGAGAAGGGAGAAGTGTTACTGCAGGAATCACCACGGGCTGCGTTGGCACCACACTTGTCACGGCTATTTTTTGGGTGCCCTGTTCATTCCTGACCCAGGTGGACTGCAATCCATCCCGATTCCCACCATGACTTTGGCAAATCGCTTCCCACCTTGATTTCCCCATCACAGAATTGAAAGCCAACACATTCTGGCTTGTCCTGCAGAGAGTCTAGTAAATAGTCATTTAGAATAAAGAAAGGATAAGTAACAACTAAACTTGATTCAGGAAGGGATTTCCCCCAAGGTATTTTGTCACTGGTTTTACACTGATGATAAATGATGCTGCTGCAAAGATGTGCCTGCACACCTAACCAGGTCCCTTCACTTAGAAAGCCATGTACACGCACATCTTATGAAACCAAAAAGTTGGAGAAAAATAGCTGCTGACTTTCAGTAGCCACCACGAAACTGCACAGAACTGAAGTCCAAAAATGTGACTGAATGAACACGTCTCCTGGCTTTAGAACCTGCTGCTAGAAGCCTGTCAGCTCAGCCACTTTCTCTTGAGAGACACTCACCTTCTTCACACTCTCTGGTCCGTGTATTGCCATAGAAACCCTGGCCACAGGCAGAAACACAGATCTTACTCTTCAGAAACGTGGTGCTGTCACAGAGGTGGCAGAGGCTGCCACTGGCACACTCCAGGCATCCGGGAGGACAAGCTGCATGGGATGGAAAGCACAACCCCACTGAGACACTGCAAAAAGTGTGGCCACTACAGAGCTGTCCCCGGGCTCAGAGCAGAAACACCACTCTCTCTGTGCCTTACCTACCTGACAAAAAGAGTCAAAAAAAGGGGCAAAGCACTGAGATAAGAGCTGGTGAGAAGTTCCTTCCTCATTTGACCACGGTCCCCGCATCGGGCTCGCCGTGCTTACCTGTGCACTTGCGCTGTGCCTCGTCTGTGTAATATCTCTGCCCACATTTGGGAACACAAAGACTGCCCAGGAGGAAGAACGGGGCTGGGCAAAGGCTGCACTTGTCTGCTTGCTGGCACTGAAGGCAGGGTGGATCACACCCTAAAGAGACACATGCAAAGAGTTCAGCTCGACAGCCCTTGGGAGACAAGCAGGGCAACATGTTGGAAGTAATGCTCCATAAAAACTCACTCTGGCACGTGTCCAACTCCCGGAAAAAAGCTGGAGGGCACTCTTCCACACAAGCTCCTTGGTGGAGAACGTGGCCCTCCATGCACTGCAGGCAGTCAGTCCTGTGGGGACCTTTGCAGGCGTTACAGCTCCAGTCACACTCTGGAAGAAAACAAAAATCAGTTCAGGGCAGCCCTTTCTGGGGTGCTCACCCTGGCACAAGGGCTTAGCACTCGGGGTCGACAAGCTGTGGGAATATATCACTTATTGCCATTATGGAACACTCTGCTGGGGAGTTCTGGAAACCTTTCAAGTCACGTGTCTGTTAAATCACTCCAAACTGCTGTTTCTGCAGCCATCCAGTGATGCAGGATTTAATAAGACAGAGGGAGAGACAGGTAAGTACAGGAGGCCAGATAAACCCCCTAAAAGAGACTTATCCTGGCAAGCTCACTCGTTATCAGCTGACCCGTGACTAAATGAATTGCTGGACCTGACCCCTGAAAACTTTGCTGGCTCAGTTACAAAATCATTTACAAGAGAGCGATTTGCAATCATCTTGTTCCACTGAAAGGCTCAAGTATGTGACAGCAGGCTGCCCAAAAAGAGAAAAAAACTGCAGAAACCTTGCAAGCAACCTGTCACTGAACAATTTCCCCCTTCCTACAGACTTTTTAAAGCAGGCCACCTGCACAGCTCCCGCTGCCATGTAACGGATTCTTAGCCAAGGCAACTTGCATTTCTTTTCTTTTTTTCTTTCCTTTTTTTTTTTTCCCTTGAAACCAGCAATGTGTTTTTCACCTCTGCAAGTCTTGCTGGAAAAATCCAGGTAATACTGCTGAGCACAGCTCTCGTACTGGCACTCCCCAAAGAGCAGGACCTTGGCTGGATCCCTGCAGGACGTGCAGCCGGCGGCCGAGTCGCAGCTCCGGCACTGGCTGCTGCAAGCTGTGGGAAGACAAGGAAGATCCGTGTCATTCCCGACGCACCAGCTGACTGCACGAGTGAAAAATGGTGTTCTCCTGCAGCCTTGCTGCTCCTCTTGTCCTCTGTGGGGACTTCAGAGGTGTTGCTTGTTATGTGCCTTTTCACATTCTCCCAACTGTAAAGGGTCTCGTTCCATTTGGAACGGGCTGGAATGTCCCCTCGCGCTGCTTTTTACTCTCCTCAGGACTGGTCAGGGTAAAACATTGACCCTGAGTCCAAATCCCCAGACAAGAGCTTTCCCTGTCTCTGTTTTTTTATTTCCTTTATGCAACCTGCATTTCATATGACTCTTGACCCAGAAACACACAAATTTGGAGAGCACAGTAGACTGCAGCAGTCCTTGGTGGGACCAAAGGCCCATTTAATTTCACTTAACGTTTCCACCTTTTTATCTGCACACAGTGTGAAATTCTGGAGCTGCAGGGAGCAACAAAGGTGCCAGGAAAAAAATAATTCAGGGATTTACTGAATCTAGGATCAAAGTCCTAGAGTTGAATATTTCAACTCACCTCGTTGATGTCCAGGAACTAAACTTCACAGGAGGCTGTACTAACAGTTTGGGTGATAAATACTGACATGGTAATTCAAAACACAGTTTTATAACCAACAAAAACCCTCCAAATACCAAAGTAGATGTGAAAATACCCACGTTGCTCTCACTGAAGCAAGAACCCAGTGTTTTTCAAAAGAGTTACTTGTTTTAGCTCCTCTAAAAAATGTCACAGAAGGTCTGTATTTTATTGATGTACAAATGATTTCTAGCGAAATGTTTACCTGAAGAATCTAGCAGCTGCTTTTAGGTGCTCTGCTGCCACTCTGATTTTACTTCCCTTAAGAATACTACATGAAAAAATTACTTTTTTAAAGTGCTCCAAAGAACCAACTATTAAAAATACAGTAAAACATTCTACATGAGGTCTAAATCCATGGAAATCAGGCTACCCATGGAGGCATGCCAGGAAAGTAAGCAAAAACTGTATCTGGAAGCAAACCTGTCTGCTTGTTTTATCAGCATGACTCCATATCTGCATTTTTAAGCCCATGAAGGACTTGTTAAGCTTCTCACTGTTCCTGGGCCAGGATGTCATTGAGTTTAAAAATATCTCCCGGAGCCCATGCGTGCACTCAGCATCTCCCTGAACCTCATTCCAAGCCCGAGTTCCTCAAAAGTGCAAAGAGACTAAAATAAATGTTGAAGAGAGACCAGATTTTCTCAGCCTAACAGCCAACCTCCGATTAAACAATCTTCATTCCCTCCAAGTGGCAGTTTCCCAGCAGCCTGGGACAATTTCTATCTCCGTGGCTTATCGGCAGCACTTGAAAAGGCCCAAGTGACACTTGGAATGACAAAAATCCAACACTCTCGGCCTTGAGCCTCCTGCCCCAAGGATTACAAACACTTCTTAAAAAGCCATTTGCAATAAGGAGATTAGAGTAGCTGAATTGGCTTGCAAAAGAAAAAAAAAAAAAAGAAATCTATTTGCAGTTGAGCCCCCTGAACCTGAACCAAATTCAGGAAGGGTGCAGGCCTCAGGAACATTCCAGGTCTACCTTGATATCCTGAGGCAGGAGCTATCTACAGGAAAGCTTTCATTAGAAAGGGGCATGGCAATTAGGAAGGGAGATATTCCAGTGCAGCAAGCAATAAGAGAATCCATACTGCGGGAAAAAAACTGAGTGTTTTGTAGAGGTTGTAGCAAACTAGCCAGGACAGCAAGAATCCTTTTTTTTTTAATTCCTATTTTTTATTACTTTCCTTTTTTCATTATTACTGAATAGCCTTTTTTTTTTTTCCCCCTCAACAGAAGAGTGGTACAAATCCTTCCAGTTATTTCCTTGAACTTATGTAAGGTGTCTCCATTTCTGCTGATCAGATGGAAATAATACTTTCAGGAGAACCATCTATTTCAACAAAAGGCAGGTAAAGCTGACAACCGCATCAGTTTCCTCCTACAGGACCTCATCAGTGACAAAACTGGGTCTAGGTAGGATGACACCGATACCTGGACTCAGTGCAACAGAGTTATTTTACCATAAATCAGAGAATTTAAATCAGGGTAATGCAGCACTTCACTAACCTGAGTGTTCGGGCTCACAGCGACCAAAGCACTGAAGCATTCACTCATTTTTAGGTGTGTGTGTTACAGCAGGACGATTCAAGCAGGGCTTTTTACTGGTTTTTATATCTTTGGGCCATACCATTTTGCATTTTGGAACATCAAGCCCAATAATTATGAGAGGAATAGCCCAGGGCCAGAGCGAACACAGAATGATAAAGGAAAAGAAAGGACCTGAGAGATCCACAAGGGATAGCAGGGGTAGGATAAAACATAACTTAGCACCAGATCAATTCCACCAGATCATTAGGATCAGCTCAGGTCTGTCGGGGCTGTGCCTACCAAGCTGTACCTTGTTTCTCCTGGGGTTCCACATGAGGAAAAAGGGACATAAATGCTACAGTGCAGTTCTCCATGGCATGTGCTGGCAGGTAGTGCAGTGAGGAGGGGGTTTGCCTCAGTAAGGGTTGATTAAAACTGGTCTCAACTTGCCAAGTTTTCATAAAGTCCAGAATCCATCACAGGGACACCTACACAAATGCCCCTGCAGATTTTTACAGCAGGACACAAAGCCTCTTGTCTTTGAGGTCAATAACAAAACTGCAACTGTTTTCAAATTTCAACCATGCTGCAGGCTCTGCTCCCGAGGCAGCTCATCACCTCTGTCAACTCACATCGCGTTTTTAGGCACTGGAAACCTTTCTTTCCCAGGCAACAGGAGCAGTGAGCAAAGGAACAAGAGAAGACATGTCTGTAAATGCACTGTGGGAAGGAGAGACGGCTGGGGGAGAGGCACTCACGTCTGCAGGTCTGCCTGTCATCCCTGTAGTATCCCGGGGAGCAGAGCGGGGCACACGCGCCCGTGTGGGACAGAACCAGGCTGGCGTTGCAGGAAGAACAGGAGAAGGGACCCTCGGCAGTGCAGGTTTTACATGAAGGGTGGCACCCTGCAGGGATAGCAAAAACCAGCGTTTCTGTTCGAGGAAAAGCACGTCTCAGGGCAAGTTGCACAAGCCTCAGCAGAAACACTCTCAGAGACACAGAGGAGGGATGGTGAGCACCGAAACTTCCTGCCAAGTCTAAGACCCCAGTGGAGCACAATGCCTCCTGCCCAAGAAAGGATCCTCTCCTTTCTTTCTCTTTTTACCCTCTTCTCTTCAACCTTCCCTTCTCCTTAAGAAAAGCCCTTACAGGGTCTGGCCAGGACCTGTCTAACAGAAGACGGAGAAAAGGGCAAGCACGTACCTCCCTCTCATGCCTTCTCTCAACTAGCTTCAGGTCAGATCCTCTCTGTCTGTGTAGGAACCATCTAGTGCTTTTCTGACAGTTCCACACTTCCCTGAAGATTCACATCCATCCCTTTGGCAGGAATTGCACTGAGGGAAAACAGACTATCTCCATGCACCCTGTCCCCATTTCCCTCATGACTTTTCAGGCTCATTTCTTAGTCTGACCAAAGAGATTTAAAGTATCACAGTGGCTGAGGCCAACGTACCCTATTACTTTCTCCACAGAGGTTACATACAAAATTATTAGTCTGTTTTACTTCTTGACAGGCCTTTAGCTAAAGATTGATGCCATCATTACACCTGTCATGATAGGTATAAAATTAATCTTGAGTGAGAGTGGGCAAAGGAATCAGAGGTGACCACAGTGAGCTGTGCTGGGGATCTTAAAAGCCAGGACAAAATGTCCTATGAGTTTGACATAGTCTGAATAATGCACAACTCCTTTTAAATGAAATCTATCAACCAAAGGGAAGAAACGTTATCCCTAGGCTTACATTTCCACGAAGGCAAAACCTCTCTCTCTCAGGGGCCTTTCCAATCAAGTGACACAGGGTATGTTTCATACAGCTCTGAGATCTCATTTGTCAAAAACAGGTAAATAAACACACAGCTCCCAGAATGCTGGAGAGAAGCTTTGAAATATTGCCCACCCTAAACTAGATTAGGAAATGCCACTTCCTGCCAAAGGAGCATCTACATTGTGCTGAATTTCTGGTCTTGGTTCCTTTCTCTGAAACTAAACTGCAATACCCTTTGCTCAGTTTTGAGCTTTACCACATCTCTGTCAGCCACAGAACAAGAACAGGAACCTCCTTCCTTCTAAGAGCCCAAGGAGTATAAAGCAGCTCAGGCAACGACTGGAACATGAAACCACATCAACAACAAAAAGTGGAGGAGATGCAGGCACACGTCAGAAAATAAAATGTGCCACAGGTGCTGCATCCATCACACCAGCCTAAAAGGCTGAATGAAATTGGCTTTCTGTTTTAGGAGCTGCTACAACCCATCACCTTTTGGGGCCTTACTGTAGCCTCAGTAACAGACCTTAGCTAGGCTGATGTTCCATCTCGGGCTGCAAAACATCCTGAGAAACTCCTACCAGCAGGGAAAAAAAGTCTGCTCCAGTGCAGTGTCCTGCCAGCTGGACAAAGCTTCTCCACTGAACAGGAACCAGTTCTCATGGAACTTCTGGCAAGGAGCCGGGGGGTTCCCCGCAGCTACCCGAGGTGTGTGTGGGCAGCACTCACTTCTGCAGGCCCCGTTGTCGGCGTGGTGCCCCGGAGGACAGTCGGGAAGGCAGCGATCCCCCAGCAGCAGGTGACGGGCGTTCTGGCACTCGAGGCAGACGCTGCCGGTGTCCCGCAGGTTGGCCACGCACTGACGGCACAGGGGGTGGCAGTCTGGAGGGAGCAGGGAACAAGGGACACTGAGCACGGGGGGGACAGCGCAGAACTTTGCTGAGAACTCCAGGAAGGCGTTAGGGAGGGAACTCTGAGAGCGCATCCTGCTACCTGAAATTCCCGCATCCAAGGAGCATTCCTTTCCTCTCGCCTCCTCCTCGTCTTGGGCTCTTCCTGAGCACCACAACATTTTCACTTTTCCTCTGCATCCCTCCTGCCTCATTCAAGCATCTTCTTTCCCATCCTTAAGTGAGCTTGGGAAAGCTTTGCACAAAGCCAGCTCAAAACCCTTTGCTTCCCAAGACCTTTCTCTGACGTTGGGTGCCTCTGTCTACAGGTTTCTTTTTATCTCCACTGGAAGCCTTAGGAACTCACCTCCCTCTGTTGCCACCGTGGAAAAATGAGGAACACAACCTGTACAGCTGTATGACCTTCTCCTGTAGTTCCTGCTGGTCACATTTTCCCACACAAATGAGACAACCACACCCTGAAACAGCCACTGCAGCCCTCAAAGCCAGGCCAAGAGTGGCATCGGAGTGCCGCAAAACCTTTTCCTTTTTCCATTTTTCCCCAGCAGGACACAAGCTTGTGTCTCCTGACCTCTGCCTGAACTTAGGTGCTTCAAGAGATTTGACAACAAGCCTTTTGTGTGCACAAAGGTGCAGTGTAAGGCAACCTGGAAGCCAAATTAATCCTCATTATGGTCATTGAGAAAATTATAAAGGAAACGACGACTGTCTTGAAAGAAATGTAATAATGAGGCTTGATTTGAGTACCTGGCCTCTTGTCAGATTTCTGCTGCAGGTTCACCTTTCTGCCTTTTGTCTCCTGTGACAGCACTACTACAGATTGTCAGGCAATCTAATTTTACAAGCTGAAGACAGGCTCACATCAGAGCCTGGAGGAATTCTGCATCCATAGCTGCAGGAGCGCGGCAGCGACTGGAGCCTCGCCCCAGCTGACGTCTCCTGCATGTCACACACAGGTGATCCTTACCAAACACTGCTGCAAAAGCCCAGAGGCAGCTCAGAAATTGATCCAGTCCTGACTGCAGGGATCCAAGGTCCTTAAAGCAGCTGCCTCCTTCACCTCCTGCTTTTACAGGGTATGCAATCCATCGAGTTTCTGCCCCACGCTCTCAGGAGAACAACTCCATACCCAAGGCATAAATCCCAGGAACCTTCACTGCCAAAGATCCCAAACCTACACTGACATGGGAGTGGAAAGACCTGCCATCTCTCTGGAGTCCCTGGAGCCAGAAAGGATCACATGCAGCCCACCTGCAAGGAGCAAGGACTATGAGATCATCCAAAAGTCCCCGAGCACCTGTAATTTGTATGCACAGGGCTGGAGGTGGGGTGAAGAGTTTTAGGCACATATAACCAATAAAATTAATATAAATCCAATTAGGTTTTTTGTACTTCCACATTTACCTGGTAATATGTCGACTCTCCTTACTGCTAAAATAATACTCCTCCAGTTTAATCTCTTGCTGGAGCCACTGGTCTCTAATGAAGAGCTTTGGCTGGGTATAATGAGTAACACATCTGGTCAAAAAGTTTCATAACCAGAGCATAAAAATGAGGCTGAGAAAATGTAGGGTATCAAACAGTCAGTATCTGCAGTAAAAAAACCCTAGATTTTCCCAAACTAACATTTAAAAATCTAAGTATCTACAAAACTCTGGGCTGCTGCAGCAGAGTTTTCTCTTCACGAGCCTCCTTTTTTGCTCCTGTGAGTGGAAAGAGTTTTCTCAGTTACTGTTTTAGGATGAATCAGCCCCATCGCTCTCTTGTTCCTTTGCAAGCCTGGAGATCAAAGCGCACACAAGACCAACAAAAAACCCAGGGCTGACGCTCATGGTGAATTCGAGGGACATTGGGGAGCGAGTGAGAGAGTGAGGGAAGAACTGAAGCGCTTTGTTTAGGGAGAGATGATTTCACTTTTTTCACAGCAGGCTCCCTTTGAAGCGAGGGCTAACAGAAGGGGGATGTTTTCTTTGTGCTTCTCAGTAACACCCCACAGCCCTACTTGTTTCCTGCTTCTGCCTTCTCCCTGTCAATCCTCCCTCCAGCTCAGCCAGCAGGCATGTTACAGCCTGTGGCACTTGGGTTTTCTGGAGCCTTCACATCCCCAGCTGGCTGCGGGTCAGCGCAACACAAGTGAGTTAATTCCCTGAGACCCCTTCCAGTATCCCGACTGGATTCTTAGGAAGTCTGTCACCACTTGGCTTGTAGTCCCAATGCCTCCCTGCTCATCTTCCTGAGACTGCTGACTTGCCTCCCACTGTCCAAACAAAACCTTTTCTCCTGCTCCCCTTCCAGCTGGCTCCGATTTCCTCCTTCTTCACCTCTAAGCAAAAATAACCCCCATCACCTTCCCTATCACCAGTCTTCCTAAAAAGCAACTTTCACTGTAAAGTAGAATGGAATTACTTCCATGGATTTCCAGAGTTACTTGACTTCCACACCCTCTTTAGCTTTCTCTTAGCAAATAAAGCAAGAAAACAGTGCCCTTCCTACACAGAATTTATCTGTTACAGATTGCTTTAAGACAAAAGAGGCTGTTGGGGAGACAAAATCATCTCTGAAGTGTTTGTGAATGCTCACAAAGGAAACCAGAGGCATTTCTGCCTCCCAGCTCCACCATTTGCTAAGCAATCACCCGCTCATATTGTTTAAACACATCTCCCCTCTTAGGGGCTCTCCAGAAAAGTATTTCCTGAGGCAAGTTTTGTGCTGTACTCTAAGGTGAGGTCTGAGGCTTACGACAGAGCACGACTTAAAATCAAGGCTGAAAACACCACACACTTCACAGGCACCTCAATGTGCAAAAAGTCTCTGGCACCTTACAGTAAATCCAGAAAGCAAATCAGTATGGTTGGTTTAAAAGGATACGCAACGTCGACCAGGATTTTTGCCTTGTTTTGGTTGTTGGAATGGTTTTTTTGTCTGTCTTTTCCAAGACCTGAAAGGGAATCTGTCACTCAAACAACCAAAGTGAATTCCTGGTGAAGCGCAACCGCGTTTGCAAGGCTCTGCCTGCATCCTGTGGGAGCTTCCCTATGCAGTGTGAGGTGGGAGATCCAGCTGGATGGTGCCTGGCACAGAGGAGCCCAGACCAAAGCAGGGAAAGGATTTCTCCTCCTCTGGCAGCTCAGCTGCTGATTCCGTAGGAGGCTGCACACCAGTGAGTTGGTGGAGCTAAGCCCCTCTTGCTCTGCTCAGCAAAGCTCCAGCTCTCTGTGATGATATCAATGTCTCTCCAAAAGGACAGCAACAGCTCATTAATTTTACAAGGAACTGAGTGTATTTCTTGTTGTCAGAGTGTCCCGTCTGGAATTTTAAGAACAAGGCAGCAATGCTTGTTACAGGCCCCCTTCTGAGCGAGCTCTTCTGGTTCAGCTTTGAACATTTTCCCAACTGCACGAGGCCTAAGAAAGCAGGGCCTGCGGAACACAGGGATTGGGAATTCCCTGGCAGCTGGAAGTAAGACTGCACTGTGGGGGATTCTGTATCTGTGGGTGTTCACACTTTTCTTTCACGCCAGTCCCTCTGCATTTGTCTAATTGCCCTTCCACGCAACCAGGAAAAGAGCAACAGGGAAGCTTCCAGATCAGCAAGGAAACCTCAAATCAGAAAAGCGAGGGCAGGGGTTTACGAGCAGGACAAGACTTTTAGCAGTGGTTGGGTTTTTTTTTAGATAGGTGATTGCAAAGTTTCCTGAAGCTGAATCGACTTGGACAAGAGGGAGAGGGAAATCACAGAGTGTTTTTGAACTGGGAAAACAAAACCCACGGAAGCTGTGGGACTCAACAGGGGATGGCTAAAGTCTCAAACACATTCCTGTACATACACTTGGGCTATAAAATCAAATTTATCAATTGAGCACTCTCAGGGAAGAATTGGCACAAATTCTGGGTGCCCAAAACAGAGCTCAGAGACTCACTGATTTTTTGAAAGTTGAGGACATTTTGTCTTTCTTCTGCTTAAATGTGAAATGCTTATTTGATTGACTGCTGAAAACAAGACCTTTTTTTTTTCCTATTAACAAGGCAAATGTTCCAGTCCTCATTCAGGTAACATGCACAATAACACCATTAATTCCCAGGCAATGGTTTGGAGTGACAGTTGGTTTTCTTCAGCCTCTGTGAAAGATTTTCCCCTCCAGGTCCATAAAGCATGGCAGGTGACTGTAATGCACAGCAGGCCCTATAAGTCGTAACACAATTCTGCCTGGAGGGTCGGGAATTCAAGATAAATGGGAAGATAATTGTAAAAATATATTGCTTTGGGAGGTGAAGGAAAAAGCTTTGTTAGATTCTGATGCAAATCATATCTTATGAGAGTGTCAGGGGTTTTAATGTTCTCTTTTATGGGACAGCTGCTCTTTAACTGATAATTAATAACTTGCAAGGGCAAATTTAGCATTTCAATCAGTGCTGAATGAGAAGAAAGAGTGAAACTTAACAACCTGGATGTGGAGCTCTTTATCTCCAGGAGAGAACTGGCAACAAACATCCTGTGCTTAAACAACAGACATAAATTTAGCTCAAAGAGCAACATGCTTCAGACTGTAGATCCCGGGCCAAAGCATGACATTTTTGTCAAGGCAAAAAGCCTCACTTAGGTTCCTCTGCAAGGGTTCTCACCCCTTCAGCTGGACAAAGAAGCATGGATGCATCCAAGCACGGGGACACTGCGGGTTCCCATGCCACAAGGAATGCCCTGAGGGAACCCGCTGCTTCCAATTCCTGCCCAGCACTGTGTCATCTCCCTGATCACCTGGGGTTTGGGGAGCAGGATAATTGCTCCATGACACCAAACAAAGGGATAATTAAAGCAGGAGAATTAACCCTCCTCGGAAAGAATCCTGGCTGACGATAAATGGTGCTAAGGTTTTCCTGACAAAATTTACAGCTGGAAGACCGCTTTTCCACAGGACTTCTTTCATAGGGTGCATAATGCAAATTAATGGGGAAATAAGGTGGAAGAAATAAAGTGCATAGAGCTCTGACATGCCAGGATATGAAAAAGTACCATTGTATCCTCTGAAATTGTACAGGGCAGAGACACCTCTTCACACTGAAATGCTGAATTATTTCTGGATTGTAATTATTTGACTGTATGAAACATCTTCATTCCCCAACCTGAATTCCTAAGGAGCTGTACTGTACTTTTAGGATGTTTTCCTACTCCTCACACGCTTTCTTTCCCTGCTCTTTTTGTCTCTGCAGACAAAACAATCACTGTTGTTTAAAAGGAAGAGGAAGAAATGGTTCATAGAATTAATCTGTGGAGAGCAAAGAAAAAAGCCTTTCATAAAAAAACCACCCAAGACATAGATGTAAGCAAAGAGAAGTCTCTGTGGAAGGGAATCATATTAAACTGAGAACAATAGCCTCTCAATGGATATATTTATTACTTCTAATGCATTTTTCCCTTTTCTTACGATTCCTTATCTCATTTGGAACTGTTCAGCCTGGATTAAGCCTCACACACCGTAGCTTTTTTTGATAAAGAAAAAAAAATGGCTTGATAAAGCTCAGAAAATGTTGGAGCAGCTCCCAGGATATGTTTATACGTGTCTGTGTGATGGATTAGAAGCGATTTTTCTTTTTAAACAGATAAATGCAATCAGTGGTTTCAGATGATGGGCTTAAGTGCAGGCACTGAGCACCCACACAGCATAACCCCCATCCAGAAATCCTATTACCTCCCAAAAATGCACACAGCAACGCTTGCTGTGCCAGTTTTTCTTTAGGGCCCCATAAACTGCTTCTTCGGATCACAAATTTTAGCTTAACTCCTTTTCCTGAAGGTCTGAGCAGGACCTAAGCAGCTTTCCTGGCAGGGTGCAGGAGCAGGTTAATGGCACAGCCAGATCATCCCACAGCAGCTCCCCGTACTCACCCACACAATACCCCACCAGGTTGAGGTACTGCTCCTCCTTGCAGCCCGTCCTGCACTTCCCACGATCCAGAGTGGCATGGGGGTGGCAGCTCGAGCATTCCCAGTCAGAGGGGCCATGGCACGTCTTGCAGGACGGATGACAGGCTGAGTAAGGAAATCAACACTCCTGGTTATGCTTCTGGTGCACCCTCTTCCCTCCCTCCCCTAAACACCAGCTCCCACCATCATTCACTCCTGCAAAACAGGGGCATAAAATGGTCTCACGGCGCCAGGGACTGCAGGGCTGTGGTTTGGAAGGCTCTTACATCCTCATTTTGAATAAACAAGATGAGGAATGGGTCGGCAGCTTAAAAAAAATGTGATTTGTTCCCTGCATTAATCAAGGTATAGAACTACACACCATATAAAAGAGAGACTGACCCCGTTCTTCCTCCCTCCAGCATATGCTTGTGCACATAAAAAACGAGAGTGGGATGCACAGGGGAGATAAATTAAACTTCTCTTGGGACTGTATGGACACCGTTGTGGAATGAGTTTGATATGCATGAGAGGAAAACTGAGGAATAGACTTCTCCACCAAGCCCTCCCAAACTGAAACCTCTAAAGCAGGATTGCCCTGCCAGCTCATCAGCCATCCTGTCTGCTAAAAGTTCAACAAAGAGACGGCAGAGAAAGTGGCTTAAGAGTGCTCAAAAACATTTCATGGACTGTTTTTCTATCCTTCCAGCTTTAAAGACAGATGCCAGATTTCCATGCTACAGATCTGAGGGAGATAAAAATACTATGGCTAACAGTCAGTAAAAAACTCTTAAAAACTACTTTCAAAGCTCTTTCTGAATAAAAGGACACAGCTTGCAAGATGCCACCTTCCTGACACTGATATTTAAGCCTGAAACCACGTAAAGCAGCACTCAGCAGTTACCTCAGCTCTAAGGTGGCAGTGCACACCTCAAAATTGATGAATCTTTAAAATGGCCTGCTAAATAAATCTATTTATAAAGTTGTTCCTTGGCTGAATAAATTGAATAAATAGAGCAATGGACTTTAGAAAAGGTTTTTCTCTCTAAATTTGAGGCTTTGCCTAATAAAAGCATTTTATTTTTCGGTGTTGTCCATTAAAGAGTCTTTTCCACAGCACACAAGCTAGGAACACCATCCTGAAATTGAGCACGAAATATCTTCAGGGAAACAGTCCTGAGGAGAAAAACTGAGTGTAATTTATGATTCCAAGTGTACAACTCTCTCCCATTAGGAGGAGATTCCATTCCCTGAAATTGGACTATCCTGTTCTCCCCTGAAAACACTTAGACAGCTTCATAAAAATCTGACAGCATCTCTAATTACACTGAGAAATGCACCCTGGGACGTGCAGGGAATGAGAGCCAGCAGGGCAAGCTGCAGGTGCACTCACGGGAGCAGCGATGGCCGTGGCTGAACAGCCCCTCGGGACAGGCGGGGAGGCAGCTGCCCTCCAGCAGCACGTGGGGAGGCGGGCAAGCCGTGCACTCCTGGGAGGAATTCCCCACGCAGCCTGCACAGGAGGAGTGGCACTCTGCAGGGAAGGGAAAAACAAGAACACACAGAAAGGCAAATTAATTCTGGCTCATTTCTGACTTGTTGCTGCCTCAAAATACGGCCAGGTTGCTTTCTTCCCAAGGATGACAGGAAGGTATTTTTCCTTCACAGGATCCTCTCTGCTTGTGAGAGGTAGACAGGAGTACAAAGTAGAGAGCAGTTCCTGAAGGTAAGGAGCAAGCAGAGACAGCTGCATATTTAATATTTCTTTGCACCCACACAGTTCATGACTGAGATGCAAAGCTGAGCTGCCCGATGCCGTGTGATGCTGCTGTCCTCCCTGGAAGAGCTCTGGGGTTCCGCAAACTTACCAGCTGCTGAAATCACCTTCTGTTATCACCCTGCAGTTACTCCAGGCAGGGTTTTCTAGCACTGCACAGTTACCATCAGCCATTCTGGAACAAATATCCACAGAGGTGGACTGGCCACCTGAAGCAAACTCTCATCACAAGGATGATCCAGCATGAATGAAGAGTGCAGTTAAAAACTGCACTTCTTTGCTGGTACTGACCCTAAACCAAACCATCTTCAACTAAGCCATCTGATTAAATAAATAACAACATATAAACTCACTAGCTAAAAACCTCTTATTTATTAGAGCAGTGGCTGGAGGCCACTGTGTGAGTTGAACACAGACTTCTGGACTCTGGGGAGACAAGACACAGGGCTGGACAGAGGAAATGAAATATAATAATTTCTACAACTACACATAATTTATACAACTACACTTAGCTGGCTGCCAGAGAGATCTTTAACATGCCTTCCAACCCATTCTATGACTCTACAAATCCAGCATTTTTCTCCTACATATGAACATGCTTCTGTTCTGCACAATGGTGTGGGTTTGCTTTTTCCAGAAGGTTGAACCTACAAACCTTGGGTATTTTATAGTGAGAGCTCAGAGTTTGACGTCTTGAACGCTCATCCCTTTCTACAATAAATCAAACTCCTACTCTAGTGCCACCACTGACACAGCAGAGCCAAAACCACGAGGGGTTGTGCTGGGATTCTTGCCCCGTGACATAATTCAGCGCTGTCACCGAGCTCTGCTCAGGCCTGTTCGCCCACCTGAGGCAGGGATGCATGGATTCCTTCACACGGTTTCTACACCATGACCTGGACTCAGCCAGGAAAACCCATTACCTGCCAAGGAACAGCCACTGCAGGGATTGTACACTACACTAATGCCTTCAGGAATCAGTTCAAAGCACTGGGTACCTGTCTAGGGCACCGTTTAAGACAGAATCACTCCACCAAAAAAAAAAACCAAAGCCACTTCTTCCTTTTTAATATCCTCTAAAGCAAAAAACCGAACCTGTACTCATTCCACTGAGCTAAAATCAAAATAAATGGATTTTAAATTATGTCCACTTGTAGAAAACATGGTTTTTTCAACAGGAAGAAATAGCCATCAGTAGTGTTGTTACTATTGTTATTACTACTACTTTACTTAAGTCACTATCTCTCTCTAACTGGTGGGAAATCACATGTATCCCCAATGTACATCACATTACCCGCTCATCCAAAGTCTAGCCTTCATGGAAATGCTTCCTAGTTGGTATTTCAGGAGCAGTGATGGCAGGGCATGTAGCAGAAGAGCTTCCTCAAAAGAAAAGACTGCTGTGGGATGTCTTGACCTGCTCCAAGGGCTAAGAAGGAGAAAGCTCAGTCTTTTTTGAAAAGGATTTAAGGATTGATCCAGCTTCAAAGTAAGTCAGTGCTAAAAATCGCGTACTCAGCTTCAATGGAAAGAAAGCTACGCTGAGCTGAGCTGTGCAGGCTTGAACACAGGCACTTAAAAAGAAAGTACCTGAGTCTTTTAGTCACGAGTCTTATGTAGATTACATTTTCCCTCAAAAGTACTAGGATATGCCATTTTGAAAGTTACACAGTCTAAACGCCAATGGCAGTCATGAGGCAAGCACAGGGCTCCCAGCACATACAAATCAAACACAGTACAAGCTCCCCCCAAACACCCAAACCCCGGGGCTTTGAACAGCTGCTCTCACCTCTGCAGACTCCTGTGCTGTCCACGTGGAACTGGGATTGGCAGTGGGGGAGGCAAAGGCCGTGGAGAGCCCCTTCCCCGGGCAGGTGAGGCTGCAGGACGTCCTCGGGCGCCCGGCACCGCAGGCACCGCGCGGCCCCCGGGCCGGCGCAGGAGCGGCAGGACGGGTGGCAACCTGGGCACGGGGGGAGAGAGCCATCAGAGCCACAGCTCCGGGACAGCCTTCCCAGGGAGAAGGCCAAGGGACAGCTTTCCCAGAGACAATGACAAGGCCCAACAAGCTGGTTGTGCTTTCTACAACGGAACAGGAACGTTAGAAAAATACTGTGACATCGTTCCCCTCGCGCCCGAGGAACAGCTCTTTTCCTGAGTAAAGCTGATGAACAAATAAAAAACTGCAGCCCCATGCCACAGGCAGCCAATTCTCCTTTAATTTCTGGAACTGCAACAGTGAGCTCCATCTCACTAGGAGGGACAGCAAGAAATGACAGCGTGAAGGGCTCACATGAAGCAGAAATTCACCTTCCCGATTTTCACTTTCCCCACTACTGCAAAGATGACCTCAGTCTTTGCAAATCTACCAGATGTACGTGGAATTTCATACCAGGAAGATGTGGAATTTCATACTAGGTATATGTGGAATTTCATACCAGGAAGATGTGGAATTTCATACTAGGTATATGTGGAATTTCATACCAGCTGCACGTGGAATTTCATCCACCGCTTAACTCATGTTGAGAAGAACTTGGAAGCTATGTACATTTATTTCAGCAGCATACACAAAAAGAAAAAAAAATAGTCCCTGAAATCATTAAATCTTGGGGCTGTGAAAGCAGAAAGCATGTGGGAAAATTCACCTTTTCTCAAAGCAGGAAAATCAGCAGGAAAGGCAGAAATTAAGCACTGACTGGTTCAGCAAAGGATAAAGGAAAAGCAAAGCCTGGTTTTCAGCAGCTGGGCAACTTATTCCAAGTACAGGGCTTACCCTTGCAGATGTTGTGATCCTGGTAAAAACCCTCTCCACAGTTCTCCAGGCACTGGCCCTGGCGCAATGCCAGAGGGAAGGAACAGGAGGTGCAGTGAGTGGCCAGAGGTCCCTCGCACGTGGAGCATGAAGCATGACAAGCTGATAAAGAAGCAGAGCACACAGAACTGAAACATCCCATTTTCACTCCTTCAGAGTGGTGTTGCTGACTATAGCCTTCTCCAGCTGTAGAAAACTCCCAGCTGGAATGAGACTCAGCTAAGTGAGCTAATGAGAGCAGAAGTGCACATGCATTAATAAGTACTAACAGTAATAAGTCTCGCTCACACAACATTTTGAGTATGTATCTCAGCATGTTTCGCAAGGAAAAGAGGTCATTTGCAACAATCCATCACAAGTGAACCGTAGAAAACAAAAAAAAAGATCAAATTCCCTGTCCCCACTCACATTTCTGTGCTCTTAAAATTCCCTCCCCACATCTGGGGAAGAGCAGGCAACACGAGGAGGGTGCCTCGAGAGCCCAGGCAAAGGCCATGTAAATTATACCCCTTACCTCTGCATCTTCCACTGCCACTGGGGAAATATCCATCTGGGCACCGAGGAATGCACTTCCCCTCGTGTAACAGCTTCCCTGCAGCACAGGTCACGCACCTGGCTGGCTCTGAAGAGCACCTCTCACAGGACTGGCCACAAGCTGCCAAGAGAATGGCTCATTAATGACTCAATTAGGGAAGAACAACGGAGCCATCCACCTCTCCCCATGCATGGAAACCACCCTATAAATCTTCACATGGCAATGTACAGCAAGCAGCAGTTAGCAGATTGTTCAGGAAGGAGGGGGGGAAAAGGTGATTTAATAAAATGGTAATTTCCCGCCTCCCCCTTGTCTGTAAAGGGGGAAAATGCAGCTAAAATCAAGCACGATAATTTTTCTTATCAATTCCAGTGGTCCATATTATCCGAGGCAATCAGCTCTCAAGTGAACTGACCTGTTGTCCAAGAGCCCCATGGAACTCTGGCTTCCCTAAGGCAACTTGCTGATGGATATTTAGAAGAGCCAAGCGTTTTACTTAACCAATTTCTGTTTCTTTTCACCAGACAAAACAGATCTCCAGCTGGGTATCAAAATGCAGGGGTTGGTAGAAGGTGAAAGGTCTGAATCTCAGAGGTTTCAGGGAAAAGCTATGGGGTTTTGAGAAACCACTGGCAATAAAAATCAAACCTTTTCAGCTTAAATCATTTTCAGCTATAAGATTTCAAGCCTGAAACCTTAAAACCTAGGTGAATAAAACTGCCTGGTATAGACATCAACCAAACTGAAAGGGAACCTGGTCATCCAGAATAAGCACAAATAGCAACAATTTTGCCAACATGTTCCAGGTTTTAAGCCCTCTCTAGCGAGCTGTGGCTCAGACACACCTGTGTGAGCCACACAGCTGAAGCCAAAAAAGCCCTGACTGACCGTGGACAGTCCTCCCAAGCAGCTGGTGGTGGCTGCCAACAGCAATCCAGGCTAGACTGGGATGCATGTAGCAAATCTGAGCTTCTTTATTTGAGATTTTCTTTTTTCCCCCTTCAGGATCTGTCTGACTTAGATCCTTTTAATTCCCTCTAGCAACCTCTTCTCCCTTTTTCCCAGCAAACCTTCCCAGCTCCCCAGGCACATCTGCTGTGCAGGTATTAGTTACCGTGATGCTGAATTATAATTAAATTTACAGAAACCTGCTGGCAAAGGCCATTTTTCTTTCCGCAGACAAATGGATTTGTCAAGCCCTCAAAAACAACTCAGGCTTTCAAGCTGTTCGGTGAGGAAAAACCCCTTAAACCTTTCAGCATCTGATTAGCGTAAATGAATTAATAATCTCAGAAAGAAACAGCAGCTTCCCTCATCCAGTATGAATGCACAAGGTGCAGCTGGCTTGTCAGACATGACTAAAGTCACAGCTGCTGCATGGCTAAATGAAATATTGATTCCTGCTTGTGCAGAGCATGTCTCTCACAGGTATTTACCAGTGCAGATCCCATCCTTTGGGTAAAAGCCCTGGCCACAGCTGGCCAGGCAGAGCCCCGCTTGCAGCACGTGTGATGGGTCCTTGCAGGACAGGCAGTGGTTCTCAGCAGCTCCCCAGCACGAGGAGCAGGACTCGTGACAGGCTGCAGGGGAGAAAAGTGCAGGATTAGCCAACAACCCCCTTCCAGCCAGCTCTTTACAATGAAGAGCCTGCACCACTGCACTTCTTGGCAGGTTTGCGCAGGCTTTCACTGCCACAGAAAATGAAAAATAACAAACACAACCCACTGCTGTTCTTAGGTTAGAATCTTTCATCCAAGCCATCCCGGCAGGACAACTTCCAGCTGCATTTTGCACGTGGAATGTGACGTGCAGCACAGATCAGAGCACGTAGGGTAGCTGTTATCAGCCCACAAAAAGTGTTGGGAACACTGTGAAGTCCCTGGTGCCAGGGGCTGTACAAGCACAAAGGGAAATAGGAAGAGATCCCATCACAGGCCACTTAAAACTCAGATCCTTGGGGTGACTGCTGACAGTAACCCAGCTCCGGGCACAAACACAGAACTGCGCTGCACAGCTGCAGGCGAGGTTTGGCAAAATGGAAAACAAGCCAGCCTGCTTCTAGAAACAGCTCCTCCCGTCCTTCCAGGTGCAGAAAGAACTGACTTAGGAATCCTCACATGCTCAGCCTGAGTAATTCTTGGGGAAAATATGGGACACAGACTCCTATTAAATCCTGTGCTACCAGCGTTGCAGCAACGGTGCAAATTACAGTTCTTTTAGCTATTTTTTTTTTCTCAATTACACCCAAATATGTTCCAAAGATATTCTTCACTTTATTATTTCACAATAAGGCAGGTACATGCTTGTTCTCCTGGTCCATGGCAGGTGGGAGAAAAGAGAACTTCTTGATGTTTGCCCTGCAAACACGTCTGAAGTTGCAGCCACCCAAGAAAAACTCATCTGTGAGTGGCATCAGTGCAATGCAGAAACCAGCAGGCACAGCAGCAGCTCATCCACAGAACTAAGAGCACATTACACATGAGTCATGGGGCACACAGGGGCAGAACACCCCCTCCCAGGGGATTTCACTGCTGCCCAAGGCAGGGACGTGCTATCAGCTCCATCTCACACTGAGGGAATTGAAACACCCGGGCTTAGAACAGGGAGTGTGCAGGGGGCAGGACACAGGACATTTGAGCTCATGCCCAACACACGGTCCCTTGGCATTCTGGATGCTCCTTCTCCACACTTCCACCTGGGTTTATTTTCCCTTTTCTTGCCTCGATTAGCTGTTTGCTCTCCCTCTTCTCCCCCTCCTGCATCTTCGTTCCCTCCACCTCATTCCTGATCTTTCCCGAATGCTGTGGCTCCTGAACACTCCAATGTGAGGGGTGTCTCAAAAGGACCCTGGGCATCCTGCACTGGATAGGGTCTTCCCTTCACAATCCCAACACAATGAACTCCAACCATCCCATCCCAAGGCAGAGCTTGTGCACGGTTTCCTGCTCCAGTCGATAATTTCCCTTGCTGATAAAAAATCCTGCATCTCATTCCAGCTTGGATGATTCTCAGGGCACGTCTACACTCGAAAGTTATCTGCAGAGTATGAGTTCATGCTGTAAATTTCTAAGCAGTGAAATGTCCTCACTTCACCTTCCAGACCTGAGTGTTTTGCTCCTCTCTGAGCTCACTCTAGCTTTCAGCATGTTTTTGAAAGAGTGGGTGCCAGGACTGGGATCCTTTAATTACAGACTTCCCACTGCACAGCTGGGACCCCTGCCTGTTAACCTGCCTCAGTACGTCAGCACATCTGAACATTCTCAGTCGTTTGCAAAGTTCTCAATTCCACCCTAGAGGTGCTGCTCCTTTCCTGGAGACACTTTTCCCTGCTGGCAGCCTGACTCTGCTTTTAAACAGTTACCAGTTGGCTCTTGCTGGCCCTTGGCAAAGCCCAGTGAGGGTGGTGAGGCCCTGGCACAGGTTACCCAGAGAAGCTGCGGCTGCCCCATCCCTGGAAGTGTTTAAGGCCAGGTTGGATGGAGCTCTGAGCAACCTGGACTAGTGGAAAGTGTCCCTGTCCAGAGCAGAGGGGTTGGAACATGATAATCTTTACAGTCTCTTCCAACCCAAACCATTTGTGATTCCCTGATTCCACGATTACACACCCTGCCTCCAGAAGCCCTGGCTCTTTCAGCACTGGATCGCTGCCAGGCTCAACAGCTGCTCCTCGCCAAAACCAGCCAAGGCACCAACTCCACGGAAAGAGCAGGGGAAAAATGGAAGCATTCCATGAGCCACTGTCAGCTCAAACATCTTTGCCGGCAGCAACGAAGTGGCTGTGTGAAAATAAATCAACAGAAGTGACTGCACAGCCAGGAAGCTGTTTCCACCCCCCCAGCTATTTCCAGTTTGGATTTGTAGGGGCTGTTCTGCAGCTCACCAAACTGTCTCTCTGCAAACACCTAAATCACTCCCAGGCCTGACCACAGCAGGAGGGCAATGCCAGAGGTGTCCCAGTAAGAACACAGAAGGCTCTGCTGTGTTGGGGTCAATGAAATAAGAAAACCATATAATTATAAGTGCCTAGCAAAAGATGCTGAGAGTATGGAAACTCTAGGCAAGATTGAGATGAAAACAAGCTTTGAGATACCAAACCCCAGTTACTGAACAACTGGAAAACAATGGTATAGCCGACTCAAACTAATCCCCTTTGATGAAACAATACCCTCTGCCCACAGAAAGGTCCAAGGGTCAGAGCAGACCCTGCCAACTTGGCAGAGGGTCCAAAAAGCAGTTTTTAGGGTTTAAAATATAACGCCATATGGTAATGCAATGATTCGTATAGGCTGTATGTAAATGCTATAGGATTTGTAGCTTGTTCTAGATTGGTTAATGTAAGTTAGAATATTCAGCACAGAAGATGATTTATTGAGATGTAAACGGGAAAAAAGGGATTCTGCTCTGTGATTCTGTTCCGTACTCTGTATTCTGCTCTGTATTTCTGTTCTGTATTGTATTCCTACTCTGCTCTGTATTCTGTATTCTTCTTCTCTGCCTTCTGACCTGCCTTGAGCTGAGTCTGGCAGCTCCTAGCAGGTCCCCTGCCCTTCTACAATAAAACTCATGCTCTAAGACCTGACTTCAGAGATCTCTCGTCCCGTCCGTCCTGTCTCGTCACCGTCCCAGCCGTCGTGGGCAGAACCACACGGAAGGCAGGGAGAAAGAAAAAATCCTACACTCCTGGGCTTTGGGGTCCCACCTATCTGTGCCACCTCTCCCCTGCACTCCTCCCTGGCAGCTGGGCAAGCTCAGCTTAGCCACGCTCAGCCCCGCATCCTGGGGGATCCTCCACAGCCAGGGACAGCAGGGAAAAGCAACACGTAGGGAGCAGAAATCCAAGTGCTTTGCTCCAGAGTGAGCCGGGTCTGTTAGTGTCAAGTTACACACGTCAACATTCCCATTTGGGGAGATGAAAGCAGAAACACTCCAGTTCTGCCTGGGCTTCTGAATAATCTTGAAAACATAAATAATTAAGTTAGAAAAATGCAGTGAGAGCATTGAACACTGCAAGTCCTTCGAGCCCTCCGGTTCTACCACGCGAACATAGTTTACTTTTTCTTCCCTTTGCTTTGCCTTTGGCAGGGGAGTTCTGTTTCTGCCCAGGGAGAACCCACCACTCTGCCTGACACAAACCGATCCACGATCTTTAAATCCACTGCTACATAACTGAACTTATTACCTTTTCTTCTCAATTTTACTTTCTCTTAATGGTTTTAATTCTTCACAGAAGCAAGTGGAGGGACGGGGGCAGGAAATAACCCCGATGTAGGATTAAAATAGGGCAGAGATCAAACAACTGCAATCAAAAATTCAAAAGAGATTCAATTAGACCAGCTGTTATAAAACATGAACAAAAGGAAAGGCTAATTCACTGTGTTTTTCTGAAACGCAGACGACAGTGTTTCAACAAGAGGATAGAGCAAGAAACCTGGTGTTGAGTCTCTTTCAAGTCCAGAGCGAGTTCCTCAAGAGGGAGTTTACTGGAACTATAGCAATTAACACAGTCTAGTTCATCCTTTCTGTGATTTTGGAACATGCTTATTGTAGATGTTAAAACCATTATGAGGAAAATCTTTCTGAGCAGTCTGAGGCCCGTCTCGACAATCTGATTAGAGATTTGCAGAAATAAAGAGGATACAAGGAAAGAGCGAATGGCAATGAATTACGGACCACATCTGAAATGTAAGACTTTCTCCACTGGTTTGACTTTATGCAGGAAATGCAGCCAGGCAGAACTAAAGCAAATTGGTTTAATTCCCTTGAGGAAAGAGGAGCAAATTTTCCCAGCAACATTCAGCTACAAGCACGCGTGACTGCAAATTTGGATGGAGTGTACAATCAGTAATCTACAAACCAGCAATAAAATGAAACATTAGCCTTTCCCTACCCCTTCAGCAGTTACATGGGCACTGCCAATTAAAACACCCAGAGCAGGTGGAAAGGAAATGATAAAATAAAACCAAGTGAAGTAGAAGATTATTTGATACTTAAGTCTATAAATTCTTTTGGACTGGGTCTCTCTTGTCTATTTATACATCCACAATGTTGCCCTGGCTGCTGGAGGACACAGGTTTTTCAGACTTTCAAACCCTGAAATGAGTGGTCAGCTCTTCAAGGGAAACCACTTCAAAAAAGGAAGCTGGACTTACCATCTAGAGTGCTTTGCCCCGAAATGTGCCAAAAGCCCTAAGCCTGTATTTAATTCTAAGCAGGAGGGTTAGGTCCAAAGAAATTAAAGCGATGGCTCAGAAGTTAAGCATTTGCTCCACCCCTCTGCTGAATCAGAGCTGCAGAAATAATTAGAAGCCTTCTAAAAAGGCCAACATCGAGATGAGAAAAGTGTTAATTTTAGAGAAAACAATTAAACTGCCACGATGAAAAAGCAGCTGCTTTACAGTTTGGGAAGAGTTTAAAGTATTTCAAAGGAGCAGGGGAAGCTCATAAAACTCACTGTCATAGTTCCATCAAAGAGAAAGCTAACTTCCCCATCTTACTCCCATTCTTTCCAACTGCCAAGATAAAGGATTTAGACACATCTCAGCATTTTGTAGAATTACTAATTTACTTTGTAAAAATGCTTCCTGAGAGCAGTGAGCCCAATGCACTTCCAGGAAGAGCGCATAGTATGGATCAGATGAATGGCAAAACAATGCAGGAAACTTCTTCAGAAAGTATCTTCTGAGTCCTATCAATCCCCCACCCCTCCAAGCAATTTTCTATACACCTCAAAGTACCATATCCTGACAGGGCTGGCATGAGCAGGTGCAGGCAGTCTGCCCTGAAGTCAAAGAAACACGCACATCCTCCTGGATCAAAGGGCCAGGCAAGGCTCAGGGTGTCCCATCATTAGCAAAATTAGGGCACACACCCTGCTCCATACCCTTCACACCACAAAACAGTCAGTCACATTTCCAAGTGAAACTGAAATTGCAAGAGGAAGTGAAAAATGTCGTGAAAAACATCGGTGTTCAAAATGAGCAAATTTTACACAACAGAACTGATCCACTGAGGGCTTGCCATTAATATTTCCCCAAGCAGTAATCAATTTTACCCTGTATGACTTGGTTCCCCTGTTCACTCCTGCCTTTACTCTAGAGTGAACATTAACACCTATGTCAACAGCAGATGCCTCAAGAGAGGGGGTTCTCATAGCTCAGGTACGGCTTTTGCCCGCTCTTTTGCCATCACAGAGGACTGCAGCCTCTTTTGCCTTGAGGTACCTGTGCAGAGGAGCTGATCCTGGATGTATCCCTTCCCACAGGAAGTCACACACTGCCCATCCTTCAGCAGCAGGGGTGCCTGGCATGAGGAGCACTCAAATCCATTGGTGCAGGCTGAGCAGGTTTCATTGCAGGCTTCCAGGAGAAAGAAGAGAGAAGAAAAATCAATCCCAAATACCTGAGGCAGAAAGACCCCCCCCGCTGCTGCGACAAAATGAGACGATTTTGCCTCATTTTAGCTAAAGAGTTCAAGAATTTGCATCTGCTTCTGCCTGAAACCTCACAAAGTCCCATGGTCACAACACAGCGCGCGCCTGAATGCTTTTCCAACCAAAGCGTGGCAATCTCTTTAGAATGAACCATGGGATCCCACAGCCAAAAGCACAGCATGCAGCAGAGAAGGGGGGGTCTAACCCCTTGCAGAAATTACCTAAGCAGGCCCCCCCGTGCTGGTAGAAGCCCCGTTCACACATCTCCACGCAGCGCCCGTCCTGCAGCCGCTTCTTAGGGTCCCGGCAGGAGTCACAGCGATCAGAGGCCTGGAAGCAGCTCACACAGTCTGGGTGGCACTCACCTGGCACAGGGGGAACACACAGAGGGGGAAAACAGCAGCAGTGTTGGCAGCCAGGAAGGAGCAAAACAATGCAACTTGGAAATCAAAGTGAAATTCATTGCTTATTTCTCTGGGTGGTACGAGGTGTGTTAGATTTGGAGAGGGTTTTTATATACTGGATTATATCAAAGGAGCTCAATATTTTATGGCTCTATTTAGTATGTGAGAAGTCATTATATAGACTCAGATTTTCTAGGCAATTGATTAAAAGGGTATTCATTGTCCACATGGTTTGTCAGCAGTAAAAAGTGTAAGTCACCAGGAATTAACGGTCCGAAACAACCTGAATTTGAGAGTCCTTAAGCCAAACCCTGCAGCGAGTCAAGACTCTGTGTCCATGCCACGTCAGAGTACAGGTGGCAAACTGCTCCCCCCTCCAGAAAAACCTTGATGCCACAGCACCACAGAAGTTCTTCCCGGGCACAGGTACTTGGAGAGATACAGAACAGAACAGTTTTCCTCTAGGTGCAAAAAAGGCCCCTCTGCTCCAAGCCAAGTGTTCTCAGCCAGGCTCCAAGCCAAAAGTTCTCAGTGAGAGGGAGTAATTGCTGGTTTTAACATAAATACAGCAGTGCCCAGGGGCTTTTTGCTTTCCCCTGGCTGAGAAGGAGTGGGTTCTCTCTGCCAGCTTCCCCCAGCACATCTCTGAGAAGCAGCAATCAATTTTTGCTGGCTTTATGGAAGCAGATGCAGCAGGGGCTGCTGTTCTGGGCTCACAGGCTGCAAGCTGCATTTTGCATTTGTTTCTCATCCCCCCCCACTGCAAGACAGAAAAACACAGAGGGAAAACAGCAGGTTTGGGTAAGGGAAATTGCCAGTTACCTTTTAGGACACAAAAAATGCAAGTTTGGCTCTGTATGTCCAATACCATGACTCCAAAGCCTGGGTTTTCCAAAATGCTACCATGATGGAAGCTAAATGGCCAGATTTTCAAGGATAACCAGCAGACAGAGGCACTTCTTGATAAGCAGAAGGGAGAGGTGCTGAGAACACTTTTATCTGTCCCCTCCTCAGCAGCCTGTGCAGATGCTGCTCCCTCTCAAAAATCCAGGACGATTCCATCCGAACTCTCCAAACCCTGTTTTCCTCACTTTTCTATCTGTAGTGCTTTGCATTTCCATTAGCATGCAGCAAATAACAAGCTTTAAAAAACAAGACGATGGCAAATGTGCCCGGGCACTCCAGCACAATTAAACTGTGAAGCTATTTTCTTTTTACTGAGATGAAGTATTAACTGGAGCACCCTGATAAAACCCAAGTTATGTGAATGCAACAAGAAGAGCTACAAAAAAACGTAGCAACCCACAGCTAAAGCCTCCCAACTACGAAAGGTAAATCCAGGGGAATGACAATATCCCTGGAGAAAAAGGAATTTATAGGCAAAATTACCATATTACCAAGGCTATGCTAGTCTTTCCAAACAATTATTAACTGGCAGCCATTCAGCCTCGGGTGAGCTGGTGGCACAGCAGTGTAAGCACATTCTTTCTTCCCACTCCCAAGACATAATCAGGAGCCCACAAACTCCAAAACTCACGCTAGGATTCAGAAAGGAGAGGTGGAAGAAAAAAGAAAAAGACGTAACACTTCCAAAACATCAATCCTAAGGAGAACTTCTCTTGCCAAAAGAAAGCTGTCATTTAAACCAGGGGAAGTCACCGGGAGCCTCAAACTCACCTAAGAACTAAATTGCACGGAAACGAGTTAATTAGCAACTGAAAAGCGTAGACAAGATAAGATTCCGTGCGGGGATCAGACAGGTGCTGGGGGATCGAAGGCTGCAGGCATTCCAGAAGAAGGCGAGGACAGCCCTGGCTCTGTACCTGGCTGGCAGCGCGGACAGCAGTCTCCCTTCCCCTCCAGAGGCACGCTGCCCCGCGGGCAGGGCGGGCAGGAGCGCTGGAAGCAGGTCACCTCCGCGTCCCGGCACTCGCATTCCCGGCACGGCCCTTCTGCCCAGCTCTCCCCGTCCTGCAGGAGAAACACGGCTTCAGGAGCCAAGGAGAGAGCCTTGGCACTGTGATAAATAGATGCTATAATATTGGCTTTTTGCAAATGTTAAAATAAGTGATGTTAAAGTAGCCTTCGTAACAGTGGCTCTGCCACAAATAGATGCTATNATTTTTCACAGCACTGAGTGGATTTGCCAGGCATGGAGATCTCCGGGTGAAACAGCACGGGGATGAAGGGGTTGACACAAAAGAGACAGCGGGCATTTTAAATGATCACCAAGCTTTTCTGCCTCTCAGAAAGGACAAAGCACCAACTGGAAAAACCCTGACACCTTAGTGTTTTACCTCACCTGGGGCAGACAAAGGGGTCTGAGCAAAGAAAGGCTCGGCATCTAAAAAAACGCCCAAGCAATTAATTAAACTTCCCATTTCCCACATCTGTTGGCAAAGAACAGCTATCAGCTCCAGTCCTCATCTGTGAGAGCAATGAAAAGTCCACTGCTGGTATATTTAAACCAAGATAATCAATGTTTCCTTTCTCTTTAACTTCCCTCTGAAGTTCCTTGAAAATATTAATAATGGGCTCCCGTTGCAGTGAAGATTATAATCAGTGGGATACATTGGCAGAAAGCTCCACAGTGCCCCAGCTTCTACTTTATAGGATTAAAATCAACTGTCTTTGTGAAATGTGCAGGAAACCTATGAGTTTCCTATGAGGGATATGAAATATTAAAGGGGAATGATTGATTGAACTGCACAAAGGAGACCAAGGAAATTCTGCGGCAGATGCACACAGGCGTTTCTGCAAATTGCAAAAGCAATCTGCAGACAATATTAATGGATTATTTTTCAGCTACACTTGCAAATAATATCCTTCTCAGAACCGGAGAGGGAGAGCCAACCCCTCCAAACCTTTGTGAGCAGAACTCACTCTTCCCTGCTCCGAAGTACAAGGATACTCACAGCTTTGGTATGTTCTTTGTAAACACAGTAACTACGACTGGAGATACATTCAGGACAGCACTTCCCCTCTAAGTGAATTAATTCTTCGCCCTGTGAAGAAGAGAAAGGTTGCAGCAATTCTCAAACGGAATCAACATCGCCAAAACCACTGTGGAATGCCGAGGCAGAACAGCTCTTGCCCTGGAATTCAATCTCCAATATCTAATTTCACCTTATCTTCTCTCTATCCCACTTCACCTCCGTAGGTATAGTTTGAAAAATGTGCCTAGTGAATACTGCAGTTGCAGAACAAACCTCAGAAAAGGTCTCGGAATTCAGCGATAAGGCCATGACTTCATCCCTAAATTCCGCAGAGAAATACTCCCCCTTTTTACCGTGGATCACTAGGATTGCACCGGACCAACCTCAAGATTTCAATGCACAGAAGCTTACCTTCATTTTGAATGTTCTACTTTTATTTCCCCGGGAGAATTTCAAAGCACATGCTCTATTTATCCCAGATGGAAAAAGCCTGTTCTTTGTCACAACTGTACAACTCCACAGATTCCACTTAAATAACTTTGGTTTGAAGATAAGAATTTAGCAGCAGGAGGAAGGAATAAAGTGCCCCAATTCACCACAACTCTTTGTGCCCGAGTGGAAGCTGAATATTTAGAAAAGAGAGACACTTTGTCCTAGGGAACCAGGACAGAGCTCACAAGAAACAGCTTCAATTTCCAAGATTACCAAATAGTTTTTTCTGATTTATGCCAACTGGGTGTCTGTTCCAGGCTAATTTTCCCTGTGCCACACTGGCACAATCTATTTTTGTATGGGAGTTATTAAAGACACAGACGAGGCAAGAGCAGCACTGGTCACTGCTCGGTTCACCAAGGGAGAACACCTAAGCCAGGCCACGCTCTGGCATCCCAGGTGCATTCCTGAGCAGGGGAACAGAGGAGGAACTATCTGCTTCTCAGTCACCGAGGACCACACACGGCCTAAATCTCTCTCTGCTGCTTCTACACATTTCTGCTCTTCAATTACTCCAAAATGCCTTTGGCAGGGTTTGGATCTCATGTCACGACTGTGTACTGTAAACTCTCCCATTCCCACCCACATGCATAAACACAGGCTATAGGAAAACTGGGAGCAACTATCCATGGAACATGGCTTGCCTAGCCCAAAAAAATGCAGCTGCTACGCTGCTCTGCCAAGGCTCAGAAAAGGGAGAGGCTGTGGGAGATAACTTGTGGCTTTGCTGCAGAGAGATTGATCATTTTCCAGGTCGAGAACACGTATTCCCAGCTCACAGCCTGCTGAAAATGGCTTTTTGAGGACTAGGTCAGAATCACCACGGACACTTGGCTGGACAAGTTTGTTCGAAAGGGTTTGGAGCTAAACCTCTTGCAGTTCCTATCTGTGGCCTCATTATTGCACTTTGAGTAGGATGATGTGACCAGAAAATTAATAGTGCCTTATGAAGAGAGAAATCCAAGTGCTCCTGGCTTCATGTAGGCTCTGATTTATTGAGGCAGGTGCCTAAATAAACAGACCTGCAACTTCAGAAGGAAAATACAAAGGAAAAAGAAAACATGGCATTTGCTGTTTGAGTGAACATTTTCTTATAATTAATTAATGCCCACCTTGCACTATTGAGGCAAACTACAACCAAACATGACTTGGGGAGTTTTGAACCCTACACGTTAACATCTCCAGCTATTGTTCTGGAAAACACCCCTGGCTTTTCTGAATAATGGATTTTTTTTTTGTCAGTACCCAAGATGTGAGCATGAATATTAACTAATCCTCCCCACTGAGCCATGACAGCACGCCATCATCATTAGTGTAAATGATCCAATTTACAGCCAGGAGCACGCAGGCAGCTCGCTCAAACAGCTGCAAGTGCACGAGATTTTATGACAACCACGACTTTTCATCCAGCAAAACCTCTCTGCGCAGTTTCAGGTCGGGTGATCAGCAGCAGCACCACGACAGGGGTGACTTTGGGTCCCACGCTCAGTGCATTTTGGCTGCTTCAAAGGCACAGTCACAGGTGAACAAACACTTTTATACCTTGACACACCCTTTTTGGCACCGTTTGGGAGTCCATGTGTGGATTTTCACTGCTTTGAACACTCATTAAAACAACCTAATCCAGTGAAACCATTATGTCCAGGCTTTGGCTGGACTGCAGACACACCACAAGTGTGCTGCTGCTCAAGATACAGCACACACAGGCAGAGTCACCAGAAGAGCATCACCACTGAGACAGAAAACCCAGAAGGCCACAATTCCTTCCCTTTTCCTCCCTGACACCGTGGAACAGTAGGTATAAAACAGGTAAGAGCCCACTAATTAAAACAGATCATAGAATCACAGAAACGTTTGGGTTGGAAGGGACAAGTGGCACTGGACACTTCCAGGGATCCAGGGGCAGCCACAGCTTCTCTGGGCACCCTGTGCCAGGGCCTCACCACCCTCACAGGGAACAATTCCTTCCTAATACCTAATCTAAGCCTACTTTCTGTCAGCGTGAAGCCATTCCCTCTTATCATGTCACTCCAGGCCCTTGTAAATAGTCTCTCCATCTTTCTTGGAGCCCCTTCAGGTACTGGAAGGCCACAATTAGGTCTGCCCAAAGCCTTCTTTTCTCCAGGCTGAGCAATCCCAATCCTCTCAGCCTTTGCAGTGGCAAACAACACAGAAGTCTTATCTCACTGCAAAAAAACCCCATTCAAAGCATATTTGTACGTCTGCGGGTGAAGCATTCAACCCCATCTAATGCATTTTGCACATCCACTGCAGAGCAAATATAACATAACCTGGCAGGGAGGGAGTTTTGGAGTAAACAGCACTGGGAATAAAATACCTTGCCACCTTCACTTCTATGCTAAGAGTGGCATGTGGACAAAATGAAGAAAAGTAGAACGCTGACTTCCATATTCTATTCCTTCCATCACTGAAGGCCACTGCAGCACACAGAATGAGCATAAAAGCTCATTTAATCTTAAGCTTTTAACTATCTGTGACCTGTACATTTTCCCTGTGTTCAGCTCCTGGTAAATCCAGTGGTCACCACGGAACCCTCTGTGTGTCTGACCCTCCACTACAGCAGGCAGACACGGCACGGGAGGGAATCCAAGTTAAATTAGTCACTGCTTCACACTGGTTTGCTTCCCAGTGGAAGCCCACTGTGCAAACTTGCACAGGCAATTCCAGGTTTGCTCTCCTTCCCCGTGAAATGTTTTTGAAGGGATCACACAAAACAAGGGCCAGTTCTTGGAGTGTCTCAAGTCAAGAAAAAAGAAAAAGGGAGGGGGGAAAAAAAAATCCCAAGACATGACACATCCATCTTGGCAGAAGAAAGCCTTTCTCACCTTGGCACACTCCACTTTGGCACACTCAGCTCCCTGGCAGGTGACTTGCCCCTCCTGGCACACGCAGAAGTCACAGCGGGTGCTGTTCCACATCTCTCCGTGGTACCTGATGGTGCCACTGTCCAAGCAGCTCCCTTTGGAAGACACACACTCCTCACAGCACTTCCCAGGGCGCTGCACCTTGTTCTCCCCCTGAAAACATCACCCAGCAGTGAGCAGGGCTGTCTGAAGCCCTTGGCACAGCAGAAGGTGCAGCTGGGGTATCAGAGGTGGGTGGTTTTTCGGTACCTTCTCACAGGTGACAGAGCCACAGGTCTCCCTCAGACATCTGACCTCCCCTCTCTGACATGCACACGCAGTGCAGGCATTTTTTTTCCACTGTTCCCCGTGCTGTTGGAAATAAAGTTGTTTAACACTCTTGGAAAATGACCAAATTCCTTCCAGAAACCTGAGCTGCTTGTGGAATATGATGCATGTCTGTATCAGATAATAAACTTTCCTTAAAAAATGCTGATCTCTACGTGATCAGCAAACAGGAAGAAGAGGGACGAGGTCTAGATGACACTGTGGGTGCGTATTTCTCATTTGTTGCAAGCTCGTGGCATTGGGGAGGCCTGAACTACTATTATTAGCCAAAAAAAAATCATTGACAGAAAATCCCACATACATACTTCCATTAAATAATGCATTAAACTAATTCCAGATGACACAATAAAAGCTGTAAATACTTTAACCACCGGTGCTTTCTGCTTTCCTCCTTCAAAACAAGTGTGAAAAGTAAGTGCCTCATCTGCTTCACCCTGCAAACTTCCTTTCTGCTGGCCAGCAAATTCTTATGTAGGCCTGATTTCTTTCAACTCTCCTGCCTTTCCAGGAGGGAAAAAAGCAGTGTTTGTACTAAGCTATCAGTGCTGGCAGAAAGTCAGATACTGGGGAGAAGGGAAAGAGAGATGTGCCAAAAAAATTCTAAGTGGTTTTGGTGCGGTTTGTCACAAGTCACCTGGAACGTTCTTCCCGACACCGAGCAGGGCTTTGGGACACATTCTGGGCAGCATTTTCCAGGAGGCAGAACCATAACTTCATCCTAAACAGAAGGCAGAGACAAGGAAAAGAAAGCATGAACAGTTAAGGTGGGGGCCAGCATCAGTGCTTGGAATTCCAGGCATTTAACATCCGTGGGATAACCTGCTGCCACTAAAGGCTTCATTCTGGCCCAAAAAGCAGCACAAGAGCAGAGTAAAAGGCTTGGAAAGATGTTTTCTCCTCCTCATTTTCTGGGCTTATTTAGATGGCATCTGAGGTCTGAATACATGGAGAGATGCAGACAAATTCATCCACATGACATAAAGTGCTCATATTCAGGCATACAGATATACAGAGGAAAAAATAAATATACAGCTATGCAGGGAAGCACAATAAAGCAGGAGATGGATGAGAGGAGTTTTTTTCTGGAATGGCCACATTTTGAGGTTTTGAAGGTGTGATTTACACTCACCACCTCTCAGGCATCTGCACTGGTTTAGTTAAATCCATCCATACTGTCTGTACAGATGTTAAATTATGCTTAAAACTGGATTTTTCTAATTTCAATTTTTTTATGATGGATTTAAATCATGTTGGAAGAGGCTGGCACTTCACACCAATGTAACTTTTCCTGCACGCCTCAACTCCAACCATCCAAAATGTGTCTAATTCCACTGCTCCCAGTCCGTGTACATCCAACGTTTTGGAACAGCACTGTTCATCAGCGCCTCCCTCCAGCCACACCACGATGGTCAGAGACAGACTGGTGGTCTGGAATTAGAGTAGGAATGCCAAGCACCATCACCTCATCTTCTTCATTAGTCAGATCCTGGGCTTTCAAAGGAAGAGTGGAAGACTTTGTACAAAAGTTACCAAGGACAGATTTCCCAGCAGAGTTAAAAGAACTTTTTCATGTATTTTGATGGCATGCAAAAGGAATTTTTGGCATTCTTCTCCTTCAGTAACTAGGGAAGAGCAAAGTTATCTGAAAGATGGAAGATGAGAGTTTAATCCTGGGAGAATTTTTGTCCTGGCTTTTGATGGAGTGGAGAATGAAGGAAGGGACAGAGATAAAGGCCCATGCAGGAAAATGTTAGGTTTGATTGAGATCAGAACAGGTTCCTTGCACATCCTGCTCATGTCCCTTCCACAGGGAAATGTCCTTGGTAGGAAATATCTGGAACACCATCAGAACTGGCTTTCTGCTGCATTAACTTGGATGCTGCCAGCCAATTACTCTCAAATACATCACAGCAACAACACAGGCACTCCTGTTTCCATAAATTAGATCCTAATGATTAGCTGATTAAACACGAGCGCAATGGCTCAGCAGGTAATGCCAGTCCAGTTGGAGTGGGAAAGGAGGGATCTAAAGCGGGCATAAATTCGTTTTAATGCAGAGTACTTAGTAAATGAATACTAATGGAATATCTCAGGACAAAGCAAAACACAATTAGCACACACACAGACAGGTGGGCTTTCTTCTATCCAAAAAAAAAAGTGTTAATTGTCCAAACATCTGCTCCAGTAACAGAGAGCTGGGAAAGCATCAACACGGAATAAAGTTTATGAGTACTGCTTTTGGTTTTCTCAGCAAGGAGTTCTCAGTCAGGGAGCTTCTGGATTAATCATTGGAGCGTGGTAATAGGTTTAGAAATAATTGGAAAATGGCAGTCCCTAAAACATGAAGTCAAGGTCAGAGACAAGGATTTCCAGGGAGCCAGTTCTGGGCATGCTTTTGGAAAGGAGTACACCAAGGGGCCCAAAAAAACCGTACAATGGGCCCAATGAAAAGGATCCAAAGAGCACAGTCACACCCTTCAGCACTTTCAATATAATAACACAAATTCTAAAAATTGAGTGATTTGCCCAGAGTTTGGAGTACTGTGTATAGTTTGCTGCCTTTACTAACCCTGTGTTAACACTGTGTAGAATCCTGTAGGGTCTTGGCTGGGTTGATCCCTGCCTAAATGCTAAAAACTCATCACTTGTCCACAGCACAGACCTTGGAAACAGGAATGTCCTTGTTCTCCTAACTGGACTAAAACCATGAGCTTGCCCAACTCCTCTTCCCAGTTTTGTTGTTTTCCAAACACAAACACACGGAAGGAACTCTGCTCCGAGACTTTTCTTTCAGCTCAAGTTGCCTTGTATTTCTGAACTCCTTAAGTCAAAAGGGGAATTTCATCCACATTTGACTACTCTCAAATGCATTTTTGGAGTTCTTGTAAAAAAAAAAAAAATGTAACAAGACCTGCAAATCAAACTTTCCAGCTGCAAACCAAACACTGAAATTTGTGAAGATAAACCCCATTATAAATCTTGTGTTTTCATTCCTTCGCTCAACAGAAATAAAAACATTTCCCGATCAACTCTAGATCACTTTTTTAGTAGAAAAAAAAAAAAAGCAGTGTCTTCAGAATTTGTGCTTAATTAGCCAGCAAAGGGATGAGAAAAATAAAATGGTGGGGAGAGGAAATATCACTCCACACCACTTCTGCAGGTCAAATACCCCTTTCCCAAATTGCCCACTTGTCACCCAGAAGCTTTGCCTGCTAATTTGGCATGAGAAATGCACGTTGCCCATGGAAAAGGAGGCGTTGAGGAACATTCCTAGAAGGCTGCAGGGTCCTGACCTGGCTGCAGAGCAGAGGCTGGCAGGAAGCTGTGGAGCACTGAGCTGCGCCATCCCTGCAGACGCATCTGGAGCACCGACCCAGGCTCCAGCCCTCGCCGTCCTGGAACACGTGGCCATCAAAGGAGCAAGGCTCTAAGGGACAGGAAAACAAGGGGGAAGTTTCTTTTCCAACACCCTTTAATCCCTTTCTGTCACCCATAATTAAAAGCACAGCTTTTGTGCATCTCAGAATTCAGAAGTTTGTCAAAGCAGGTAGAAGAGAGTAACAATGCCACCAGTTTCCAAGGGGCTTGTGAATTAAGAGCTCCGCATGCACTTCTCCCATTGGGATTCTGAAAGAAAAGGCATCCAACAGCTGAAGCATTCTTGGAAGTTGCAGTCCAAGTGCATAGGAAATAGCTGAGGTTTTTTTCCCAATTTTAATCTCCAAAATGAGGACATATTAGGCACATCTGCTCACTGCTTAAAGCTTGTCCCCAGCTCTTGGCCCATGGGTGAAGCCATTAAAAACGTACATATGGCGGCAAGACAGAAAGGGAATTAAGAGACGTGCCAGGCTCCAGAGTCTTCCCAACAAAAATGAACAAGAAAAGAAAAGCTTTCCAGATTTGGGACTAAAAGGATGTTCTGAGCTCGGATCAGACAGTCCCCCAATTCACATGCAGTACTCACCACCACGGCCCAGACATTTGGGACAGCAGGAGCCCTGGGCGGTGTCCTGCAGCTCCCCTTGTCCACAGGTGAGGGCTGGGCAGGTCCTGGGGCTGCAGGTCACCTTCCCATGGGCACAGGAGCACCGGACACATCCCGAGCTGGCCCACTGCGTGCCGTGCTGCACACAACACAGCCAAAGGCACAGAAAGCACAGTGAGACCTGGAAATAAGTCTTGTCCCTTTTCAAGTCCCTCCTCTCTCAAGGATGAGACTTGGCACTGACAAAAAAAGTTGCTTTCTGACCAGCTGGCAGTGGAATTGGGATGTGAAATGGGATTTAAGGTACAAATGTGTCCATATCTCTGTAGGGATGCCTACCCAAAGAACAGGCTCAAAAAGAGCCAAAAGACAAAAGCTGCAGCAAGAGAACAGCACAGGAAAATGCAGCAACAGCACAAGAAGAAACGTAATGTATTATGATAAAACACAGCACCACCAAATCACAGGCACAAAGAAATCTGAGAAGAGGAAGGGTGTGCTACCCCTCCTGTTTTTGTTTAGCTTGTACCAGCTTCATGCTGGCCATGCCTCATGCTGAAACAGAGGGTTACGAGATCCATCTCAGGTGTAAACAACACAGTCCACATATGCAAAGTCTGGGCATTTTAGCATATTTCTTGAGTTTTGGACCTGACTTGCCTCTTGTCAAACAGAAAAGTCTGTACGAGACCACACGTAGGACTTGAGTTTTCTGTTAAGCCGTTTTTCTGCATTTGCCAGTTGTTTGACATGATTCATTAACTACTACCCATGAATCTTGATTTTTTTCTTATCTCCAGACACTTATTCTGATTGTTTTGGCCTTTCAGCCCCTCGAGGTGAAACCACATCCCAGAACCTGCTTCTTGAATAATTCAGGACTACAGAATACAGAACCCAGGTCGCAGAGCAGCAATCAATCTCCGGCAGCAGAGATGGCTGCTGAGAGAAAAGCCTTCTCTGAGGACAGCTAATATGTCAAGTTCACCGTGCTTTGCTCCCCTCCTGATGTTACTGCACCGTCTCAGTCATCCACAGAAACAGCAAAGGGAAGGAACAAGTGGGGAAATGTCTCCCATTAAGCCATGCAGGACACACAGTTTATCAGCAACACGTTCCTTTTCTGCAAACCCTGCCGACCAAACTCCTGCTAAATTCCAGTGCCTGACAGTGACAGGATACAAACGCAGTGATCTATCCTTCCCCTGCACACCAGCTCAGCATCTTCCACCAGCTGAACCAAACGGGGAGCTGAAAACATGTAAGGATTGTCCCAGCTGAGGAGCTGGGCAGAGCACTCACGCTGTGGATCTGTCCTTCGTGCTGGCAGGCTCCTTCAGCTCGGGAGGTGCACTCGGGGCAGCACTTGTTGGAGGCTATCTGCAGCACTTCTCCCTAAAAAGAGACAGGATTCCAATAAGCAGCTGGCATCAAATAGGGACTTTAACATGAAGGTGAAGCCACGAGGCCTTGCTGGACCTCTCAGTTCAGACAGGAAAGGTTTCAAGTGAAATATAGATTGCTGCTATGCCACATCCCCTTGCTGAGAGAGGTGGCACCTCACTTTGTGTATTTGACATTTCACCCTCAAAATAGCAGCAGAATTTACACCCCCACACTACAACTAGGAATTCCCCAGCCAAATTAGTTTTCAAAGAATAGAAAACACTTGTCCAAGACGAAACTCAGGATTCTTCACTGAAAGGCCACTGAGAAACATGGGACAGATGTTGCTGAAGAAAGATCAGCAACATTTGCATAAATCTCACTATGAGTAGATAAGAAATAAACCATGGAGCAGGATAGTGATTTCTGACCTTGCTCCTCAATGGGTGGTTTAGCCATGAAGCACGAAAGGATATTTTTCTTCTGAGATCCTTGGTGAGGCTTTTCAATGTTTAAATGACCAGATGTTTTCGGCACACTTAAACATTTTGTCTTGAAGATTGCCCATGTCAAGGAGTCACACAGATTCATTTCACACTATAAACTTATTTCCCTTCATGAGCTTTAAAGTTGCCACCTTTTCATTTATCTGATTTTCATCATTTTACCTAGTGCACTCATTATTAGGTGTGCCATGACGGCACTTTATTTCCCTCCTCTTTAGCACAAAAATTGCTAATAGTTCAGTCTAGCTTTAATCAATACACAGCGACAATAATGGGGAAAACCAGTAAGAATGAAAATTATTTCCTCATTAGTGCTGTCATATTGGGAAACATTTTAACCTGCTTCACAAAGCCATAGAATTATCCTGACAGAGCCTCTTTTAACACTCATTTTCACTGCTATTTGTGCACTCTACCCCAGCAATCCAGATGTTAATGCAAGACCAATCCCATGGCCAATTAATGAAGACCCAGACAAAGACAAGCAGGAGACAAGGAAAGCTCAGCAACCATCACGAGGAAGAAGCAGCTGAAGACAGACAATCTCAGCTCTGTTGTTGCTCAGCAGAGTGGAAAGTGCCCATCTGCATCTTCGAGGCAGCCCCAGCCCCACCTTCAAACGAAGGGGGACTGGAAGCGGGGCTCATGCTGGGAGGTTCGAGCCCGGTTCAGGGGCTTCCTTTGGGATCAAGCTGCTCCAACACCCGGCCTCTGGCTGGAGCGCGGCGAAGGGGACAAAGGCTTCACACACCACGTGTTTTCACTCCAGGGAGGAGTGGAAGGACACAGAGCCTGTGCCTGGCTCTGGGCAGCCACATGCACTCGCCCCTTACCTTCTGGAAGTCACACTGAGGGGGTTTGCAGACTGTGGGCTCACAGGTGACAACACTGCTCCGGCAACGGCAGTCTTGGCAAGAATCCGGCTTCCAGAATGTGTTATTCTGCAAATAAAGTTGGAAACGAGACCCATGCAGCACAAGGCATGTCCTGTTTTAACAACGTGTCTCAAACAACTCCATAGAGACAGACTGGAGCAGAGCCCCCCTCCCTCCCACACGCTTATCAGGCCCAGGTTGGCACTTTTCACTCAGCAACTTCCAGCACACAGCTGAAAGAGAGCGCTATGCACGGCCAATAATCAGCTCCAACGGCAAGATAATCCAACCTCCAAGAACTCCAGGTGATTACAACACCTCTGTAAAACTTTCCTGTAATCCAGTTCAGACTGTCCACGCTGCAGGTTGATCCCAGGTCGTGCTGAGGCAGCACAGGTAGCTTTGAGGCAAACCCGCTCCTGGACACGTGGCCAGGCACGAACAGGCTCTACCTGGGCACGTTTATTCCAAAACACCACGAAGGAGACTGTGGCCCAGCAGACAGTCTGACAGACCTGGAAAGAGCTGTCGCCACCGCTCCATCAGTGCACCCAACTGGAACACCCACAGCTAATTCACAAGGGTTTTCACCACCCCTGCTTGACCCCCTTCCATTCCTTCCGCGCTGAGGTCACGATCCCACGCTGCCTCCACAAGAAAACGGGAAGAGGAGGATCGGTTTCTCATCTGAAACACTCTTTTCCGCTAGACAATCCCCGTCCCTGTTGTACAGACAAACATTGGGCTAAACTCACACCACACAGGGCGTTTTCCTGCGTAGGATGGACAGCCCCTATCCCAGGCATAAAGCCTCGTTTTTAATGGATTTGCAAGGAGACGAGACCTTGCTGCTCATTTACACGATGTAGTGATTTGCTTCAATTTACTCGCAGGGCAAAGTACGACTCAGGCAAATTAAGCTCCAGAAGGATGATTAACAGTTGACTGCTACAAGAACATTTACAGCTAACTACTAAAACTGTTAAGCATAATGATAAAATACTGAAATGTGCCTTAAAGGCCCATTAGGCCGCCTAATGAGAGAAAAAAATCCTGAAAAACTTGTCCACTTGCTCAGACACTTCTGTCTGGTGCTGGATCAAGAGTGTCAATCTGCAAATAGCGGGACAGCCGAAAACACTGCAAAAAAATCCTTGTGTCTCTCCCCTGCTTTCCAAAAGAATTTCTCCCACATCAAACTGCTCCTTTCCCATGGTAAAGGTCATGCACAGGTGGCAAACACTCCATCAGCATCAGAAATTTAGGGAGATTCTCTGTTAATGGAACGATGGTGGCAATGCTGACCTTAGAAGGTGCACAGCCCCTCGGGGTAAGGCACCAGCAAGGCGAAGAGGGACGGTAATTCCTGCTCAGGAACACAGCTGGTTCTCCTCTCGCTCACACACGGCTGCGGCTGCAGAACAGAAACCCTGACATCACCTCTGCCAGCAGATTTATGGTGCAGTTAGAGAAAAAAATGAAGGTTAAGTCATGTGCGTGCCAAGCTTTAGCTAACACACACATCGGAGTTAACTCACCCTGCTGGCTCCAGCAGCGCTCTGTGCTTGAAATCTGGCAGCTCCCTGCAGGGAAGCCAGCCACGGGGTAACCAGGAGTGGGAAGGGAGGGGGAACACTTAGTGCCTCATCTCTTGGTTCTCCTAAACCTTCGCCTCTGGCCTCTCATGCTTATTAAAATTTAAAAAAAAAAAAAAAAAAAAATATCATTTCCACGGTGGAATAATAACCAAAGGACTCGGATGGCAAAAGGTCAGGACAGAAATACCCTTACTCACATTTTGAGACTTAAATGCTCAGGTTTGTGGTCAGAAAACCCCTCCCTGGTCTTCTTCTTCCCCTGTTTTCTATCACAGCCCAAGCAGACTGGCTCCTAACTGTGGGCTTAAATCAGCTGCTTCTAAATTCCTTTTGCCAGGTACTGGATCAAAACCGACACTTCTCTGCAGAGTTTTAAAAATTCATTATCTAGTTAATAGTCAGGAAACTACCACCTGATCTGTCGGCATATGAGAATCTTCCAAGCACGTCACGGCTCTCAGCATCCAGGTCTTTGGACAATTCAACATTCAGCTTAAGATTCCTGGCAACAGACCTAAAGTCCAGTTTGGAAAGTCTGGATCCCACCTATCTGTCCTTCTGTGAGGCTTTGTAAGCGCTCACCCAGCACCTACAAGGACACTTCAAAGCTCCCAGGCAATATGGCTTTAAACATAAAGCAAGACTTTTCAGTGGACACTTAAACAACTGCTGGAAATCCGCCTGACGTCTTCTCCACGGCCCTGTACCTCAGTGGACAAATTATCTGCTGCAATCCAGTTGCTGGATTCCAATCCTGTTGAGAGTGTATTTTTATCAATGACAATTTAAGGGCCTTTTTCCTTACAAGTATTAATATAATTAACAGTATAAATAATGAAATACCATGCGGAGAGCACTTTGAAGATGGAAAGCACTCCTTAAGCACCAAGTAGTGCCATTATAATTTATTCATTCCCTGGATTCCCTACATCAAAAGGAGAAATGATAGCTAATTCAACTGAATTTTGAAACACCACACTGCAAGAAGAGATACATCCACATTACTTGGGCCAGCTTGCAGAACAGGGGCCAAAAGAGCAAGAAATGCTCACAAACCTTTTCAGCCTGCAGACACACAGACCAAGATGAAATGAAATAAAACTGGAGACACAGGAACACAGTGTGAGCACGTGATGGGTTTGGAGAATACTGATGAGGATTTAGAGAAAGGCAGGGGAGAAAAAGATAAAAGAAGGAGGCAAGAACACAACCAGCAGTAAAAGCAAAGAAAAAGTTAAAGAGACAAAGAGCAGAGGCGGCGCGGAGGGAGCCCAGAGCAGCTGTGAGTGCTCCTGGTTTGCTGCTGTCACCCTGTCACATTAACCAGAGCACAGAAAGACCTAAATCTCTGGGACCACAGCTTTTTCAACTGGCTATCATAACTTCAGACAGCTGCACCTGTCCCTCCTCTACCTCAGCAAAAAAAACCCCAATACCCAACAAATCAAAAATAATCAGTCTGCTATTAATATGTGAAAAGCCTCAGTAATTTAATCGGGTGCCACTTAGAATGGGATATCATCACACCAGATAACAGTCTGTGTGCTATTCTGGTGCAGTGACTGGGGAAATAAGAAGCATACAACAGCTGGTTTGTGTCCCCTTTCCGGCTCTTATGGCTTCCTGAAAACATCCAGTCCATCCCTACAACGTCACTGGATGCTGGGGTGTCCCCTGCAGCACGCAGGACCTGTAAAGCTGGTCACTGGGGTGGTGGCATTGCTGCAATTGCTAAGCAGGGTGAAGCCAGCAGAGCACAGCTGCAGCCTTTGTGTCAGCCAGGGGTCGAGCTGCAGAGTCGTAGCGTCACACACAAATGAGGGGGTTGTTGCTCATCACGTACCCCACTCATTACCTGATGATGGTGAGGGGTCTGGAGCACCTCTCTCATGAGGAGAGACTGCGGGAGCCGGGCCTGGTCAGTCTGGAGAAGACTGAGAGGGAATCTCATCAATCCACACAAATATCTCCAAGGTGCGTCAACAGGATAGTGCCAGACTTTTTGGTGTGCCCAGTGACAGGACGAAGAGTAACAGCCATAAACTAAAACACAAGAAGTTCCAGCTGAACATGAGGAAGAGCTGCTTTCCATGAGGGTGGCAGAGCACTGGAACAGCTGCCCAGGGAGGTCACGGAATCTCCCTCTCTGGAGACATTCCAAACCCACCTGGATGCATTCCCGTGTCACCTGCTCTGGGTGACCCTGCCTTGGCTGGGGGCTTGGACTGGGTCATCTCCAGAGCTCCCCTCCAACCCCAGCTATTCTGGGATTCTGTGGTTAACTCTCCAAGGGGCTGCTCTGTCCCCAGGCTGCCGGGCTCTGCTTTGGGGAGCGGGGAGGCCACACCGCGGGGAGGTGCCCCAAGGCAGCTCCAAGTCTGAGTGCTGGGTTGGATTTACCCCCCAGGTCGTTCCTGTGCCAGAGACAACTGAGAAAAGGCAGGGATCGGGTGTCTCAGAGGAGGAATTCCAGGCTGCTTTGTTGCAATCGCGGGCAGAGCCCCGGAGCAATGACACTTTTGGTAACAATTACCAGCATCGCCCACCGGCTGCCAAGTGAGGAGCCTTGGCAGCGCCACAGCCCCGCTTTCGTTTGTCATTTCCACTCCAATTACTTGACAATGCCAGGCAATGGGCAGGAGAAGCCCAAACGAAGGGGAAGTGGAGAGACCACGGCACGGTGTGTGGGGATACCCATTAATGGAGCGATGAGGAGATGAAAGGAATTCAGAGACACATAAAGGATTCCCAGTGTCCATTCTGTTTTGGATTTGATGTTTCATCTTGGGCAATGGGGAGCTGTTGCTCTGCTGAGCGTGTTTTCAGACCTGGTATTTGCTCGCATGTAACAGAAACTCCTTGACAAGGGGGTTTTAATGGGCTCATTCCAGCATGCCCACAATCAGAGAACAACACAGGGACGACTCGGCTCGGAAATCAAAGGGAAATTCAGATCCTCTCAGTGGAAACAGCTTTAGTCCTACAGTCCTGGGAGAGTTCAGAGCAGTGAAGGCGAAGCGCAGGGCTCGGTTTACAACACAGCAACACGAACACACTGTTTCAGGAATTGGGAACTAGTTCTCCCCTTCTTCCAGTCAGGGAATTAAGAAGTTACATAAACTAAAACAAGGGACTGCTTTCACAGTTCAACAGTCTGCTACATTTCCAACTGTTAAAGTCTTTCACCGGTTGTACCAGCCTTGTAAAAATCGAGTCTAAAAATAACATTTCCCAGTAGTCCTAGGATATTTCAGGGATATGATATTCCAAAATATTCTTCAAATACTTAGGTGCTGTTGTAATCTTTATCCTATCTTTCAGACAGACACAGAAGCAGTTGCCGGGAAAGGGCCCAAATGAACCAAATGCACTGACAAAACAGGGCAGAAGGACTAACACTATGGTTTAAAATCATTGGTTCTAACCAGGACTTAAATCAGCACACAGAGATCTTTGTTCTGACCAACAGGTCAATATTTTGGGAGCAGCAGTATTCCTTTAGAAAGGTTAATGCCTTTTGGTTTGTCACTATTAGATTCGCCCGAAGCAACTTGCAGCCTGTTTGCAAACTTTATTCTCACATTAAATCCATCTATAAATGGACATGGCGGATGACTGATAGCAAAAACAATGACTATTTCCTCCCATTTTCCTATGCTGCAGATTTTTTCCATGCCCAGTTGTGTGTTGAGTTTGATGAATCGCACACACCAACAATTCTTCTCAGCATCCAGGAATAACATTTAGGGTGCTCCTGCTGTTTTTTTCTCCCCTTTACCCAAATAGTTCCTAACCTGCCAACTGGCAAATTTCAAACATCCTCCCCCAAAATGACTTCTGACTGGATATCAAACTGTTAATGGATGTCAGACCGGGAGTGCTTGATTGAACAGCTGTGGAAAAGAAGGGAGGTAAGGGATTAATCTAAGCTAAACCTGATCACAGCTTTAATGATAGCACTTATTACAATATAGTGGCTATTTCTGGAGCAGCAGGAGTGCCCGTCTCTGCCGTGTGATGGTCTGGATGCAGGTGTACCTACGGCAAAGCACCAAGGCGGTGATGCTCTGCCCCCTTCAAATGATACTGCTTGTTCAAAAATTGAACCTGGCAGAGCCACCAGGACGCCAGCAGTCAACAGCAAGTGTATCCCAACAAAGATGTGTCAAATGATGAAGTGAGACTGCCAGCAGGATGCGGGATTTCAATTAAACATGCAGGTTATGGTGGGCCAAATGCTTCCACGTGAACTGCATCTAAGCTGGGGCAGAGAGAACAAGACAGACTAAGCCTTTTATCCCGTTTCTAACAACAACAAAAAAAACCCCATCAGGCCATGAAAATCCTTGCAGCTGATTCAGCAGAGAAAGGAAATTTCCTTCAGTACCAGTCACGGGCCCTCGGAAGCTCTGCACCAGGTGAAACGTAACTCTAATTCTACTTCTTGAAGGCAACAATCCACTCTAGAGCAATTTTGCAAGCCATGTCAGCAAATATACAGCTATCTCCAATTCCAGGCTGGATACTTAGGAAGTAGCCTTTCAAAGCGAGGAATTACACGCCTCGAATCCTACTATTGTCACTGGGGGTCCAAGCACAGTAATCTCCCGTACAGCTCCCAGAAAATACAACCCTTTGTGTCCTTATCTTCCATCTCAGCTCCCTGTGCAGCAGATTAATAAACCGGTTCTGTCTTTCCTTCCAAAGGGAAAGAGGACCCCTGCACAGTCATTAATCTTGGAGAACAAAGGCTTCATTACTGAGCAAAAACGATGAAGAAAAGCCTGTAGAATAAGGAAATGTGCAGACTGTCCTCACGTCCTCCAGTGCTGTTTCCAGAGCCTCTGGTTCACTGGGAGCTGTTGAGATTCAACAAGGTGACAATCTTATGACCAAACCAAATCAAAATAATGGCAGTGAAAGGTGGGCGACAGCTCAGTGTTAGACTCAAAGACACAGGCTCCTTGCTGCCTTCTGTTACAAATGAGTCAATTAATTGACTCTGGCACACAGAAACTACAAGTTGAAAAACAAAATCAGGCTTAAAATATCCTGAAAAGGGCAAAGACGATATATGTATTTGTGTGCTTCAATGTTGGGAAAAGCGTGATCAAGTTCATTGGGATCAAGAGTGACAGCACGGGGGGAAGGAGAGAAGAAGCAGCTGAGTTGAGCAGCACAGTCCTTGGCGTTCACTGGGTCACACACGCTTCAAAAACGATGATTTTTTTACAGTGACAACAAAATCACACCAAACAACTGAGGAGAACTACAGCTAATTACCTCCTGCTCTACGGAAGAAAGAATGCCATGGGTACAAAAGCTTATCCTGTTCAAGAGCAGTGAGCAGACTGAGGAAGAAGAGGCAAAACCTATGGAATAACACCAACAGGGGAGCAGCCGTGGCCGGAAAGTGCAGCAGAGAAACAAGTAACTCCAGGGGGGGGAAAGGGTGGTCAGATGAATCACAAACCATTGCTTTTCAGGGAGGAAGGCATAAGAAACAGTTGTGTGACGCATCTAAACTCCCTCCCAGGAGGCAGATAAAAGATAAACAGAGAAACAGGACATGGGTCGGCCTCAGCAGGAGAAGTACCAGTCTATTAATTAGCATGAGTGGCCATCAGTCAGAAATAAATCATATTATCCACTGGTAAGTGGCAGCATTTGACAGGAAATAAACTGCACACATCTTTGAGCTCACGCTGGAACAGTTCATTTTGCTTTCATGATTCAGAAGCACTGCGTGAAAGGTCATGGCAAAAAAATATTTATTTAAAATTAAAGCCCTGTAATCCTATCTAAAGTATATTTATTTTTTCGATGCATAACACCATGACTCTGTGACCTGATTTCCAATACAATGCCAGGGAGATGTCAGGAGTTGCTCTGAAAATAACCATGATCCATACTTAGAACATCTCTCCAATTTGCTCCCTTTGCCACAGTTCCTCTTCCGCAGAAAAACCGATTTTACAAAATTTGACTGTCCACAGGAGAAGCAAGCTCAGGGACAAAGATTACCATAACCTCTACAACTCCTGAACATGAATTTTTGTCTCTCACCCCCTTCTCAGTACTTAACATCTCGTTCGGAATAAATCTGCGGTAAAAGCTCGGAACAGTTTACACGGCAAGCCCGTAACGGGGGCTGGAGCAGCAAGGCTAAGAGGGAGCACATGCATAAGCACTTATTTAGACTCTTGAAAACAGACTGGGGTGTTCCTAAATCTCTCCAGTGCTCATCGTTTAAAAAAGGGACAGTTTTATATCAAAGCACTTGGCTCCTTCACCGCTGTGATGTCTTAATCTACAGAAGCTGCTCCATGAAATATTTAGCAGCGGCAAAACGTATGCATCCCTTAAGTTCAGGCTGAGGAAGAAAATGCATCTTCCCTCCATCCTCAGGCAGCAAGAACGGGCTGGATATTACAGTTAATAACACCTGAGAACGTGCTTTTGTTAACCATTTTAATTCTTCTTCTTTAACAAGCTTGAATGAGTGCTTGTTAATGTGTTTCTCAAAGCTCATCTCTGGGGTACACAAAGCCTCAGGCATCAATGTCCGCACGGATTCAGCGAGAGGAGTAACACAGAGCTTTCCTCACATCCCTCTCCACGCCGTGGATATTTGCCAGGCTGAAGATACTGCTCGCTGACATGGTGTGAGCCAACTCCTGTCAGGCTGCTTCACGCTTGGTTAGAAATAATTGCTGCCTCGTTACAAATTTAATAATGACACTGTGATATGGCAGAACTCTTCTTTGCAACCTCCTTCTCTTCCTTCTTGAAGAAGATGTGAAACAGATTAACCACTACCCAGCCCAGATACTTTTACATTTTTTTTTTCTCCTCAAAGAAGGAAATCCCGTTTTCCAAGATTTTGTTCATGTAGTTTCTACACGGCTTAAGAGACATCTCACAATGCTTTCAACTCCAGGTTCCTGCAGGATCCTAAGGTTTTTAGTTTTTCTTCATCTGCCTCTGCGTCTACTTTGAGAAGGTCTCCGAGTAGAAGAGTCCCACTTGCCTGTACCCTGAATGATTCACAGCTTCCCTGAAGAATGAAGAGATTTAAGAAAAGTGACACAGGAAACACTCTTGAGGGAACTGTCCTCTCTGTTAAATGGGTTAGGAATGAAAAGTCCAGGATGGAGAGGGAGAGGTTCTTCCATGACACAGCTGTAAAACTTGAGAGATTATTCCACACTCTCCTTTCCCCACCTTCATTCCCACTGTGCCATGCATGTAGCTGATGCAATCACCAGCCTGCCACCTTCCTAGAGCTGTAGAAATCCCACACCGGGTATGAATGGGACCTATCTGATTGCAGGGATGAACTCAGTTCTAAGAAGCCCTCCAAAGGAAAAGCAGGTTAATCTCCTTTGCTGCACAAGACTTATTTCTAAGAATGCTGCAGCAAAGCACAAAGGAACATTCCCAGAGCTACAAGTACTTAGAGCAGCTCCAGTCATGCGCCTTCTTTCAGTACACCCATCTCTCCTGAAGATCTTGGTCATGGGAATTCCCAGCAGGGAGGCCTTGGTGCTTCCAATACTTTCAGGTGTCTCTCTACCTGTTACTCCCTATGCTTTCAAAACCAGCAGCATGTAAATAAAGCACAACCTCATAATAAAAAAGGGCAGGGGGGTTAGAAAAATACTCTGTTGTATTTTTCCTTCCTCTCCTTTTCCTTTTTTTTTTTTCCCCTCAGCAAAATAAAAAACTGAGCTGGGAGATTCAAGACTACTGAATTCCCTTTCTTTCCTGCATGGCTCTTCCACTCCTCTGCACTGGCACGCTTCCCAGAGGTCTAACGCACAACAGCGTGGATGGATGGCTTTTCCAAACACCTGCATCCATCATTTGATTTGACCTCCAGAGGCCACATTCTTCCCTGCATCTTTAGTTACTTTTATCTTAAAAAGAAAAAAAAGGAAAGTAATGTGGGTCACCAGAGTGAAGCTGGCAGCCAGGCTCCCTCCTTTCCTGCACCAACCCAGAGGCGAGCACACCCCAAATCACAGCCTTCACCTTGTGCCTGATGTTTCCCACTCAGGGCCATGAGGAATGTTGTTTCAGGCTCTGGAAAGAAACTGCCATCATGTGCAGTCCTGGGGAGACAGCCCATTTTTCAGGAGCTTGGGAACATGAAGTATTTCAGTGCTCTTTTTTATAGCGCAGTAAATATTGCACTTTAAATCCACCTGACGGCTGTTTAAGTCCTGCTAGGAGTCCAACCTTCAGGTTCTGGGACCTGAAATACAGCCGAGCTGTGCCTGCTCCACCCCTGGAAGTGTTCAAAGCCAGGCTGGATGAGGCTTGGAGCAACCTGGGATGGTAGAAGGTGTCCCTGCCCACGGCAGAGGGCTGGAACTGGCTGAGCTCTAAGGTCATGTCTGACTGTCTCCTATTTCTAGGAATACACAACTGTCCTTGCACAAGGAAATGCTGAACAGAGGACGTGCAGGGACAGACAAGTGGGAAGTGGCTGCATTACCACCTTCCAGGACAAACGTGCTAAAATAGCAGCTAAACCGAGTGGGAATTGCAGCCATCCAGCATCCTCTCCTCAAAACACGCACCAGACAGCTTCAGATCGAGGGGAGACTCCTAAAAACAGAGAGGGAAGCAAGCCTGGAACTCTTTTTAACACAGCACGCTAAAAATCCTCCAGCTTTCCCTCACCTTCAAGAGGCCAATGAAAGATGCTTGATGAAAGCCTCGAGACAGCCAGGGCTCTCCCTGCAAAAGCAGATTGCTCCAGGGAAATCCCAAGTTCCCCAGCCCACACCAGCTCCCACAGGGCTGAGATGCTGAGACAGCCAAGACACACTGTTCTTGGAAACGAGGATGTACAAAGACAGAAAAAATTGCTTAACCCCTTATTCATCTGCAGAACTTTCCTGCCACATGATGAGGAACAGAGAGAGGCAGAATTCTGGAGCCTAGCTCGGAGCACACTCGACTTGAAAACAAGCCAACACATGGATTTTTTCCTACCCTTCCCTGGATGATTAACCTGGGCACCACTCCCACGTCTGCAGACACAGTACACCAAGACTGAAGTGCCCATGAGCTACGTGCACAAGTCCTATCGTGTCCACCCCACCCTCCCCACCCCACCGTTTGCAGTGGAAAAACAGAGGTTTATAGCACAAGAGAGTCCTCCTCTCAGGGTAGAGAATTAGCTACACCACTTTAACTTTTGTTTGCAGGCTTACCCAGACATTATCACAGCTGCATTTCCACCTTGGGTCTGCAAGTGTAAGGAAAACGTCATCCAGGATGCCAGGAAAAGGATGGGGTTTTACTCATGTTGCCATTCTAAAGTGAATATATCTCCAAGAGCAAAAAGGAGGAGCACCTGGGACAGAAGGACAGCAGAGAGGCCCCCAGGCTCCTTGCCGGACCTCCAAGCCATGGCCAGGGGAAAGAAAAGGGACTTGTATTTCCAATAATCTCCTCCAGCAACATCACCTGCTCGCAATCATCAGCACATGGCTCCCACCACATTGCAGGGGATAAGAAAAGATCACACAGACTATCCGAAGCCCAGAGCCCGCCGGGAATGTTAATCCAGCCTCCTGCCGTGACCCCGAGCAGCCCCGCTACGTGCACTCAGGGCAGCGAACTGAAATCCCCAGGCCCGGCAAGGGGCTGGTTTGGGAAAACACAAAGGACCTTCAGAAAATCCATAATGTCAGGAGTTGTTTCAAAATGCTTTCGCTCTGGGGGAGGGAAGCATTCTCCACATCTTCTCATAATGTTCTTCTTGCCTGTCATTTCTCCCTTCTTCTCCCTGCTATTTTTCCGTTTCTTACAGACGTCATTCATTACGTTCTTAATATTCAGCCCATTTTACATCCTTTAACTTTCCCTACTTGTTTTGGGGGTTGGCTCTACTAATTGTTGTAACTTTCCAAAACTTCACCAGCTGTGGGATGTTGCACGTGACCAAAGGAAAATCCAAATTTTGCCATCATGGTGCCACCTCATCATTCAAATCTCTTCACAATTTTCAGATTACAGAGCCAATTTATCTTTCAATATTTAAGTTTTTAAACTTCCCCAGAACATAAAGAGACTCTGAAAGGAGACGACATTTTATTGCTGCTTTGAAATACCTCTGAGGAAAAAGGGGGTGAAGTATTCCAGTGAACCACCTTGGCTCACGAAAACATTAGTTTCCAAGACCTAACAGTTCAAAGGAAAATCACTTCAGACAATGGACAATTTCTTCATGGACCAGAACGTAAAGTAGACCCAAGCCTGCCAGTTTTGCTGACCCAAAACCCAAGGACTGCAAGCAATTATTGCTCTCAATGAAGAGTCACAGCAGGCAGTGTGACACTAGAAGAAAATCAAAAGCTCACACATGCTTAGGGTAAGAAATAATATCACATTTTCTCTCCAAAATGTCTCCTGTGGATGCTGTGTTCTAATTTTTAGCTGGTCACAAGTCCCATCCCAAAGGCTGAGATTTTGATTTGAGCAATGCCAATGTAATGTAAAACAACCTGAATATTTCAGATGGATGGGTCTGGCAAGTCCCTTCCTTCCAGATGTCATTTAAATTTTATAGAGAGGCATAAGAGAAGTGATTTATGCAAGATGGAACTCCTAGGAGGAGCCGCCTGTCACACACAATACTCGTACTTTGTCCACTGCTCCAATGTAACAGCAAATTGCACAAATTCCAAGGAAGGAGAGAGCAGGGAAACTCTCAGCAAACTGGCAGAAAAGCAGAGCTTTCCACTTCTGTTTCAGCAAGCTGGTAATGAATGATGGCCACTCCTGCTTGGTGACCTTCATAAAACGAGCTGGCTGTGTCAGCTTTACCCCTGCACGGTCACAGGTCTACATCACATTGGGAAACAAGTGTCCCCTTAAAAGGCAATTCCAGCACAAGAGGCAAACCCCAATGAAATCTTAAGAGGGTGGAGTGATCTTTGATCTCCACAAAGCACTTTGATCAGACAGCCAGGAGCAGCCAAAACCTGTGGAAGTCTTGGCTGTGATATGCCCTTTGTTAGCAATTTTTTAAAGACAAGTATTCAGCACCAATAATTTGCTAGTGTAGTATAACACAACTTGCTTGATCTCTCCAAAATCTCTGTCTGTAGGAGCCAGGAATGTTTGCTGGCAACTTTAGAACCCTGGCTGTTCCGTGCACAAGCAGGGTGCCACACAAACTCATCCAAGGGCTTCGGCCCTTCTGAAGGCCATTTTAGTATTGCCACTGGGCAACCCAGAAATAAAGCCATCGATCCTCACTGCTCAAACACTGCAGTCCAACAAAGTCAGCAGAAACACATCCTTACTCCACTGTTAGATTTTCTTCTTCTCCCAGCAAAACAATTTGTCCTGCTGGTGTTCGTCCAGGCAAGGTCTCCTCCCTCTGCGTCCGGCTAATGAATCAAAACCAAACCCTGCACTTAACAAAACCCACGTCTGACCCTGCATCAAAGCTGTACCTTGCCCTGCTTTGATTCTCCTGCAGATAAACAAAATAAAACAAGTCACTGGTCTACAGCGCTCTCATTTCATCCTCTCCCCCAGGCAAGTTGAACTCAGGTCCTGCTAAGGATGGGGGCACTAGAAATGCCTTTGTATAAACATTTGGCTTGTCTCAATTACTCCATCTTTGTGTGTTCAGCATTTTACAGACACATGAGCAAGTACAGGCTTCCTCTTCCCTTTTTCTCTCGTTGCCACTTCAGACCTGCTTAAATTCAAGGCAACCAATGCTTCTATTACTAGCAGAGTTAAAGCGCAGTTGCAGGGAAAATGGTGTGCGAAGGGCCTGTTTACATCTCCAGTGACTGAGGGAACCATTATCATCCATCCAGTTGTCACAGGCCTTTGTATCATCTGCTCAGGCCATTAGGATTTAATTCTCTTACATGATACCCAACAGTCATTTACTTGTAGGAACTTGCAATTAAGAGCCTCGGCGTCAGGCACGGTTTGTATGAGCTGGAACATCCATTACCAGCCTTGTCTGTCAGTGCCGAAACGGGCACCTGGAATTCCATCCGAGCAAGGGATTGCACAGCCAGGCACGGCTCAGTGTGGCCAGACACACAGCGCAGATGTGATCAATAAGGCTCTGGGCAACACCATCCCCTCCTGACTGAACAGTGCCCAACGCTTACAACCCAGCTGCCTGCCAAGTCCTCAGAATAACCTGGCTCCTCTTCTCCCCACAAATCCTGTGGTCATGGCTGAGGAGTTATCTCCAGAGAAGTGGCTTGCTCTGCAGCAAGGACTTTATCCCAAGCCAAGCAGCAATTCCCAGGACTCCGAGGCTGCTTTCTCCTGCATTCATGTGCAGCAGCTATGGCGTGTTACCTCCCTCCAGGCAGAGCTGGGAAAAAATAAGATAGAGCCAACAGTAATTTCACCGTTGCCCAAAGCAGCAAAATGTGTTCCAGTGGCTAAGCAGATCCATTAAACCCTGCCAGTTATTCCACCCTGTGAGGCACACATGCACTTCCCCCTTCCTGGAAGTTCGCTCTCAGCACGAGCACTGGTGTCAAAACCTCATTAGAAACCACTCTTTTTAAATTGCTTTTCATTTCGGTGTTTTCCCTAATTAGAGACATTTTGGAGCTTCACGTAGACCAAGGCAGGTAGGAGGGATGCAAATTAGGACAAGGTTTACCCAGAAGGCCAGAAAACCTATTTTAGTCTTCTTAAAGGGAGAAAAAAAGACCTGGCTCCGAAGCACACAACTGTCCTGACATGAGATTTTTTGGAAATCCTCCCAAAGAATCCATGCTTTATAGGGTTTTTTTACAGTTCCCAGCAGTGCACCGCAACAGGGCTAAGAAGACTAAAAATATAATGATTAAAAAAAAAAAAAAAAGAAAATATACTTAACAGATGCCTCAAGAAGAAACAAACGAATTACGCTTAAGATATGAAAATGTTCTTCTTAGAAAATAACTTTCCTGAGCAAGCACAGCTCACAGCGATACAGATAAATCCAAATAACGGGAAGGAAATGGTGTTAAACAGATGATCATAAACCCAAGGTTACTTCAGGAATGTTCCTTTTCAAGGCATCTACAGGAAGGTATTTCCCGGGCTTGACCCAGATCTCGCACACAAAATAAACGCCTTGGTAAATGGAAATGTACAGGTGTTACCTGTCTTTAAACCAGCTTTTAGTTCCCATTTCCCCCCATTTTAGGTATAAAGCATACAAAAAAGAAATGCAGGACACTAAATGTTTGCACATATGAATCTATCAGTCTTTCCTCCCTCCCTGTCCATGTGGAACTGTGGACTGTCAGAACTGGATCCATCCTTCCTGTTGTTTTACCACTCCACCTTTCACCAGCTCTGTTTCTTTACACGTCTGTTTCCTAAAACAAAATTGAAAATTACACATGAACAGAAGGACATGCTTCTTTAAAAAAAATGCAGTTCAGACCTTTCCATCATTGTGGCTCCAGGATTTTATAGGCAGGCCTATTCAAAGCCATTTGCAATTTGGCTGGGTCTGGACTTGCACGATTTTACTATTTTTGGTACCTGACTGGCTGCTTGCCCAACTCCCAGTTTGAGGAAAGCCATGTCCCTCCTTCCTGAAAAACGAGCTAACAGACATCCCATTGATACTCCACTCATCAGCTCTGTAAAACTCCTCAGGATTAATCATACACAGAGCACAAAACACACGTGTACTTCCCGAGCTGTTCCTGGGGAGAACGGAGCGAGGGAGGGAAGAACAGGCAGCGTTTGGTTGTTGTGTTGGGTTTCCTACTGCAAGAAACAATTTTAGGGAAGGACTGAGGATTCCCTTTAGCAGAACAGCTTTGAAAGGAAAAGAAAAAGGAATTTTGCAGCATTTTATGACAAATTATAAAAATTCCAGCACTTCCCCTAAGAACGTGTGCTGTACCCACTGATCACAGAGGTTGTGCTGGGTTATCTGATGAAGCCCAAAGGCCAAAATATTTCTCTTCAGCTGCATCTAAAGCTATGGGGAACCAAAAGCCATTCCTCTGAGCACTGACCTGCAGGGCAGTGCAGGGCCAGGCTTCTAGTCCCGGATTCCTTAAAGAAGACTTAAAAATGCATTTCAAAGCAAAAACTGACTTAATGCCAACATAAAAGCTGAAATATTTTCGCTGCTTGAAATTTACCTTTATTTAAACGGTACAACTTTTTCACTTGCTTCATTCATCAAAAAGAAACACTGGGCAAGACTGGTTTCTCTTTTAAGCCCTCTTAAATTGCAAGAGAAAGATGCAGTTTCATTTTTTTTTCAAAAGACAACATTTTCCAAAACAAGTGAGTAAAGTCAAGCTCCCGAGCCTAAATTTATGCACTGAAGTGTTCAGTGTTACTCTCCAAAAATCCCGTGTGCATTGACAAGTCTTGTGGAGCCACCGTACAGCTAAAACAGCAGAGGAAAGAATCAACCCACAGTCAGGATCCCTAAACCCACAGCTTAACTTTAGGCTCCTGATCTTGAAACAGCTACACAAGTCACCTTAAAGCATCTGTCCATAGACAAGGATTTGGGAGAGGATGGAGAGACAGCAGGGAAAATAATTTAAAAAATATTATCTTGAGAGAAAATAATAATTTAAAAAAGCACTCCCTTGGGTACTAGATCTCCTGTAGCTTCCTTAAGGACAAGCTACTATCCACTTTATTCTTCAGCCAGGCAAAGGGTCACAACGAGAATGGTCTGTAGTCAGAAATGTCTAACACAACCCCAGCTTTCCAATTCCAAACAGACAACGGAGCTAAATAGCACACAGATTTTTGCACCGGCCACCAAGAAGTGCTTTAAAGTAGACACCTGGCCTTTCCTCCTCAGTTAACTCTCCCTGTCTGGCAAAGCTCAGTTAATTTAATTGCCCTTTCGATTCCTCGCCACGTCAATAACTGAGTTGCTAAGGGTGAAATTACGAGTTGCAGACGAATTAATCCCACCGTGGCCCCTGTCGTGAACTCTCCCCCCAGACCAGTCCTCCTTCATGCCCTGATTCCCAGCCCCAGCGCTGCCATTCACAGGACTTTCTGCTGAGCAGATTTAACTTGCTAAGTCAGCAGAGATTTATTCACTTTTCCCTGATTCAGGCTTCTGCCTCCTCTGAGGGAGGCAGGGGGAAATGCGAGCACCCCTTTCCGCAGCAGCCTACGATTACCAATGACAGCTGGATGAACTCGCGTTTCTTGGACTTCGGATAACATCGCTTGGGATATTACACTTTCATACAGAAGTGCTTAACTTTCAGATTAAAACACAAACCTGCAGCCAAAGTTAGAACCAAGGTCTCCTATAAACCCTGCACCACCACATCAGTCAGTCAACCACGGTGGCCACAATCAAGCTGATCATCGGTGCTTCTTCCTCTGCCATATCCACAATGGAAAAAAAGAAATGGCCAAATGCACACGGTGGTAGAATATCAGGAAGGACTGAGCATATCAGATAAACCGGGATTTGCTGACTAAGAGGAATTCAGCAAGGCATTAGCAGAAATTTGTTAATAATTCAAGCTACCGAGGCTTTACCAGATAATAAGTTTGAAAGCTTGTGGTTTAAAATTCTACTATGAAAGCACAAGAGGTAGAAGAAATTGCTTCAGTGGATTTAGACACTGAGGATTCTTTTTTTTAACTTCCTACGGAGTATTTTCCTTTTCTACCCTCCTCATCCTATCCCATTTCTCATAGATTACAGCCCCGCTACGGCGTTTGTTTAATGAAGTTTACACAACATTAGAGGTACTTGATTTAGCTGCCACAGCCACCATCTGTAATTAATCCTTCCAGGAGCCAGGATGCTGCACAGCTTGTTCCTGCAAGCTGGGTTTCTAACGTGGAACAAGCTTATGACCTCCATAATTCCGATCTCCCATCAGCTTTATGCCATCCTAACTCCTCAGCATTCATTTAGCCACTCACCCCAGCCAGTGAAGAACAAGACCTCTAAATCAGCTGGATGTTACCAGCAGGTGGGAAGGAGTCCTTTCCCTCCTTCCTCTCCCTTTCCCCAGAGCAAGGAATAAAGCAGCACACAATGATTTGGCCCTTTCTGTGTATATTGCTCTCTCATTAAGCAAGAGTTACGTGCCAGCAAGACACAGCCTTTAATGCTGAGACAGGGCAGGGGTTTGCCTTCCACTCGCTCACACACAGGAGTATCACTGGAGCAAGACAAAACTCCCTCAGCCTCCCCTTCGGTGTGACATGAAAAGGCAGGGGAGATGAACACCACACCTTCCCCACGACGCTGTCCCTGTGCCATGGGACTTCCACAGATTCCACCCCAAAACGGAGCCTGCCTGGTTTGTAATGCAAGGGGGCCTGTGCTGGTTGACTTTGCTGAATAAATGAATTCCTGATTCTGGTCCAAAAGCTGCAATTTAACTGAAGTATAACTTTCAGGGGGGAAAAAAAGCCAACCATGATTTAAAGGTTTCTAGTGATACAGAATAATTCATAGCACACATCAGGAAACTGCTCCAATGATTTCCAATCTTCACAGTAAAAGTCTACCTAGTTCCTAAGCTGAATTTATCTAGCTTTTATTTTCTGGCTACTCCATTTTCTTATGGGTAGAAGAGGTTTATTTATAATAATTTCTGCTCCCTCTGTAGCATTCTACAAATTACCCCTTAACTCTCCCTTTGAGAACTGATGCAGACAGAGCTCAAGTCCTTTGTAATGAGGAATCATGACTCTCTTCTGGATCCCCTCCATCCCCGGGCATCCCCCCCCATATCTCACCACAAATGAACAGTAAAAAATCAGGTTAATGTTCCTCCAGCTGTGACAGCGATGCCAAATACCCAGTTAATGTAACACTGCTCCTCCTGAATCGTAAGCCCCTAATACTCACGGGGGAATTATATCACGCCTTAACACTCGAGTGTGAACACACCAGGAGCCCGAAAAAGGTTTTCCAGAATCACAAAACCATGGAATCCTTTAGGTTGGAAAAGGCCTTCAAGATCGTGGAGTCCAACCATTAACCCAGCACTGCCAAGGCCACCACTAAACCACGTCCCACAGGGCTTTTAAATCCCTCCAGGAATGAGGACTCCACCACTGCACTGGGCAGGCTGTTTCCATGACTGGCCACCGCTTCACCGAAAAAACTGTCCCTAAAATTTAATGCAAACATCCCCTGATACAACTCGAGGCCGTTTACTCCTGGCCTGTCACTTGTTACCTCAGAGAAGGGGCTGATCCCCACATCGCTCTGACCTCTTGTCAGGGGGCTGCAGGAACCCCCTGAGCCTCCTTTTTTCCAGGCTGAGTCCCCTCAGCTCCTCCTCATCAGACTTATGCTCCAGAGCCCTTCCCTGGACATGCTGCAGCACCTCAGCGTCTTTCTTGGAGTGAGGGGCCCAAGATTGTCCCCAGGATGCAAGGTGGGGCCTCGCCAGTGCCCAGGACAGAGGGACAGTCACTGCCCTGGTCCTGGTGGCCACACTATTTCCAATAAAAGCCAGAAAGTTTGTATCCTGTATTCAGATGTATTATATCTTAAGGGGGGAATTGGGGGGGGTTTGGAAATAATACTCAAGTGGATCTTTTTTTCCCCCTTCAGAAGGCCTGAAGACCCTCCCTCTAATTCATCCCTGCCCGCAGCCAGGTCTTTGGGAACAGAAACAAAAACACAACTGGCCCTGGCCTCTGGGGCAAGATAAGAAGGAATGAATGCTTTTGTGGTAGGTTCCCAAGCTAAGCTGTTATGCATGCCCAAAGGACTCGTGTGCAAACATGTTTAGTGACTCCACACCGTAAATCACTGCTTTCCAAAGCAAAGCCAGCTTTGTATTTGTTTTGTGCACAAATCAGGTTGAGACAGACAACAAGGAGCAAGCCCTGAGCTTCTGAGCCTCTCCACGGAGGGTTCACTTAAATAAATGAGATTTCCTCTCCTTGGGGCTGGGACATGTTCTGCTCTGAGGAAATCAACATGGGTGTCACTGACAGATCCAAGACACCTCAGAAGGGCTTGCTTCTCTCCCAAATACCTTCATCTACAACCCCAGCAAAGGTGACAGGGTTATCAGAGCTGGCCCAAATCCTGAATCAGAAACTTTCTAAAAGACGTATTTTGTAAACAAACAAACCCCTTGATGCACAACCTCTTCTGTTTGATAAATTCTGCAGGACTTGTCTGTAGGTTTCTTCTTTAAATGCTGTTCCAAGGAACTACCCAAAATACTGCCTTTACCAACAACCACTCTTCAGATTCGGTGTGCACGAAATGAACAGCAAAACACCTGGCAGAGAACAAACCTCCAGCAAACCTGAGGGCACAGAAACATAATCAACCACTGCTTAGATCAGCTTCCAAGCTGGTTTTTTTTTTTTTTTTTTAAGGGTACACACACCTTTCCCAAAGACTTGATGCAGGAGATGCATACCTGCTTTTAACACTTCAAAGGGTCAGGGTAGGCGCCCTTTGCTGATTTTCCCCTACAGGACTTAATCTCTGGCCTCTACTGAGTGTGTAAAGTCCACAGGAAAGGCTTTTTCTTTCCCTAGGTCTGTAAAAAATCAGATGAAATTGGGAACAGGCCCCCATAAGCACAGCTATTTAAAAGTACTGCAAAAAAAATGAAAAAAAAAAAAAAATCGATGCCTGCATGAACTTTTATTTATTCATATACGTGTTCACATTAAAATGCCTGGGAAAACACTAGGAGAAAGAGAGTGGGAGAAAGAACTTCCCTATAGAAAAAACCCTTGTCACTGATAAAATTTACTCTTTGTGTAAAGGATAACAAAAGACTCCTGCACCCCAGTCCCACTGCACTGCTTTTATTTTGAGGTCTCCATATGGACAACGCGGTCCACGAAGTAGCAATTGGAACACAAGGAGGCCAAAAGCTCATCAAAAAATCCTCTGAAAGTTTTTATAAAATGGTGATTTAGAGAAAGGGGAAATGAGGGAAGGCGAGAGAGAAATGCAGTTTTCTTTGGATTCCTAAAATACCATTTTCCAATTCCTTCAGACACATAGGGATCATCACCTTCCTAGCGACCAAACTGACTGTGCAAAGAGAAAAATAAACCCCAGTCGAGGACCTCATTTGACTTCTCAGCAGTGACAGCAAGTGCCTTGCCAGGAAACAAGAGACACGAACACAAAGCACAGCCGGGAGCTGTTCCCAGGGAAGCCAGAGGCAGAGCACGGACGGATTTCCAACACTCCAAGTGCCTGGGAAGGCAAGGATAATCATGTTTGATTGGAGCAAGAGTAACCCAGCTGAAGCTGCTGCAGGAACACGCACAGAGCACAAAACACAACCCTTCCTGTCCAATTCAGTCACGAAAACAGCACCAGGACATGAACCGTACCCATGCCGAGGACACGGGAATGGGGGAAGGAAAGACCTTGCCACCCCTCCAACACCTTTGGTATTCCAGCCTGGACTGCAGCCTCTGGATGCCAGAGCATGCTGCCCCTCACAAAAGTGGTTCATAAGCACAAGAATAACACAGGGAACTGCATTCCCAAGCGGGGAGGCTGAGCATTAGGGTGTCTAAAGGCAGCCAAGTGAAGGGAATCTCCATCCCACCTTTAACACATTCCCCAAAGCCAGATTCCTCTGTAAACTCCCAGATCCAATGCCAAATCATATCATTGTGTGTGTAGGTGGGAGTTGGGCTCACAAGAGCCAAAACTTCACGTGTAGGGCCAAGATGAGGTAAGAAAAAGAGACAGGGCAGTGGCTGGGCTTGCTGCAAATCCCTTGCAAGGGAAGTGAGAAGGTAAATCCATGCTCTCCCTGGAAAACACCAACCGGCAAAGCGGCTGCCAGCCTGCAGCCCTGTTCATTAAATGAGCTCAGTGGCTGGAAGGCTGACTGCCAGCGCCAGGGTCAAGTGCTCAGCTGGGAAAATGCCCGGCTCCGCCGACATCAAAGCAGCTCCAGCACTTACGGTAGCTCGGGACTCGGGAGCGCAGGAATGCGGGCTCCCCAAATAGAAACGTGCTGCTCATGTTTCCATAAGCCTCACCTACAGCTTCTCTGCAAGGCTGCAAACCTCACCTAAATCACTCCAGCACCACTTCCCAGAGACTGAAAGATTAAGCACGGGAACAGCTCTCCCTGCCAGCACGGGCGGATATTTCCCATTTTTCTGGCCTGCTCAACACCCCTCACACAACCCCGCTCTGTCAGTCCACACAGATGCTGCTGCCAACACCATCTCAGGGAGGTTTCCAAATATGAATCCCAACAAATCACAGCTTTCTTGCTTCCACGTCGTCACAGCCGAGGGTCTGGGTGCGAGCTGAAACGCGGCTCTGCTGTTCCAGGTGCCATCGCTGACGGATGTGGTTTCCACCACAGAAAAGCACAGCAGTGACGCTTATGGCGCTCCAGTGATATTAAATATCTAAAGCCTTTAAAATATTAGTGCAACCATCTAAAGGGGGAAAGGCTCAATTACCAAGGTTATTTTTTCAGAGGTTGTTGTACAAGATGTGATGGATTTAACCAGATGCTCTCATCATTTCTACTGCAGTGCTTGATAAAATAGCATCTATAAATACACTAAAACCCCAATGAACTACAGAAGCATGAAATGACTTCAGTAAGGTTAGAAACACTCTGGCACCGTAGAGAACGCACTAAAAATATTAAGTATAGAGACCTCACTCCACCTCTTACATGGTACTACTGCTGATTTTAACAAGGAGGTTACTTAGTGAAGCTGCCAGATGAGGCATTATCATCTCCTCAGTCTGAACATGTGGATTTAGTAGCTATTTGTAGAGGCTAATGAAGGCATCTGTATAAACAGGATGCTGAGGAAAAGATTTGACCTTGAAGATCAGATCAGGTACCAGCAGAACAAAATACCTATTTCCATGCTAGACTTAAAAGGAGGGAAACGATCACATATGAACAAACTGCTGGTGCCCTGTGCTAGATTAAAATCCTGCATTTTCTTAACAAAGCCACAGGCTCAAAAGCATCAAGCACTGCTTACTGATACCTTGCTGATAAGCAGTAGAAGCCCAGCAAAAACATTTTGCTTAGAGAGCATCATTCCCAGTTTATTTTTGATACTAATACTTCTTATTTTAATAAGGGAAATCAGCATCACCATAATAATTCAAAAACTGGTGATGAGAGAGTTTCATGTCACAAATCAGTGCTTCTGACAGCCTGGACACACCACAGACAGCTCTTACCAGACAGAAATGCCATCCAAGGGATAACTGGACAACACACAGGATGCTGATCACAGCAGGAAAAGCAGCTGAACTGCACAGCTCCGTCCTAGGCTGCAAAATATCATGGATGATGCCTTTTCCTAGGGATTTCAAGAGGCTTGCCTCTGATCTCACAGATATTTCTCTGCCTGAAGCAAGAAGAAATGACAGTCTTACATCTTGTCAGCTTAGATCTTCCCCCACAAAATGAGGTCAGAGGAGAAGGAGGGATCTGTGGTAACTCCAGCACGCTCTTCTCCAAAGCGTGAAGCCTCACCACTCTTCCAGAGCCAGCAAATCCTTCTGAAACCCCCTGGAAAGGATCCTGTGACTAGAGCACCTCTGTGGTGCACAGCAGGACATACACAGGGTTGTTAAAGCCACACCATCGTCCAAAAGAAACAGTAGGGACAGTGTTGAATTAATTAAGTCCGCTCAGAAGAATCAAAGTATTAAGGGACCAGACAGAAAAGAAACCCCCAACATGACAGAGGTAAATGACTTTAAAAACAGTTCTACTTTTACTGTACTGATGGGTCTCAGCTATCCTGTGTCATCACAGATACACCTGGTTAATCACTCACCATGTACATAGGATCCCTCCCTGGATTGCATTCAAGCATCCAAAAACCTCGTAGGAAGTAAAATTACAACATGAAAAGAATTTAAAATACTGCAAAACACTGCCCTGCAGTCATGCCCAGACTTCTGGAGTTGCAGGATGCACTGCTCTTAGGTAACAGGGTTTAAAGTCTCAGTTCTGGGACAAATTCTCCTCAATTTTTAATCGACTGTATCTCAATTGGTTCCATTTACCTAATACAAAGTCTCCAAATGTCTTTGGAAGTAACATATTCGACTTTGCTTTGTCCTGGGGATTTCATTAAAATTTAAACAGGTTTTCATTAAGTTTATTGTTTCATTGTGGGAATCCTTGTTTTAAATAAAACATGGAAAAGAGGCCTAAGAATTACTCTTTATGTCACTCAGTGGAAGCACATAACTCATTTTTGGTTTGGAAGATTTCCATTTAACAGCAGATTGAGGCACTTTTAGGGTTCCCTTCCCATAACCGCAATGATCTCGCAGTTTCACTGAGAAATTGAGGCAGAAAGGAGTAGATGCAATTTTTAAGAGCCTCCAATTTAAAACCAAACCCAGGTTCTCAAAATGGAACACTTTTAGAATTCTGATTCTTAAAAATAACAACAAAAAATTAACCCACTGGAATAAAAGCGTAGCAAGTTACTTTTCCTCTGCAATACTGAGAATTCCTTAGGCACTCAAGAAAATCAGGCTTTTTACATGTATAGAAGAATCTATAAAACTGCAAAAAAATGTGGGAAAGAAATTGCTAACAAGTTTGCTCATGTTTTCCCCTGAAACCACTTTTCCAGGCTCGATGCATAAAAGGATTTACTGCATCCACTAACTCAGAACTGGCTCTTGGCATGTCAGTAATGACAACTGTGTCTCCATCCGTGGAGGTGTTTCAAAATGAAACAACCAACCCTGTGTTTCCTTTGAAAATACAGATAGCCATGAACCCCAACACCTGATGTATGGCATGTTAGTCTCGAGCTGGCTACGCACCCAAAAGGAATTCATCCCACGTGACCACGAGCAAATCTATTCATGCAGGTGAATTCCCAGGAAAGGAAAAGGTTCAGATTTTCAGGGAGCCTACATTCCCATTAGAAACAAGATCTCTGGTTTGATAAACAAAGGGTTCAAAGTTTCTTATCTTTGCCATCTCGCTGCAAGACCCCAACTTTCAGCTCCTGTTGATGTCCCCAAAAATTTATTATACTTAAATTAAAATTTCCCAGTTTTCAGCCTGCAAGAAGTTTCATTTTCATCTCCATAAAACACATGCAAAGCAGGTTAGGAAACTAACTTGTTTTTGAGTAACGAAACAGCTGGCTTAAAATTATTCAAATTAATCCGGGAAGAAGTCATGTTCAGGATTTATCTTTTGGGGGAGGAGGGAGAGGATTTTTTTCCCCTGGCTGATCCTCAGAAACACAGAGCCTGGGACTCTCCTCTAGCTGCAGCATGGCAGCTGGTAATATAAAGATCCTTTGGATGCTGAGCTCCCGAGGTTAGTTAGAGGATTCATTACGGAATGATTCTGGAGTAGACATAATGATTACAAAATCGAGTATTTTATCCTAATGGGTCTCCTTAATCTACGGCTCAACAATAAACCACGGCACAAGCAGAATTACAGCAGTCTTGCCGGGGAAGTCTGTTGCCTGCATTCCCACTGGTAGCTATTTAATATGCATGGCAGAAATATTGGCATCCCGGCATCATAAACTTCAGGGCATCCCGACAGCCCCTCCCAAGGCTGACAGATCCGAGCGGTGATGTAAAATCAATGCACCCGTCTGGGAAGAGCTTCAGATTTGGGAGGTTTTCTCTTCCTGAAAGCGCCAAGGAGTGTCTTGGGTGAATTCAGTGCTTAAGATAGCAACGACTGGAGAGCTCACGTTTGCTGAAAAAGCCCAGGGAATGATTGATCCTGGACAACACTGAATCAGTTAATTTAACTAGAACTGCATTTTTGATGGGGATTATTTGATGGGAAAAAAAAAAGGGGAAAAAGAAACACAACAAAATCACCCTAGAGATAAGAAATTCTACATGGGACCATTGTCCAGACACAGTAGTACAATTTTGCCTAACAATGGATTGAAACACTAACAATCTACTTCAAAAGCCTGAGAAGACATTCAGTTCCTTTTAACTTCTTCACCCCAGACGTTCTGAGGGTGAAGAACAAGGTTTCAAACACACCCTGGGCTGGCAAACGTGGCAGCACTAGTACAGAGGAAAGTGTTCAAATTGCCAGCAAAGTGGGGATCCACTTTCCTCAGTTACCTGACAAAATCTCTAAGTTCTTTGGAGGTCACTGAAAACGTACAGCAAAGTTCTAACGCTTCTCTCACCAATTAATTAGACATCACAACCCCTCCTCCTACGAGAAAATGCAAATGGGAATCCTGGCCAAGGTTTTGAAAAGGGTTGAGGAGGCAGAAGGGACGAGGAAGTGACCTAGCAAAGGAAAACGGCATTTTGCACGGTGGGGATTTAAAAAGAAAAAGTGAGCGATGAATTGTAAGGCGTGATTTCCTAAACAGAGCTCTTCAAATGCATCCTGGAAGATGGAAGACACAATGACTTGGAAAATTTCTAAATGCTGGGTAATTGTTAAACTCCTGTCCTGGTGAATGAATCCATGAGAAAGCCGGTATCTCCTGCCAAGGCTCTGGCCTATAGCTCCTATAACTGTGTTATTAAATGTTAATCATCTACTTAAGTCAGCGCTCGTGGACCAACAGCTCCCATCCAGGGAGCTCAATGGGATGGAAAATGTGGAACAGGGCAGCTCTTGTAAAGACCCTGATCTCCAAATAAAGCTGATGCCAGATGACCTCCCACAACACAGTGAAGATTAAAGCATAAGTCTTTCACCAGCCAGGATAGAGAAGAAAGGTTTCCAGAAGACCTCCGGAGCAGAACACTACAGCCAGCAGACACGGCTCCAAGGAAAAGTCCTTAGGGACAGCCCAGAGTCTCAGATTAAAGCTCAAAAGCCCCACAACTCCCAGAATTGCCTCTTGTAGTTTATTAATTTCTCCAGGTTTATGGATTTCTCCTATCCAAAGCAAAGAGGAGTTGTTTCCAAATCCCTTCTTGCCAAAAAACCCCACGTGTGCCTGACTGTTTAGGAAGAGCACCCCATGGATTCCAACACAGGGCCAAAGGCTGTTCTTGAACACACACGGACAACTGCAGAGGGCATGACTGCATTGCTGGGCTCCGGGCTGCTGGAATGGGAGATCCAAAAAGAAACAAAAGAGGGAAGAAGAACCATTTCTGAGCAGCAAGTGTACTGGGAAAGAACACAGACACGTCCATACACAAGGAGGGGTTGAAGAGCGGGGAAGGGGATGATAAATTCCATGGATTTGCAGCCCACTGTGGAGCGAGCTGGGAAATACCTGGTGAGATAAATCACCTCAGGGGGAGCAGAGACTTTGGCTTCGGGCTTCACTGGCAGCAGGGCAAATGTGCTTGGTGCAGGAAAGTCTGGCTCATCCCTGCTTAGACACATCGTGGAAAGGGACATGGCTACCCAGGAGTGTGCCCCGCTGGCACCACTTGCTGCTCCCAGACACCGGGGCTGGGGATCTGAACTCCTGCCCAGCTCCAGGCTCAGGGCTGGGGATCTGAACTCCTGCCCAGCTCCAGGCTCAGGGAGAATTGAGAGATGCTGCTTCTGCATGAGGGGTCATTTTCTTGGGCCAGAAGGTGACATTTAGAACCACTAAGATAAAGAAGAAAAATGATTTCATATTAAAATGCGTGCCTCTGTCCCCTCCATTTGCTGATGAAGGGACAAGAATTCACTTCATCCTCAGGAGAAAAATCTGAGATCTAAGGTTCTTTTACCTGGTACCATGAAATACAGAGCCTATCCCCATTCCTCTATATTTCACTGCTGTTTTCAAGGAAAACAAAGAAGGAACACACATGCAGCACACGCTTGATTCAAAAATCACTTTTATTTTTGATCCTCAGTTGATCCTAGCTTTCTGAAACCCGCAAGCAGATGAGATTTGCTCCATGAGAGGCATTGCATTACTATATTAATAAATCTTAACTGCAAAACATTCATGTACATCAAGAGGATGTAGCCCCAGGCTAAGTAGTGGCATTTAAATCACATTATTTAAAAACAAAAATATCTTGACCATTGTAAAGTTAACAAGCAAACCTTCAACTGAAATATTCAATTCTGATCTCATTTTTCAGTAATAACTTCTGATCCTTCTAATGAAATTAAAATGAAGCTCATTTTCCACTGCTAATTTGAAATATTCCCTAACCAGCAGGGCTTTGCACTTGCTAACATTTATTTTAAAAGTCACTAAATTTATTCAGAGTAGAAGCTATCTGGAATGGGAGATTTAAAATCTGGAGAAAAAAAAGAGCAAAAAAAACCAAGCATTTTTTATTTATTACCTTTCCACTCTCATTTCTATCCAGCACAAACTACTGATGGAAACAGAAATCTGATTTTAAAAGCATAAAATCGGGATTTCTTTAAACTTCTGACAACAAAATGCACACAGATGCTTCAAAAGGAAACAGGGAAGCAAAAATTTTGGTAGAAGCCCAAGTACAGTACCATTTACTGTGAATTAAGTCAGGGCTTTTTATTCTGTTCACAATTTTCAACCCAAAGATCAAAAACATTTTCCTTCAAAAAATGCTTCTGCAGTGCTTTTGTGTCTCAGGAAACTTCCAAAACAATCTGTCAGTCCAGAAATCCATCCTTAGGTGCGCTACCACCAGCTGGTGACAAGACAGTGTCCGTGTTTTAAAGAAGACAAAACGAAAACGTCCTGGATGTTGCTCAGCTGGGCTCGTCCTTCTGTGCTGCAGCATCTAGCAGACACCAAGTCATTTTTCAAGTCACACTCACCATTCAAACCACCTCAAGGCACAGCCCTGTCCTTCCCCTCCCCTTTTCCCAGGGCTGAAAACTCATCTTGGCACGAGCCAGCTGGCAGAAAGACGCTGGTGTGGATTTGCTCGACACCTCCCACACCTCCCTGGCTTTCAGAGTGGCACGAATGTCTCCTGCCCTACAGCTAAAAAAAATAACGAGTATCTTCCTCTTTCTATGTAAAGGGAGCGGCTGTGCCGGCTGGGTGGATCTGAAAACTCCCTGGCAGGAGAAGCCCAGGGAGGAACACCAAGCGCCTCCGCACGGTCGGAAATCACAGGCAGAGAGGTGCTTTCCCTCAGAGGAAAGCCACGAACACAAGCTGACCCTGGGTGTACAAGGAGCTCAGTCAGTCAAGCAAGAGGCAGGACTTTTGCAGCGTTAACAATTCCAGCAAGCCTGCAGTGCCTGCATCGCTACACTCAAGCGTTTGATTTACGCACCAAGGGTTTTCCAAGGGACTTCAGAGACTTCTGCGGCAAACTGCATTCCTGCAGTAACCCAGGAGCAGCTCACCTACAACCACTTCCACATGGAATCACAGAATGGCTTGGAAGGCACCTTAAAGCTCATCCCATCCCACCCCCGCCATGGGCAGGGACACCTTCCACTATCCCAAGTTGCTCCAAGCACTGTCCAGCCTGGCCTTGGACACTGCCAGGGATCCAGGGGCAGCCACAGCTGCTCTGGGCACCCTGTGCCAGGGCCTCACCACCTTCACAGCCAAGAATTTCTTTCTAATACCTAACCTAAACGTACCCTCTGTTGGTTTGAATCCATTCCCCCTCGTCCTGTCACTCCAGGCCCTTGTGAACAGTCTCTCTCCATATTTCTTTAATGTTCCCTTCAGGTACTGGAAAGCCACAATTAGGTCACCCCAAGGCTTCTCTTCTCCAGGCTGGACAATCCCAATTCTCTCAGCCTCTCCTCCTGGAAGAGGTGCTCCATCCCTCTAATCATCTTGGCCTCCTCTGCACCAAACATGGAGAAAAATCCCGACCAACAGGAGACACGGAAAGGAAACCGTGTTTCCAAGCATCATTTAAAACACAGTAAAAAGTTGCTGCAGGTTTCTCTCACAGGCTGTCAAAACCCTCCACAGTGCATCATTAAGAAGAACAAGCACATTTAGCCGGCCTCAGCTCCCTCCCAAACCACCCACCAAAACCAGTCACCCCCAGCAATCTCACTACATGCCCTCGTTGGAGCAGAAAAACTTTCTGGACCTTGAGTCCCCCTTGGAAAGCCAAAGGAGCCACCTGCCACCAGTTGTTTCCACAGCGGCCACACGTCTCACATGCAGTGCACATATCCAGTTCTGCTCCAGGAGAAACAAAACCCCCAACAGCTGCTGCCTCCCAGCCTTGCCTAACAAATCCCTGGGCCAGCCTGCTGTGGGACTGGAGGCAGGTCCAGAAGCATTCATTCCAGGGACACAAAGCAGCTCAGCCATGTCCTTTTAGCCCAGAGTACCGGAGCAAGGCAGACAAGTGCTACCGAGCAAAACACTGTTCATGAATTCTTAAAAGCTGTGATTCTTGTACCAAGTCACGCATGGATTACATTTCTAGAGACACTAGAAAAGAAAATATGTCGGGCTTATAAAGATGAGTCAGGGTACACAGGACTCTCCGTGTTCAGCTGAAGGGGAAAGGTGTTAAGCTGTTGTCATCGATACCTCATGAACTCAGGGAAAGAAACGCAGAACGCATTCTGGCACTGCACTGACACTTTACAAAGCATCACCTCCGTCGCCTGGGACTGCACATTTGTGGCCTCCAAGACCCTGGAAATCCCTCACATCTTTTCACACGCTGACCAAAGAAGCTCTGGTTAGACTGGCTGGGTTCAAAGGCCCAGGGAGAATTCCTAACCCCTCCAAGGAGAGAGGTGTTTTCCAGCAGGCTGGAGGCTGACAGACCTGTGACCCGCACCCCAGCCGCAGGGGTGACAAAAAGCAGGAACCAGAGCCAAGTTCAACAGCACCTTCTCAAACCCTTCCCCAGCATAACACGTTCAAGCTCACCTACCTCATACAAGAAGCCGTGGTAGACACAGGCACCTGAGGGATCAAAACAAAAATAAACCAGGTTAGAAGCGAGTAACAGCAGCAGCACATCCTCCAGTGAACCTGCTCTGTCACAACACCAGCAGCACTGAGCAGCCACCTCCGGCCAGCCACAAAAAAAGGCAGTTTTGGGGCAGCTGGGCAACCTCTGGGTAAGCAACAGGACCTCTGGCCTAGTCAGGCTCAAAAGAGGCACAAACAAGGCAGAGACAAAAGGGGAGACCTGCCAAAATAACAGCAAGAAGAGCCAGTGTGAATTTGCACTCCTAAATCAGTCCTGCATGGACAGCAGGACAGGCTCACAGGGCTCCTCCTGCTTCAGCTTTCCTGGTCCTCACCACTGGCACTGCTGGCTGAGAGCAAGGTTCTCCAAGCCAGGGATAGAGGCAGTCGCACATCCAAGCACGCTTTACATATTCTACCCCAACAATCAAATAAAAGGTTAGGAAATAAAACCACAAATAAGCTGAATGACAGCTCTTCCATTGATTTTCTGAGAAATGGTCGTTCTTGAACAGCTACACATTGTCTGTCTCCTGAAAGCGTGACAAGAATGTGCAATCAAAAACAACCCAAGGAACTCCAAGATGAAAAGGAAAGAGACCGCGGGAAAGGCTGCCTCGAGGGACCACCCGGAAAAGTCAGAATTTCCTTGTCAAAGAGTGGAGTTTCCCGAGAAATGCAGATTAGACAAATCTGTACAGAAAACCTGGGAGCTACACTGCTTGGAATCAAAAGCTCCTCCTTTGAGCTCGTCTTCAGCTCAGCTGCAAGAGGCTGTGGAGGCACCATCGGGAATTATTTTCCCTTGCCAAGAAGATGAGCCACAAGAGCGCAGTCACACTTCTCTCAAATTCAGCAAATAGCTGTTCTTTTGGCAAGAGAATATAATTTCGAGGTTCATCATCCAGCTCCACCTCAAAATTCAGCGCAAAACGCAAGGTCACACATTGTTGGAAGGCGTGGGGGAGTAAAAAACCCCAAAAACTTAATATCAGTTAGTTAAGACCAGCACAACCCACCTGTCTTACCCCTCCAGGGCTCACTTTTTAGCTCACTGACAGCTATAGTTCCTTAAAATACCAGCATGCTCATCCCTTCTGGGGCCAGAGCAGGGAATAGGGACCATGTAGGACTAGAAAGCAAACTCACAAAATCTGAGCCTTCTTCCCCAAAGAAGACAAAGACATATCTCCCTCTTTTACAAGTTACCAGGGGGGAAACTAAGATACAACTTAGCTTTGCAGGACTTGGGAAATCCTTAGTTACAAATACATTTCACTTTTATTCCCAATTACGAGTGAGCCAAAGACACTACACACACACTAATTAAGGTTGCTGTGCAGCAGTGCCCTGATTTTCCACGCAACTCCGAGTCCCAGGTGTGATCAACACCTGTTACAAAGCACACCTGAAAAGCGTTCTGCAAATTGTAATTTTGCCTTTCACGTACTGGAGGCACCTCAGGAAGAAACCCCCCAACTTCTTGCTGTGGTATTTTTGTGGGGGGCATCTTGGATGTGGGTGGCTGGTAGAGTAGTTTTCCTGTTTGAGAGGGGTTTTTTTTTGTAAAAATGAAGTCTCTCAGAATGTCACCCAACTAATTAATACCCCAAATCCACATCTAGCAGCTGCTCAGCTCGCACACACACCGCTGTTTTTAACTGCTGTTATTCACTCAGACAACCATGCCAAACGGGAATCACGGTGGGAGCAGGATTTGGGGAGCGTGCCACTTTGGAAACCAACAACCTACGGCCAAAAGACAAGCAGGAAAACAACCTAAGAGCACGAACGCAGCCAGTCCGCACTCCCCAAACTCCAGATATCAGCAGCGTGGCTGCCTGGCAGGATCGCGCAACCTTGCGCTGGCCACAAGTGTGTCCAGCACACCAAGACAAAATCCAGCGCCTGGTGAATCCCCCAGCACTCTCACCGCGACATCCGCACAGGGCAAGTTGAATCCAGCCGCCTTCTCCTAACACAAGGAGGGGAGGACGGCTGCTGCCTGCTCCCCGCAGCTGCCCTCACGCTGCCCAGGCACTGACCAGCTCCCGCCGCCGCATTCCCGAGCCCTCCCCACGGTCACCACCACCCGTGGGGTGTGCGAGGGCTGCGGGCTGGCTCTGCCCGCCCCGGCCCCTCAAACAAAACCCCTCAAACACGGGGTGTTCGCTCAGGGGTCGCACAACTAAATCCCCACAGGCCGTTTTGGGGCAGCACCCCCGCACCTGGGCAGGGAGAAGTGCCGGGCTGCCTTCCCGCCCAGCGTGAGGGGCAGCCCCGCGATGCCCGGAGCGGGACACGCGTTCCTCCATCGCCGGCACTCCGCGGCCGCTCCCGGGCAGCCATGGGCGGGAAGAGCCGGGCACGGCT
>VXAD01007287.1:110550-122622 GCA_013399195.1 Dicrurus megarhynchus
CCTCCGTCGCCGGCGCTCCGCGGCCGCTCCCGGGCAGCCACGGGCGGGAAGAGCCGGGCACGGCTTCGCCCCGGTGCCCCTCACCTCGCCTGTGGAGAAGCCGCCAAAATGGCGGGGGGCGGAGGCGGACCCCCGCCCGGGCCGGGAGAGCGAGAAGGGAGGCAGGGAGGCAGAGCTGTCCCGAACCCCGCGGGAAAGGGGGGGCTCGGAGCCGGCTTTCTCCTCAGGGATCCCACCGCCCGCGGGACGGGGACGCGCCCGGCGCGGCAACTCACCTGAGGCGGCATCGGCGGCGGCCAGCGCGGCGCGGAGCAGGAGCGGCAGCAGGAGCAGNCCTCCCCGGCACCTTGCGGCGGGGGGCCGGAGGATCCTGGCTTCTCCTCCTCCCCGGCTGCTACCTGGGGATGGAGCGGTCCCCGGTAATCCCGCAGCCCGTCCCAGCCGCAGCCGTGACGGGATTAGGCAAAGCAAACGGGTTTGTGTTGGATCTGACCCCAGTGACTTTATCCATCCCGGTGGCTGGAAGGGAGAGGTCACCCTCTTCCCCGGGGTTGGAAGCTTTTAATTTGTTGTGGTTTGGGTGTCAGTTTGGGTTGCAGGGTTTTAACAAGAAGTATCAGAGGGGCAGGCGCTGTTGCCATTTCCATTTCTTCCTGCCATGGCTGCTCCTTCGCTCTTCCTTTCTAGAGCAAATCCAAGTTAAGAATTAAAGACTCAAACATTAGCAATCACAAAGCATTCAAACTAAAAAATGAACAACCGAAGCCCACGTCCAACTGTTGCCCTCACAGTGTTTTCTTGCTCTAAGCACTTCCACACACACAGTACTATGTCCACTCAATATAAGCTTCCCATCTCGCCCCTCCAACACTGCACACTCAACAGATCCCAGAGCCAACGTTTCGAAATGGAAATTTGGCTCCTACGAGTCACAGGAGAAAGAAAAACAGCCCCAAGTTTGAAGTTACAGCCATTAAAGTGCTACGAGCCAGAGCCTCAAATTAAAATGAACTAGGAAAGTGAGCTTATTTTTACTAGCCTATGAATGAAATGGGTTTTTTTCCTGCTAATTTCAGTGTTCCTGCTTCAGAGCAGTATCCCAGTTCCCACATAGCAGTTGGTTGCACAGGGCTGGACTGCTGCTGCCTTCATCTCCTGCTTGCCTGATTAAATGCAACGATGGCAGCTCAATTTGACAATAATTCCTCGCGGTAATTCCATCTGTTCAGTTTTGATTCACTTCCTAATGAACACTACCATCTTGAACTCCGAGTTGGAGGTCAGATTTTTTTTTTTTTTTTCTCCCCAGGACCGCATGCCTTTAATCACTGTGCTGGAACTCCAGCAACAAATGTGAGAAGCTAAATGTACAGCGTGGCACTGCTCCACGATCCAAACAGTGATTTGCAGGATGAGTTTCTCTGTGCTCTACCCAGTTAATACTCATTAGCCATTAGCAGAGGGTCATTTTTTATAAAAACGGGAGCAGGGAGACACAACAACTACCTCTGCACACACCAGCACTAAGCAAAGAAATACCTCAGGGTCCTGTCAAATATGGTTGAAATGATGAAGAAATACACAAGTCCCAATTCCCTTCAGATTCCTCAGGTGAAACTCTGGACAACATTACCAAACTCAAGCACCAGCAAGGAAGAACAGGTGGAAATAATAAAAGCAAAGCACAAAGAGGGTTTATTTAAATGTGTAAAGTCCATCTTGTAATCATTTGTGCTGTTCATCTTCCCGCTGCTGTTCCTTGGGCTTTTACAACTTGTTTCCCTAGTCCAGCGACAGCCTCCTCCTCCCTATTTCTCCTACCTTCCTTCCTGCTGTTCTGAGAACACTGCTCCAAAGACGTTGCTAAAAGTCAGAAGAACTCAAGATCCATAATTTACATAATTTTGCAGATTTAGCCGTGAAGGAAGAGCTTTTCCCTCTAGAAAAAACTCATTTTAAACATTTCTCAAGCTTTGCACTTGGTGCAAAAGACTTTGAGTTGTCAGAAATTCAGTTTGGTAAAGTTTTGTCCTTCACATCCTATTTAACACAAAAGAAGCATTTCTGTTTTGAGTCCATTTACAGGTTAGCAGCAAATAAAATTACAAAATAAGCTTCAGACTCTCTCTAGAGAAATATGAGATTGTTCTAAGGCTGAAAGGGTGCAACTTGCAAAGCAATGACCCAGCTGTCAGCTGCTGCCATGGATCTTAGAAATACCAGCACAAAGAGTCACTGGGCTTGTAGAAATAAACCATTTTTAGCCTCTCTTTTGTCAAACCTCCAGGCAGAGGTCAGTTTTCTGCAAGCTGGTGCAAAGGATCTGCTCCTCCACTTGGCAAATCCCTGGCTGAAGAGACTGGAGCCAGACATAACTTGTGTTCTGGGAAAGCTGGGCATGTGCTGGCACAGACTTCCACAGAACAGCTGGAGAAACATGGTTCTGAGAAGGATCCATCTCTGGCAAGTGATTGCACTTTTATGTGAATTGCCCACTTCCAGAATGCCTGACAGTTAAATATTTTTCCAGGTTTTAAATGGGTTTTTTATGATTTTTTTTTTTTATAAGCATTTTTAAAATCAGTGAGATGAGTCCATGAAGACAATATGGCATTGCAGCGTCACCACGTGCAGGGATATCTGAACTCAACCCAGCATCTCCCAGTACCTGGCAATTTGGGAAGACTGGCATTCTCCTCTTGTTTTCCAAGCAGTCTTGGAGATGACACACTGACAAGTCTCCCTTCATGTCCTGGTGGGATGAAGCCTGCAAGCTGAGGTACTGACAGAAATAACTGCTTGGAAAAGACTTATGTTTATCCCTAACAGTGTTTTTAGTCAGCCTTAAGAGCTTTTCCCCCCCCTCTGTCCTATTTCAGTCAATCCAAGTTTTCCCACACAGACAGATTTTCAGCTACAGCATTAGCCTCTCCCAGAGTTTGGAGGCTGCCAAGACCAATGGTACTGCAGAACATGGATGTAATCATATTTAATCTTTCAGAACACCCATCTCAGCACTAAAAACCTGTCACCCTGGTGGCAGCTGTAACATCCCTGCCCTGCTCCTCTAACCGCAGCAGAACTCAGAGCAAAAGCCTTGTGAACTAAGTTTGACCCACACAGATTCCAGGTTTTTTGGAGTCCCTACAAGTCCAGGTTGAGGCTGAGTGTCAGTCTAAACCCTGCATTCCCCACAACTCACACAGTTGTCCTAGGACAACTTCTTCCTTGTTTGGGCAAATGTTTCTGTGTGCACTAACCGTGAATCCCGGCTCTTCTCCTTAGTTAAACTAACAGCAGGTTCAGATAAATCTAAAAGCCATCATACATCATCTGCATTACTAAAGGTGCTGCAGCACTCCCTCTCTTCCACAGTGATTTCCAGAAGCCAGCAAAGCCATTTCAGTCATGCTTAGGGTGACAATTAAAGTGATTTCTAAGGCACGTTGGCCCAAGAACCACACGTACAAGTCCCACTCCGCATGTTTGGGGACTAAACTCATTAAAGAGGAATAATCTCATGTTGTCTTCCTCCCTTTCATCTCTCCCCCTGTGCCAATCAAGCATACCGAAATGAAAAGAAGTCCCAATGCACTCAACAGCTTGTACAACACTGATTCAGCATGGCACAGACCAGGGGCATGATTCCTTTAGCAATCAGTAGGCACAGCAACACGAGTTCAAAACTACACCTGAAAACTTGCTGAGCCCGTGAGCTACTTCTCCTGCTCACCTGACCTCCAGAGGTCCAGATTTACTGTGTCCCCACAGTACTCAGATTCTCCAAGTATAGATGGCTGCAGGAACGTTTGTTATTCTATGCTTTCATTCTCCGAGAGCGCACTCAGCAGTCTGAGAGCTTCTGATTTAAGCTCACCTGTACAGTTATGCTTAAGCATCACTTTTTTTTTTAAATCCACCCATCAGAGAGGGCAGGCCTATCTTTTTCCGAAATGGATACTGAAGTCTTGGAAATAAGCCAAGAGAGCAGAGAAAAGGCAAAGAAACCTACGCAGATGACACCACAGGCTTTGCTTTTCTACACCAACAGGTAACTTACCTTCAGGTTGCTCCTTTTGGGTCACAAACAGCACACAATATTCCTTATATGTGTAATTCCTTAGTAATGCAGATATTCAAGTGCACTGGCATTGCTTTTTTCACTTACAACCTGGAAAGTCTATTAAGTCAGTGTGAAACCTTCCTTTACACACCTGAAGAGAATTTTTGGATCAAACTCTGAGCAAAGCACCCCACACAATCAAAAATAATCAGCGTAGCCTGACAGGAATTAGGCACCCTGACTGACAGCAGCCAAATGCTTCAGATGGGAGCTAAAAGAATTTCCATGCAGACAGATCTGAGTAACCTCTTGGAAAAACGAGGCCCACCTCCAATAAGAGGAATGATTTAAAGCCACAAACCTTTCCAGATTTGGACCAGCTCATCCCTGTTGGAAATGGCCAATCCTTTCTGCGACCATTTTACACTTCGGGGTGCAGCTTTATGAATGTGTGTTTAGCAACAGAGCCCCCAAAAAAACCACCCAAGGAGAAATTCCTTTTTCCAACCCCTATACAGGTGGGAAGGGCAGGAGCGCCATCTCCTGGAAAGCGGGTGGAAAACACCGGGAAAGAGAGCCGGGTGGCCAATTTATATTCCAGAAGACAAGGTGAGGAGAAAAAAATCAGAGCAGGGTGTGTGTTCACTCCCCCCACGAAACACATCCAATCTTTCCTTAGAAAAAACATTTGTTTGGTTCTGACAACAAGCTCCTGTTTGTGACAATGTTACACTGAATTTATAAATGAAATCCACAAGTTCCATTTATTTTTTGTTCTCACAGGGCATGATTTGAATGACACCATTCACTTCCCAAGCTCGACCATCAGATCTACAAGGAAAAGACATCAGGTACTAACGGATTCTTCCACAGGTTTTTGTTGGTCCTCATCAACTTCATGCTTTTCTTCTTTTTCTTCTACTTTCTCCACCTGAGGTAGGATTCCATCAAGGTTCAGCAGCAAACCTTCACTGGTTGCAGATCTGATCACCAACCTCCGCACAATGGGATCTAGGAAACAAAGGGCACCGCCAGACCGCTCACTCCAGCCCTTTCCATGCCTCCAGGCTGACTGCTCTCAGCAAATGTTCTTCATCAAGCCAGTAAAAGAACACCACAAGAATCAAGCTTGACACTCCAAATCAGCAGAAAAACTACTCAGACCAGGAAAGCTAATCCTTACTAAGCTGGGCTGATGTCATTTGCATTTAAACTCATTAAGAAAAAAAAATACCACCCCTTTCTGCATCTACTCATTATATTTCGAGTCAAGCAACCCCTTACAGCTTTTATTTGGGCTTCTCAAGGCATGTCTACTTGGCTTTTTATGGTCTGACCTCTGCAGCTGTTATTACCAGCATCACTGGGAGAGAGGCGAGATCATTCTTCTGGCAGACATTCAGCAAGTACTAACATTAAAAAATGGGGTTTTAGCTTACACAAAGCTCCTTCCCTAAAATTATTTCATCAATCACCATTTCCTCTCCAGCTAAGCAGATGCCCTTTGCCTAAAGTTGACTTCATTATTGCTTTGTAACTCCTTTTGCTAAGGAATTAAAAAAAAAATAAAATCCAGCTTTTGCCTTGGAGGAGCAGAAATTTTGGAGATGCCTTGGGAACAGAGAGGTAATTTACTGACAATCCAGTGAAGAACACCCATTTCCCACTTTTGTTTGCTGTAACCTGAACAGCCACGTTAGAACGACTCCTTACCGTAATTTGATGGCTTGAAGGTGCAGATATCGTGGATAATTGTTTTCAGATTGGCAATTATGTGCTCAGTAGGCATATCCAGCTGCAAAGGGATAATGCCAAGTTAGTCACGGTGATGCCTGGAGCCCAGATAAATAAATCTGAAAGCACTGGTGTTTATATTTATTCTACATTTGGATAGATCTCCTTTGTCCGTGTTCCCTGTGAAGGGGTTACAAATCCCATTAACAGCCCTATCCAAATGACTCGGAGAGAAGAAGTATTTTACACACTGTGATATGCTCACTGTTCTCCATATTTCTACTCAGGACACGAAATTCCCAGGGCTCTGTAACAACGTGTAGCTTAAAGGCAGTGAAAAGTCTTTAAAAAATCAATATATACACAAGTGGTTTTGCAAAAACCTTATTAAAATGAAGGATTCGGGGAAAGAAGCTTCAAGAAGCAGCTGTCAAAGACCACTAAATGGATCAACTCCAAAAACATCAACAGCTAAAACTGAAGGCATTAAGGGCTTGAACAGAATGAAATCAATCAAAAGAATCAACTCATCAGCTCCATAATGAAGTCAGGTAATGCTCAGAGGATTCCAAGCACTTCAAAATAGCTCCCACATCCAAATGAATATCCCAGCTTCCAAACCAGCTTTCCACAGTAAATCCTTGTGGATGCACACCTATCTTGCTGTTTAAAGTTTTGAACACTTCTCTGCAGAGCAGCGCAAGGTGCTGTAAGAAGGTTCAGAGAAGTTAATTGTTCCCTTTTTATTTTTTAAGTAAGTTTGACTCCTGTAACAGCAAGATCCAGAATTCCAACTATACACAAAACCACAGGTATTTCTGTTTCAGTCAAATGCAAAGCAGGGAATTAGAAATGGGTTCATAGCTCTGTTTTCCAAGCAGGTACCTTTTGTCTCCTCAAGCTATGAAGTTCTATGAAGTTGGGAGTCATACAGACAAGGAAGCCCTTGGAATTCCCATGCACAGCTCAGACCAGCTGATCAGAATTAATAAACTCATTTGTCTCCAACACTGACAGGCAAAGCTTCAGGCTTCAGGTATTTCCTACCCTTCCTGCCTATGCCACCATCAGTTAGAGGAAAACTAATCCTCAGGCAGGATTACAAAGAGACAAACCAGAAGGAAAACAAAAAAACCACGGTTCGGGGCAGAGAAAATAAATAACCAAGCCAAAATTAATGTTCTGTTTCAGGTGTGACACACAGTCCTTGCTTCTGCTCCAGTCCAGAGCTAGAGTTGTCAAAATTAGAAGTCTTTAATTATTTGGTTAAAGCAAAGATTTTTTGACCCTCCTGTGCATATTGACCATAGATTTACAAACCCATAGTTTATTTACATTAAAAAAAAAAAAAAAAAGGTTTAAAACCAGCTGAGGATGCCACACAACAAAGAGTTCCATTTCCTTCACAGTTCAGTTAAAGGAAATGGTCACAAATTCTGTGGAACAAATTGAAAACATGTTTTTTCTCCTCTTTGAATACTGACTTCAGTTCTGCTCAGGAGGGAAAATTTAAGAGCTCTCTACACAACTTACTCTGGCTATTCTTGTCTTGATTATGTTCTCATCTTCTACTGCGTACTCGTGACATTCTCGGAAGAACTGCAGCATTTTGGGAATGTCACTGCCCAGGGAATCTATTAACAAAAAAAAAAAAAAAAAAAAAAGGCAAAAAAAGTTATCTGAGTAATGCTTATTAGCACAGATAGGTGTGGTACCACTAAAGAGATAATTCAATCTGTTACTTAAGGCAAGTGAACCCCACTTGAAAATGCAGTTTCACAAACAAGACAATGGTGTCCTCACTGAGATTATAAAAATAGTTTCCATGTTCCCTCCTTCCCCATTCATCAGGATTAATAAACATAAGGCCAGCTAGCAGGCAAATCTATCTGGATTCTAACCCCAGATTTGCCCGTTGTAGGAAAAAAATGGATTCCTAAAGTTACCTTTACCTAAGAAAAGCGGTGCAGCCACCTGCAGTCTAACACTGCACCTAACTCTACATCCCCATCAGAAAACACTTCAGTGGCACCCCTGGGGTTCCACCTCCTTCAGGAACTGGGAGCTGTCACAAGGAATTGCTTCTTACTTTTCCGGGTGCTGGGGTACTTCCGTTTCAGTTTGTTCCTCAGGGGAATTAATTTGGGTATTATGGCAGGGACAGCCACGTAGAAATCAGCTTGGATTTCATCCTCCAAGATCTGCAACAAACACAGCTCAGTAGATTTAAGTCGACCTCTAGAAGTGTCCAAGCACAGAAACCCATCTCTTACTCTTCATCCTGGCTGCTGCTCCCCAGCTAGAGTTCACTGGACATCAGGCTTCTTCCCTTCCCCAGGCCCCAGTACTATTTAAATTAGGATATTTATATAATTCTTTCAAAAAATATATACCCATTTGATTAATTCAACTCCTCCCACGACGGCAGCTCCATGCTCTCGAGCTATTTCAGCTTCTTGCTCATTCTGGTGAGAGAAAAAAGTAATGATAAACAGCTGTACTGCCAGCTAGGCTGTTGGTCTGTTGTCAAGTGAGCTCAGGGAGAGAATTTGAAACAATTAAGTCCAAAGGGTAATCAAATAAACCCGTGGCAGCTCTCTGGGATCATCTCACACAGATAAAATGATTAATTGGCAAAGGACAGCTGCAAGAGTTTGCTGGACACAGAACCCCCATGAAAATAAAGGAATCCTGTCTCACCCACCTCTGTGAACACCAAAACCTTGTTCACTTCATCCGTAAAGCGATGGGGAAGAGTGACACTGCTGGAAAAAGGATCCACTTTTTTCTGGCAAGTGAATGAAAAAAACCCAAGCATTAAAACAAACAAAAAGAAATCATGACTTCAGGGTAAATTACATAATCACAGGGAGCTGGTCCCCTAAGTATGCAGAAAAAAAGAAATGCAAACGAGGTGAGGAACTGCAGCCTGTCTTCACAATTCACCCTGTGACAATCAAGTCTGAAAAGACTCAAAGCCTTAAAAAGTGCCAGAGTTCCCACACCCGCTTCCACCCCACCTTCTTCTGCAAGGCCATATCCAGGAACACATTGATGTACACGAACTGCTTGGGGTAGGTGAAGTCCAGCTCCTGGAACCTCTTCAGCATGCCCACGGCCTGCTCCAGCTCGTAGGAGGGTCTCCTGTAGAGCCACGTCAGGTACACATCATCCACGGGCTTGCTCATCAGCGGCCGCCTCCGAGGGGGGGGTTTCTCCTTGACTTTCTCCTGCCTGGTCCTCTTGGCATCTTTTTTGGCAGTTCTGAGACCAAAAAACCCAAACACATTGCGAGGTCACCAGTTGAAGAGTTGGGCATATCTTATGACAGCGGATCGTGGCAGTCTGACCTTATAAACCTTGAAAATCTTCCCTTCCCTGTGGCATTTTGCATGCAGTTAAACCCCAGCCCCAATTCTCATTCTCCTCCCTATTTTCAGAGGGCCTCCAGCCGAGGAAAAGAATGTTAAAGCATTAACTGGATACTCCATTCCTCTGTAAGCAGGGCAAAAGGGTCTGCAGCACTTCAGAACACTTCATTCTCCTCTACACAGAGGCCGCTTTTGCTTCTCCCAGCCATGCTGTATTATTATAGAGGTGACAAATTAAACAATAAAAGGCCAGTCGAAGGGTTTGAAACCAATTCCAGGAGCTCACCAGCTTTCGTGCTGCCACGTAACCCTGCTATACCCCGCAAAAGCACAGCTCAAAACCACCGCGTCAATCTTTCCCTGTGACATTACCACAGAAAACACTCCCTGCGAGTCCAGGCTGTTCTCCGGGAGCATGTGGGATGCCCCCAGGGTCAGCCGGCTGTTGGACCAGCACTGTGGACACCAAACCCTCCACACACACCCCCCAACACCACCTCCACGGCCAAGGCAGCCTCCTGGGATGCCGGACCTGCACTCACTTGGCTGCCGCCGCGTAGGGCCGGGCGGTCGCGGGGCTCACCACGGCGGGGACGGCGAGGCGCTGCTCCAGCCCGGGAAGGACCCACCCGCACCGCGGGGCCAGTGCTGCGGGGGAAGAGCAAACATCGCCTCAGACAAGCGCCGCGGCCTCCCGCACCCCCGACCCGCCCAGGCAAGCCCCCCTGCTGCCCCTCAGGGCCGCCCCAGGGCGGCGGGGGGAGACGGAGAGGCGGCGGCGGGCGCAGTGCCCGTGAGTCCCTCAGGGCCGCCCCGTCACCTCGCCACAGGCAGCGGGCGCTGGGTGCCGCCATCTTGCCGAGCCGCCCTGGTGCACCGTCGGAACGGTTCCCCGCGGAACTGGCTCCCCGCGGCCAAGGAGAAGCGTTCCGGCGACCGGCGGGCCCGGGCGCCTCCGCGGGGTCCGCCCTACCGNNNGGCGCTTCAGCGGTGTCCGCCCTACCGCCGTCCCCCCGCCCGCGGGGCCCGAGCCCACCGTTCCGCGGGTGCGCGGGTCCCCGCTCCCAGCGTGTGCCCGCTGCCTGGGGAGAGGTGACCCATTGCCGGAGGCTGGTTAAAAGCCTCCAGTTCGCTTCTTCACCGGCCTGAGAAGGGCCTCAGGGCAAGCCCGGGGTTGTCTCGTAGCACTACGAGCCAAACTGGTCCTCCCCTCCCCGAACCAACATGGCGGCGACGCCTGAGGGCAGCCAGAGCCGCGGCCCTGAGACATGGGGGCGTTTACACCTGTTCAGCCACATCTGTTTGGGAGAACATTGCCCGTTTAATGCACAATATTGTCTGCTGTAAGCCACATATAATTCCAAAAAGAGATTTTCTGTCTGCCATCTCACCCCTGTTCCCTTCCGTATGGGTTGGGAAAAGAGCTGCCTAATCCACTCTCCTGGAGCAGTATCCACTTAGAAAGACTTTGTTTAACAATCTCCTGAGCTGTTGAGATTCACACCACAAACCAGAATGGTTAAAGGGGGCTTTTATTCCACACTGGTGTGCTTTTGACTAAAAACATTCCAATCTCCCAGTCTTCCCCAATCAGTGCACATCCAAGAATTTTTAAATTAGGGATATGTGGCTATGTAAATTTCCACAATCAAATCATGTCCAAGAGTTATTAAATCAGGCATATAAAATTCCCCAATGGATCCGCATCCAAGAACTTTTAAATCAGACACGGGTGGCTGTGTAGAACAAGTTGTAACAAAACTGCGTTCACCCAATCCAACTCCTGGCTCAGTGTCCCAGGAAAGGATGGAGACGGGGAGGTGTGAGGGCGATGGGAGGGAAAGGAACCCTCCTCAGTTAAAAAGCCTCAGCTAAGGAGTGACAAACATTTGTTTAAAACTCACGGCGGGGGGAATGAAATGATTTAGGATGGGCTCTCGGCAGGTGTGACCCCTGCAGTGGTGGCGGATGTGAGAGGAGACTGTTCAATGTGCGCCTGTGGCCAGGTCACCTGCGTCCTTCACCATCTTCCCGCAATCCTCTGGGAGCCCCTGGCTTTTTACACACTTTTTACAGTGCCTCTACTGCGGACCACGGATTTTGGGAGAAACCCGGGCTCACAGCTAATGCACACATATTCCCAATACCTCACCAGCTCCAAGGCCCATTTCCTACCACCACCCCTTGCTCCATCGCTGAGGCGCTTCCAGCTCTCTGGGCATCAATGAACTTTTTGGGTCCAGCATGAGCTCAGGCAGCTGCAGCAGAAAGCAAACTCCAATTAAAAGCCCTAGGGCCTGATGTCTTGTCCCTGCCTGGGCTCTCCCCCAGCCACCTGCTGCTTCCTCAGACACTCCCCGTATCTCCCCGGTGCTCTTTTTTTTCCAGCATCGTTTTCCCACCTGGGCACACACAGACCCACATCCCTCCCCGTGCCTGGCTGCTGCTCGAATTTTATTTTTCAATCCACCTTTCCCTCACGTTCGTCCTAGTCGGCCACCAAAGGGATGCTGGTGTGTCTGGTAGGCGATGGGCTTTAGCACCAGAGCCACATTTACCTGCGCTTCCCTGCTCCAGCTGCCCACAAGGATCCGTGCCACTGACCCTCGGGCGCCGAAAAAAAACCCCATTACCTAGAGGAGGAGAACCAAAGGTGCCTGACACCGAGGAGATGCCCGCATACTCAAATCCTCGCTGAACGCGGGGCACCCTGGATTCCCAGGTGGACTCTTCCTTCTCCCACCGCAGCGCGATGACAGCCGCGTCCTCGGCTGTAAAACCGGGCGGGGGGGGGAAACCGAGGGGGAAAAAGGAGGGGTAAAACCGCGGAGGTAAAACCGGGGGATTCTTTCGGGCCCCTGCCGATGCTGCCGGCGCCCGTCCGTGAAGGCTGACACGGCCCCG
>VXAD01007287.1:122638-158115 GCA_013399195.1 Dicrurus megarhynchus
CGGAGGCCGCGGCGGCGCCGTGGCCGGAGCCGGAGCTGCCCGAGGGGATGCCGCGCTCGCCTCGGAGCCGCGGGTGGCGGCCGTGGGGCGAGCCGTGCTCGTGGGGCCAGTTCCGGGCATGGGGGGAAGATCGGCCGTGGGACGAATCGCGGCCGTGGCGTGAACCGTGACCGTGGGGCAAATCGCGGTCGTGGGATGAACGCGGGCCCTGGAGTGAACCCCGGCCGTGAGGTGAACCTCAGCCGTGGGACGAACCCCAGCCGTGGGACGAACCCCAGCCGTGGGACGAACCCCAGTCCAGGGGCAAATCCCTGTCGTGGGGCAGATCCTGGCCATAGCTTGAACCCCGGCCATGGGGTGAATCCTGGTTGTAGGGTAAATCCCGGTCATGGGGCAAATCCCAGCCGTGGGGTGAACCTGAGCCGCGGGACTAAGCGCAGCCCTGAGGTGAACCATGGCTGTAGGGTGATACCTGGCCACGGGGAAAACGCTTGTCCCCAATCCCCTTCACGTCCCATGATGGGACCTTGGCCTGGCGCTGTGGGTGACCCCCAGCGCATTGGTGAGGGTGTGTTTGGGGTGAGGGTACTTTTGAGGTTAGGATGTTTTGGGGAGACACTGGTCTCCACCTTTTCCCAGTGGCTTCCCGGTGGTCTGCAGCAGTTCCATAGGAGGAAGATGACAGGAGTGTCACCTGCAATAAAACCTGGGCTGCCAGCCCAGGCAGTGGTGCTTGCAAATGAAAGCACACACCTAAGCAGTGAGTTTCTGTTACGGTCTGGGGCTCGCTTATTAAACTGAAGTGCTCCTGGTAAACGCAGTGGAGGGCTCCGTTGCTCCCAGCCACACCACGTTTTATCTGACCTTCTGGAAATCTTTAGACCAGTGGCTTTTATCGGGCCATTTTGGACACTTTGAATAGGCTGAGTATTTGTTTTGGGGAGGTACAACTTCTCCTGAGCTGCCGTGCTGATAAGGATTTTAGATGGCCTTGGTTGAGCAGAGAATTTTTTACAATTCAATCCATAGCGGTGCCTTCCCCTCTCGGTGACGCTCCCCCACAACCCAAAGCTAACGTAGAGGGGCAAACACCCACCCAGAAGTCGTTCATGGTGTGTAGACATGGCTGATAATCAAAGTGATGGTAATGTGTTTATATTTAAAAAGAAAAAATAGCACATTATTCCTTACTACAACGTGACACAACCCAGGGAATTCCTAGAAGCCGTATCCCAGTTTGGAGGGCCAGAGAGCTCGCGTGAAGGCGGAGCACAGCCTTTACAAAGACGGCACTGCCGGTGATTTTATTTCTGTGTTCTCCCTGTGAAAAATAGGGAAATTGGCCCTGCCAAACGTCCCTGTCCCGGAAGGCAGCAGCCGTGGGCACGGCCACGTGCCGGCGGTGCCTCCCAGCAGATCCAGGCTGACGGGACACGGAGCTTTGCTTTGCAGCGCCTGCGAGCGCCGCAGCCTGACCTGACATCCTGGACGGAGCCCTGCTCCCTCCGTGCGTCCCTCCCTCCCCACTGAGTGTGGTATTTCCAGGCTGCTCTTAGAATTTTGCTCCTGAGCAGACGGACAGCGTGCGCTGCTGACACCTCACTGCTCTGTGCTCTGGAATAATGATCCACATCACCAACCTGCAGGATCGTGTCGGCTCACCTAAACAGAACTTGTGTTTGAGCTCCCACCCAGGCATTAAATCTCCTCCAGAGGTGACTGAGGGTGCCAAAAGCCCCGTTGCAGTGTGCCTTTTGGGTTTCACGGAACAGTGGAAATTCTGCTGTGCTCTGCTGTCTGCTAAACAAATCCCGTTAAACACTTTCAGTTTTGTTCCTTTCTTACTATTAAAAGCGGGGGCTGCTCCGAGTACTGAAGTACAGCACAATTTAATTTATTCCCTTTTATCTTTTCTTCCTACAGGGGCTCTTTCTCATTTAGTTTGTCTATTTAATTGAAGGATAAAACTCAGTGTAAATGGCCCATAGGTGTTCCTGTGCAAAGTTTAGTTTTCTCCTATCCTTGGAAGGCCAGATCCTAATGTGTCAGGGGTGAGACCCCCCTTCATCAGACTGCTGGAAGAACGTAGCACGGTTGCAGCACAAAAAAGGCAAAACTGTGCAGATCCCCGTCGGTGGCTGCGGAGTTTCCCACCAGGTCTGCACGGGGAACTTCTGCTGGCACAGCTCTGTCTGCGCGCGTGGTGACGGAGCGCGACCCGTGACCGACAGAGCTGTGCCAGCAGAAGTCCCAGCTGCAGGAGCAGTTATCTGCAGAAGTGCACTTTTACTGATAGAGCTTGTTTTCGTTTTCTAAAGGGTGTTTTTCCCCTGTCCCTGGTAGCAGTGCTGCTTCCAGGGATGTAGCCTGCTCAGGCATTTATTTGCCTGGCTGGGAAGGGAAGGGACGGCTGCTCTGGGTGTATGTGCTGTGTGGGGCTCTCCTCTTCCCATCCAGAGTCTGTAGGAACTCCATCACATTTGCAGTGGGAATTCTCTTGTGGAAGTAAGTGACGTTATGGCTGTTCTCTTTCCACCCGAAGGTGTTGATAAAACTTCCATTTCATGGGATAAACTGGGATTATATTGTTGTTTTCCATTAACAACCTTGGTTTTGCAAAAAAGCCAGGCAGGCTTTTGACCAAGTTTAGCTTTCACAGCAGTCCTAGGAGAAATAAGCCAGAAAGTGATCCCAGGGTGTGTGTGTGTGGACTCTGTTAGGAGAAGGAAAAGGCACCAGTGGAGAAAAATTAATTAATTTCCACACTGGTTAAGTCTCTACTTAATTTAAATCTAAACCACCAAGAATTAAAACTTACAGTTAGGTAAATCACAGCAGCCACTGGCTTTTTTGTTCGAGTCAGTGTGCACAAATGGGGGAGTGTATTTCTTTTTCCTTATTAAAACCTTCCCTGGGGTTTCAAGTGATAAAATTAGGCATCAGTAACATGCACAATTTCCAAGCAAACTTTCTTGAACCACTTCCAAAAAGTTCTGCTTCTGTCAGCTGTAATCTGCAGGACACTTTTGGGTTACTTGGGTTTAAAAGAGGAGATAAACCCAAATAAGTGCTTACTTGCTTACAGTTTATTGGAAAGAGCTTTTGGGGTGCCAAAAGGGCACTCGAGGCATGGGATGTCACCTGATTTGCAGACTACTGAGAAAGCAAAAGTAACAGTGGAGCTTAGTTTTTTGGGAGCATAAGATGGCATTTGTGAAAACTTAAAAAAAAAAAGTTAAAATGTATCTTAGGAGGATTTGCTGTGGATTTAGTGCTTTAGAGCATTAAATGCTAAGCCTCTTGTAATATTTTTTTGGTCCAGATTCTGTGGTTCTCTTGGTGGCAGGCTGTAATCAAGGCTTGGGTGCTTGTTACAGTGACAGTGTGGTGTAACTTAACCTTCTGATTAATTCTTGGGGTTCCAGTGATTTGTCTGTGCAGCTTCTCCATCTCACCTGTAACAATTAAAAAAAAGAGAGAGGTTTCCTTATCCAGATCCTTAGGTGGTGACAATATTTCTGGAATTCTGCTGCTCTCCTTCCCTGTCCTGTGTGCACCTCGGGGCTATCATCAAACTTCCCGCCACAGGACCACCCCAAAAAGATCACCTTAAAGTAAACTGTAGTGTGTGGCAGGAAATGGCAAAAAGAACTTAATATGCACAGGATTTGCTGGATCCATTTGTGCCTTCAGGTCTTGGAGCTGGATGCAGAGAGCACCGTGGAAGGCCTTCAGCTGAACGTGCTGACTGGCTCTGCTGGCAGCTTAGTAAATTCACAAAAGGGCTACATGACACCTGCCTCTGGCAGCAAGGTACTGAGCCTGACTTGGGTGCTGTTATGTGGGAGAAAATTCCTCTCTTGAATTGAAAATGAGAAAAAAAAAAATCCACACTCCCCTCTAAACAAAAAAACAAGCACCAAACTGAAGTTATTCTAAATAAAAAGAGAGCACTGGAAGAAAATCTTCTTGGAATCCTGTTTAGAAGAACAACTTACGCAGTCTCTTGGGCATGTCCCTGCAGAGGTGTAACTTTAGGAGTGTTCAGACACCACCAGAAAGCAATTTGACAGGTGGTCATGGAAAACAGAATTAAAGATAGGCAGAAATGCACTGTGTGCTGTTCTACAAGGAACACATTTTATCCCTTTCAAGGGGAGATGTTAAAACAGCACTTAGAAAAATGCTCCAAGGTGAACAAAAAGCGACTCCAAGCAATTGTAGCTACAAGTCAGGTGCAGTCAGCGAGGACAGGGATTTTGGGAGCTGCACCAGACCAGGGAACAGAAGAGAAGCCCGGTGGGCTGTTGGGTGTCTTGCACATGAGTAATTTCACTGCAGCTCGTAACCTGCGTGCGCTGATGCGGAGCAGACACGGTCGTGTGTGCTCACCCCTGCTCTGGAATTTCCTGATGGGAATCATTAGTGGTGTTTATGACTGCACAGCACCATTTATGCTCAGCATTTACCTATGTGTGGTGTATTGCCTTCCCCATTCTGCTTGCCTGGGGAGGAGCTTGGTGTTTTCTCTGAGAAAGACAGAAAAAATGTGAATAAAAGAAAGGGCTGTGGGACTTCAAATGCAGATTTCCAGGATACGAAGGCTGGGATGTACGTGCATATTCTAAATTAAAATTAACCCTTCAGCAGAGTTTAGTTTTGGGTTCCCCCCCACGTGCAGCTTGAGGGTTGGGAAATTTTAGACATGAAGAGACAAATCCTTCAGAGCACCCTGCCATCATCCCTGCTGATGAGAATCTGGATTATTCCTTACCCTAAACAAAGCATGGAGGGAAACCTCCTGCCCTCGGCTAGGAGCAGCAGGAATTTTTATGGCTGGGAAACTACCGGAGGAGGCAGCTCTTCCCTCGTGGGCCTTTCCCCTTGCCAAGTTATGCACCCACCTGCAGTCTCCGGAGGCCGTGTTGGGAACGGGAATGCGAAGCAAAGCTACCAAGTAAGCGTCCTCTATCCTGGCCACCAGTCCTTCCACAATTACTGCTGCAAGTCAACAGCTCCCCAGACTGCTACTTCCAACGGCCTGGAAGGAAAGACCCAATTAAGCATCTTAGGTGCTTTTTTTAAAGGCAAAAAATACCCCCGGGCTGAGGCAGCTCCGCAGGCTGCAGGACAGGGAGGAATGTTTAGCCTTGTGTTGCTGCGGAGGGACTCTCCTCCTTGCTTTGGTGTCAAACACATTTTTTTAGTTCATCAGATTCCAGGAGTATAAAGAAAAGTACAAAACCCATCAGCTTTTGGTCAAGCTGTTAATAATAATAATAGTAAGAATAATAATAATAATCAGGGTTTGTGGATGGTGCTCAAGTTTGCTGTTTACCCTTTAGGGCAGCTGAATGAATTGCTCGGGTAGTTTTCCCCTCGCTTTTCAGGAATGCTTCCATGTGAGTGAACATCTTTGTGCCTTCTAATCAGAAATTAGTTTGGTTTGGTTTTTTTTTCTTCCTAAGAAATCAATCTAAAGGTCCTCTGAAAAAGCTCTGGGTTTAAGCACCATCTAAAGGGAGGGCTGAAGACCTCCTCATGCAGATTTGTAGCTCTTTTTTTTCCACAGGATGCTCCCAGGAAAACTGAGAAAGGGGAAGAGCAGAAAACATACTTTGTATGCTTTGCTGGATATCACCATCCTGTGGGAGATCACAAGAGGGGTGTATGTCCCACAGAAAAATGTCCTTTATCCTGAGTCAGCCTCGACACGTGGAGAATATTCTTTGCTCTTCCCTCTTCCCCTATAGCTTCAAATTCAATTTCTACTTACTGTGTTACATTAATTTACAACTACCCTTGGCAGTGGGAAAGAGCTAGCACAGGATGAACGACTGCCCAGCCAAAATTTCCCCTTGTGAACGCCTTTCCTCTAATCCCTTTTTGTTCTGGAAGGTTAAGAAAGCAAAAGGAAAGCAGGGCCAGATGACTTCTCACATACCAGAACAGTTCCAGGTGCCAGGAAGAGCTGGGCTCACGTTTTTTCCTCCATCCAAGTCACATCTTGCCCTTGGGAGCAGGTCAGTCTCCAGGAACATGTTTGTACCTGTGCAAGCAGCCTTTTCCTTCTCCTCTGTAGCAAGAGACTGTGAAGGAGCAGTGTGCATCAGAGAAATCAGGAATGTTTTGAGTGGATAAGAGAAGCACATCTATAAAGTATTTTGAGACCTGTGGGTCGACCAGGAGGTTTGAGACTAGGCCTGTGCTGAACTGCAAGGTGTTTTTCTGCCTGCTCTAGGAACTCCCGGGTGCTTCCCCTGCAGGTAAAGGAGGAATAATTCAGTTTTAAGTCATTGGACATTTATTTCATGGGAGCTGCAGGTCTGAACAAAACAACCCTGGACGTGGAGAGATGAGTATAACTCACAAGTATTTTCTGCTTGGAAAATTACGTGGTTGAAAACCTCAGGCTGTCGACAAGGCTTCAGCATTCCTGAATCCGTACTTGCCTCTTGCACCTACCCACTGTGTCTGTTCTTCCTTTACTCTCCATTTCTGTACAGCAGGGGAGGTAGCACCACGGCTTTGGACTGCATTTGTCTTCTTTAACTTCCTTTCAGAGAACTCCATAATTAACCTCTCACATGCCAGTATGTTAACAAATACCAGAAAACCAACTTGTTTGAAAAACTACAGCAAAACTTGCCACAGGCATTCCTTGGCTTTAGGTGAAATCCCTTTGGGTGGCTGAGCAGAGGAACCCACACAAGTTCAGCCTCTCTTCTGGCACAGGCTGCCCAGAGCAGCTGTGGTTGCCCCTGGATCCCTGGAAGTGTCCAAGGGCAGCTTGGACAGGGCTTGGAGCAACCTGGGACAGTGGAAGGTGTCCCTGCCCATGAGAGGGAGGTGGAACTGGACAGGCTTTAAGGTGCCTGCCAACCCAAACCAGTCTGGGATTCTGTTTGGAAGTTTTAGTATGATGTAAATGCTCATGGGAAAAACTGGGATAATCAGATACAGAAGCAGCTGAACTATCTTTCAATATTCAAATAATATGCTTTGCTCAGGCTATTAGGCAAACCTTTCTTCTTCCGAGAAGAAAATGCAAAGTACATTTAAACACACCCTCTGGAGAACAGGGTTTATTCCTATAAACTGGGGGATTTTTAACAGATCCCTTGTCTCTTCTCCTGAGCATACAAGCCCAGCTACTTTGAGCAGGAGTGCAGCATCCTGTGGCCTGTTCAAACTGAAAAGGCTCATTTATTGTGCCAGTGATTGCAAAACAGTTTCCACTATCTGTGTGTACTTTTCCCTTTGGCTTTTTTTTTCTTTTTTTCCTCTTTTCTTTTAAAATCTTGAGCTTTGACTCATCCCAACTTACCTGTAGTTGAACAAGGCAAGCCTTGTAACTCTAAAGCTGTTTGAATTAAGTTTTACAGTGGCAGATTTCTTTGGACTGTAGAGGGAGAGTAACTGAAGTGTTGCTGGGCTTTGCTTATTTTGTGGAAGTGCTGGCAGTCTCCCACTGAAAAGGGAAGACGATACCGTGGCCGTGAAAATAATCTCATTTCTTTTCTCCTAGCACAAACTTTGCTTTGAAGGATGAAAGGGTATTGACGATTCCAACTATATCTTAAGGTTCACTGAGAAGACCTCTCCTGAGTTCCTGCAGCGTGCACGGATTCATAATTCCGCTGTAGTTTTGCTCAAAGAACAGGTCAATAGCTGACTTCCCTCCAGGTATTGATCCTGAGGAGTTGAATGAGACACGGCGTTGGCTCACGGCAGCAGCCTGAGCAGGGTCTTTCTCATTTGTCAGGCGTGACTGGACGGGTGTCGGATCAGCCTTGTCAACACAAGAGCTCTTCCCTCGCGGCTCGCAGGGGCACTCGCACACCACGGCACTGCAGGCTCTCTCTGTTCATGCTCCTGGGAGTTTGCTGGCTCCCCACTCCTAGGAAAGCCTCCTGCTTTAAGTTGCAGCCATACATGGCTGCTTCTCTTGCATGCCCACAGCCCAGGACAGTGTTTTGTCTTGATCCAGCGCTGGCTTCTTCCTTCCCCAGACTCCCAGTGACTTCAGTTCCTAATCCTTTAAGCCACTCTGTCCTGGATCTTATTAGAAGCCCAGCACTCTCCTGGGGATGGAGCAGCATTGCAAATGGGTCATTTCTCTGAAACAGTGCAAGATACTTGTGTAAATAAATAAGTACACTGTTTAAACCAGCCCTTTGGGGGCTTCTGATGAGATGTATTTACAGGCTGGCTGCTGGAAACACTTCTTGCCCTACAGTAGCCCCTTGCATGCATTTCTGGTAAGCAGAGCCTTACTTTTGGGGAGCAGCTTGGCCTGCGTGTGCATGTAAAGCAGCCCCAAGAGCTGCTCTGGAAGCAGAAAGTGTAAAAGGCACCTGCAGACAAAGGCGGGTATCACCTGCTTTGGATATTCAGGAGTTGTCATGCACACACTGAGAGGTAAGAGGCTGCTTCCAACAGGGCAGGAACTGTTCTTTTGGAGTAAAGACTGACTCTTAACCAAGCAGAGCAATAAAAAGCAGCTATGTAATGCTGTGTAGGATTTCCATGCAGTACATAGTTCAGCTGGTCTCCTAAGTGGGGGTGTGACATGGAGGAAAAGGAAGGGTGGAAACCTGGATATTCTTGTGTCACCTGTGATTTAAGAAAAGACTGCTTCCTTTAGAGGAGATGAGGGAATGGGGGGAATAACTAGTGGGTGTATGTCAGTGGGACAATTAGCATTTCCATCAAGCGAGTGCCAGTTGGCTCTGGAATTAATCAAATACAGCTCGTTCCCTCCCTTCCCACTCCTCCCCTTGGCTTTTGCTGTTTGCTTCTATGACTTGTCTGTGCTTCTCTGGGCTTTTATGATCTCTGTTGAAGAGATAACGTGGAGCCCCCTGGGATCCCAGCACCACTGAATTTACTGCAGGTAAATGGTTACCTCTTACCTTTCCCTATTCCCAACTTGAATTTCCTTGTGCTCTGTGTCAGACTTTCCTCAGGGATTGTTTCAAATCTCCTCAAACATTATTTTTTAATTGTTTGGGGTTTTTTTAATAGAAAAAAAACACAATGAGGCATTTATATTTGATTCTCTGCTAATCTCTGTCCCCAGTCAGGATACTTGGAATAAGAGTCTGGAAAGAGACAGTACCTGGGATGGCAGACTCGGGGTGCTCATTGAATTCTTGGGAGAGGCAGTGTTCACAGAGGTGGCTGGACATATTCCTGCAGGAAAGCACCGTGAAAGAAGCTCAGATCCACACAAAAGACCATCAGAATTCCCCATTCTCCAGTATTTCCTTGCTAGGATATACACACTAGGTACTGTATGTAGGGATATAGCAAATAGTTTACCTTCAGCTTACACACGTGTACATACCCCAGGATTGGCAGGTTTCTTTAAGTCCCCTTAACATACACCCTTGAACAATCACCTGATTTTCCTCCCCCCCAGACTACTCCAAGCCCATTTTGGTATTTGTGGGTATTGGCTGTGCTTCTGTTCTCCTTGGGGAGGCTGAAATGGGGAGACTTTTGTCACACTCTCCTAAAAGCAGAGCAGTGCAGATGAGTAGCTTTCCTCTCCCCCCTTTGCAGCCACTCGGGGCTGATTACAAAACACATCAATAGACATTTAGATAAACAGATAAAAATGGTGCTGTTTTCCAGCTTTCAGCCCAGCTTCCCAGCGTTCGGCAACGTGTGCGTACACACGCGCACGCAGGATCGGTAATTCCTGGGAGGGATCACCATATGGAAGGGGATGGACGGTCAGCTGTGCTCAGAGGAAGGAGGAGCGACTCAGGGCTGGCTGCTGGATTGTTTCCAAGTGCTTTGGCAGTTTGACTCATCCATACACAGAGGCTGGGGGAAAAAAAAAAAAAAGAATCACAAAGAATGTCACTGGGCTGGAGGCGAGGGTTGGGAGCTGTGCCAAACATCCATGAACACAGGGCTGCAGCAGGATGCAGGCACAGCTCCTCTCCATTTGCCCCCTCATTAGACAACTTATTTATGCATTGAGGTACGAAAGAACTTAAACAAAACATGTTATGGTCACTGTAATTTAAGAAATGCATCTTCTGCACTCCTTGGGGAAGGGACTGTGTGTCTAAACCCCCGAAGTTCCTGTTGTTTGTTGCCCGAAAAACATTTCTTCATATCAAAAGCCTCTGCTGCAATCCAATAGCTCAGCTTTTCCTCTTTGACACTCCTCACACCTTCAGTAGTGTTCCATTATTCCTTTTTTAAAGCCCCTCAGGCTTTAAATGATAGTCAGCATGCTCCATACACAAAAAAACCCAGCAAATATAACAGCATAAAACCCCAAAAGTCCAAGGAAAAGGCAGACACAGACCTACTGCTGGAAACACACCACCTATCCCTGGCCCTTTTTATAGCCACCTCAGAGAGCTGCTTAGGCTCACCCAGGACCACACAGAGGGTTCCAGCTGAGTAATCCTGCTTTGCCAGGCATCTCTGGGTTCTTGGGGATGGACTTTGGGAACCCCCAGAGCTTAAATATTGTTCTTACTAACGCACTGATGCCGTCATCTCCAGGGCAAAGATGCATGGGGAAGAGATTTTGTGTTTAATTGACACAAAATCGGGGTCACACTATTTAAGTTGACATAGTTGGATCTGTAACAGGGAGCAAGTTTTAGTAGCTTCCGAAGCTTTCCAAGGGGAGCCTTTAGGAGAAAAGCCTGCAAAAATTTGCACTGATGTGCATCCAGTTTCGGGGTTAACGGATTCAGGGAACTCAGTGTAGCTCCCTGAAGACTGAGCAAAAACAGGTTGGGATTTCTGGATATTGTTTTAGTTCCAGGACGAGCAGAGTAGGAGATGGGAACGGGAGGAGTTGGGAACCCAGGCAGAATTCATTTTTTGCCTAAGAAAAAAATTACACACGGTGACTTTCAAGTCTTGCTCAATGTTGCTGTGATGCAGAAGGAGGAAAAAAAAAAGTGCATTTGATTTAGGTTTGTTTTCCCCTTTCTGTAACTGTGGCAATGACACTGCTGCCTGGTTGACTCACCACTATTTCAAAGCAATATTAAAGTGACTAACAGCTGAAAAATGTGCGCGTCCTTTGCCTCCCAGCTCAGGGCTCACTTCTCTGGAAGGCCCCTGACGGCCACACATCGCTCTACATTGGCAGAGCACTTCTCTTAACGAGCCATATTTCAGCATCATTTAATTGGGTGCCCTGCCGAGGAGCAATCCTGGAGCTTTCAGATGGTGTTGGGGTCAGTGGTCATCTGTGGGCTGGTGTGGATGGGCAGGGGATGGCTCAGCTGGTCTCACCACTATGGTTTTAAGGACTTCATCACAGAGCACTCACCCAAATCCTGGGTTTTGGACAGAAAAGTTTGCTGTGTCTTGGGTCCAGATGTGGTAGAGGTATTGATCAGTTTAAGATAAAACAGATGAAACAGCAAAAGCAGGCGGAATAGGGCTCCTGTGGCCTGGCAGGGGCTGTGAGGAGTCTGTTCAAGTGCTTCCCACTTTGACACAGGCACTTGAAGAGTGAAGATAAATCCAGCAAAACCCAAGCACCAGAGATGTGGCACTCCCAAAGCACAGCCTGTTTGTGTGGGGGGGAAAGGCCGTTCCTGATTTTGGGGTTCTGGAAGGAGGATGGAAGGATTTCAGGTCTAATCCCTTGTCCTTAAGTAACTGGTTTCCTTTGTGGCCCCGTGCCAGGCAGTGTGAGCGCAGAATCCTCTTATGCCGTAGCTCCACTCGCCGTGTGACTTCACCTGGAAATAACAGGGGGCTATAATTAGATATGGGGCTCGCATTCGCCCCTGGAATTTCCTTGGGTGTTTGTCAGGGAAGGAAGCAGCAGCCCTGTAACTGAGACCCTTGGCAGGGGACAGCCCTGACAGCTCCTGCTCCTGTGCCGTGCCGGAACGCTGGTCTGGCTGTTGGCGTCAGCTGGAAAACGCTGCAGGACTTGACCCTCATAAAGGGAAAGTGAACTCTTTGGTTGGTTGGACTTGCTGAACAAAACCCTCAGCTTGTTACCTTGAATTCGAGTTAGAGTTGTTTGAAGAGCTTCACAGCTACTGCAGCCGGCTGTAGGAGAGAGGTCTGTGTGAGGGAAGAGCTGCATCCTGTGGAGCAGCTGTGGGTTTGGATAAAATCAGGGCTCGTGGATTTTGTGTGTCTGGGGAGGAAACGACCAGCAAACGGCAAAGTCGGCTAACCTCGTGTTGTTAAATCACACACAGTCCTGCTCAGCACAACAGCCGAGGGAGGCACGGAAAAAAATTGCTCCCTGTGGCCCCTGGAAAGTGGACGGTTTTTGAATGGGACATCAGAGCTCCCTTCTGACAGTCAGGAAAATTGGATGGATTTGGTGTGCACAGGCTCATCCTTAGGCATCTGATATTCACATTTTGCACTGGGCTGGAGCCCTTTGTGCCCCAGAACAGCTAAATGGGAACTTTACCTGAGCTCCTTTTATGGCTCCTGGGCCATTAGGAATACAAAGGGCTTGACTGATGCCGAGCATGAAAAAGCACAAAACACAAAAGCTGGATACTTAGTGGGAAAATGGAGCTAATTCCCCCTCAGACTGCAATTTCAAGCCTTGTATAAGTGGAGAGGAGAAGTGGGACTTGGTATGTTGAAAATAAGAGCCTTGCCTTCAATCCTTGGTTCCTCGTGCAAGCTGCAGGAGGGAGCGGTCCGTGCGCTTTCTCCGGGAACAGCGGAACGCTCTGATCCTGTCTGCAGGTTCTGCAGCAGCGAGCACACGGCAAGCAGCTCCGTAGGTTATGGGGGGTAAACTGGGAAACCAGCAGGTGACTGCAGAAACCCCAGCTTCCTAGGAAGAAATGCTCTTTTCCATCCCAGAATTCTGCCCAGGCGTGAGCACCTGCTTGGCTCAGCGGGCTGACGGCAGCCCGGTATTTATTGTGCATAAACTCTGGGACGCGTTGTTGTGGCGTGTCCCTGGGGAAGATGAGCTCATGGCGGGATAGAAACGAAGGAATGCTGTCGAGTAACAGCTGTGATGGTCTTTCAGACTAACAGGGATGCCAAAGGAAAAATATGATCCTCCGGATCCTCGCAGAATTTACACCATCATGTCAGCGGAAGAGGTGGCCAATGGGAAGAAGTCGCACTGGGCTGAATTAGAGATCTCGGGTGAGTTGGCTGGGGTTTAAATTCCCACAGCTGGTGCCCCGGAGCATTCCAGATCCAGTTTGTGTCTGGTGGTTCCAGAGCGTAGAGGTGGTTCCTTGCTTTCCTCTTTCAGGGAGAGTGCGGAGCTTAAGTACGTCGCTGTGGTCGCTGACACACCTGACTGCTCTGCACCTCAATGACAACAACCTTACTCGCATTCCACCCGATATTGCCAAGCTTCACAATCTGGTTTACCTGGATCTGTCATCCAACAAACTCAGAAGTTTACCAGCAGAACTAGGAAACATGGTGTCTCTCAGGTAAGGGGAATTATTCTGGTTACCTTCCCAAAAATTCTCTTATCGTGGGATCGGGACCGAGAGTTTCAGTTTGTTTTCTGTGCTTGTATTTCAAATAATCCTGAAAAATTCCAGGTTGGTGCAGAGCTTTGGTTATAGTAATTACTTTTGGGTTCACTGGGCTTTTTTTCTGATCATTGATAGATCACTGTTTTCATCCCTGGTTTCATCTTGGGTTTTGTGGCTTTTTTTCCCTTAATAAATGTATTTCAGTCGTGCTTTGGCATAGGAAGATACGGCATATCTTTCCATAATAAAATTCAGGGTGAAAAGAGTTCTCTTTGAAGATGAGCAGTGTACAGCACCTGAGGAGCTTCCTTCTGCAGTGATACTCACCCAGAGTGTTTTTGCATTTGCTGCAGGGAATTGCTTTTAAATAACAATCTGTTACGGGTTTTGCCTTATGAACTTGGACGGCTCTTCCAGCTGCAAACCCTGGGTTTGAAAGGTGAGCTCCTTCCAGTTCTATATTCCAACAAGTTCTCTGGAATCCTGAGGCGGGGCTGGGCTCAAAACCTCCCTCTCTTACCTCAGGGTTTTCTTACAGGTTATTTTAAGCATTAAGATTGTTGCAAAAATGACCAGGCAGTTGGGAAAACAATGCTTCTCTTTCTTAATGCTGCTAAACTTCCTTAGGAGCCATTTCAAATCTGCAGACAGGGAAATAAACCCTTTAACCTGCTGAGTTCACTTGTCTATTCTCATTCTGGGAGATTTTCTTCGGGTGGAAAGCCTCAAGAAAGGCAGGCAGCTGATCCCCCCGCTGTTGTTTTGTGCTGTTGGCAGGCAATCCTTTATCCCAAGATATTCTCAGCCTCTACCAGGATCCAGACGGAACCCGAAAGCTACTGAACTACATGCTGGACAATCTAGCAGGTACAGCCCTACGGATCTGGTGGGCAAAAAGGGTTTTAAAGTAGGATTTGCTGCCAAGACAAGAGTCTGAACTACTGGAGGGAGAGTATTTCCTCACTGCTTCAGTGTTTTTGTCAGGTGGCTTCACTGATATCCCAAAAAACACCCTCACATACGGTGGAAGAGGCTGATGTGTACTGTCTAAGCTTTTCCCACGTTACAGCCAGATGCTCTCTCTGTTCTCTTTGAAACCCTTCAATTACCAACCAAGGGCAAAGTCTGCCTTGCTGAAGCCATTTTGGCTCTCCCCACCAGAAATAATCATTTGAATGCAAGCAGAATGTCAAATTTAGCTCGAGAAACACCAAAGCCATTAAGAACAGCCACTACCTGACCTCAGTCCTGCTTTGTGGTTCTGTAACTGAGCCTTCTGCTTTGCCACTCGATGTCTCCCAAGTTAAGGCACTGCAGGAATGATGGATATGGGGCGAGGTTCTTGGAGAAGGGATGGCTGAACCATGCCAGGATTTACCCCTCCTTCTTCAGCAGATTATTCAATGTGCAGGAGTATTTTGGTGGTGCTTCTGAATCTGGAAACAAGAGACAAAAATAGTCATGAATCTTACAAATCACAATTTTCCCCTTACTAGAGCTATTCCTTTAAATGATTTTTGCCTCCCCTGAAGACTCGGGGAGCTGGGGATGCAAAATACATTATTGTTCAGTCATCACTTTGACTTAGAAATTGTAACTGACAAACAGAAACCCTGAATTAATCACTGGTTTAATTTTTTTGTAGTTCACCCAGAGCAGCTGCCTCCAAGGCCATGGATTACTTTAAAAGAACGAGACCAAATTCTGCCCTCAGGTAAATGTGGGGTTCGTTTCCCTGTGTTCACGAGATGACACACTGGGAAGCTTGTCTTGGGCTTCATTTTCCTGGACCAGAGTGAAAATAGCAATTTGTGTTCACTTGCACTAGAAAAATTAACATACGGCTGTGCTGTAAATACCATTTTTGGTCATTTGAACGGGATGCTGGGCATTTCTTTTCCGTGCTGGGCTTTGTCATAGCTCTTCCAGCCACTCTTGCCCAAGTCAAAGAGACAATCTCCGGAGGCTGATAACCTTCCCCTTTGTCTCTCTCCTTGCAGCTTCATTTACAGTTATGTGTTACAATGTGTTGTGTGATAAATATGCCACCCGGCAGCTCTATGGCTACTGCCCATCTTGGGCACTCAACTGGGAGTACAGGAAAAAGGGAATCATGGAAGAAATCGTCAACTGTGATGCAGATATCATTAGTCTTCAGGTAATTAAAAATAACGGCATTTTCCATCAGAAACAGACAGCATGAACCTCCACCTGTAGGGTTAAGTGTTCCCTTGGGAACACCGTAGTCACCTGCTCAATAGCAAATTCCAGGTCTTCCCAATACAAGCTGTGTATCCATATTCCAGTGTCAAAAATATCAGGTGTAGTCCAGTGCTATTCAAAATACACCTGTCACTGTGTCTTTGGGAGGGATTCCAGGAAATCCAGGAACGCACATCAGTTCCCAGCAGGCCATCGGTCTAGGAAGTGCCATGGATTGTGCAGACAGCAGCTTTTCTGACTGCAAGCCAGGGCAGGCACAAGGAAAGGTTTCCTTCGCTTCTTTAGCCTGAGGTGTTTGTGTTCAATTCCAGGAAGTGGAAACGGAGCAATACTTCACCCTTTTCCTGCCAGCCTTGAAAGAACGGGGATACGACGGATTCTTTTCTCCAAAGTCACGTGCCAAAATCATGTCCGAGCAGGAGAAAAAGCATGTGGACGGCTGCGCGATATTCTTCAAAACGGAAAAGTAAGGGGCAGCAGCAGCTTTTAAAATTACACTAAAACCTCAGAACAGCTTCCAGTAATTAGGGGGGAAGTTTCCCAAAGCCTGAGCTGCCTCTCAGAGTTTCTGCTGCTTCCAGAAACAAAAATGCAGCTCTCGGGTCCTGTCTAGAAGCAGCTCGAGTGGTTTGGAAGAGAGGGTGCCTGTGGGAGCAGACGGGGATGGTTTTCAGATGGGGACCCTGCCACGGGGGCTGTGGGCCACAGCTGCTCACCGCGGTTCTCCCCCCGTTGCCCCAGGTTCACGCTGGTGCAGAAGCACACGGTGGAGTTCAACCAGGTGGCCATGGCCAACTCGGAGGGCTCGGAAGCCATGTTGAACAGAGTGATGACCAAGGACAACATCGGAGTCGCCGTGGTGTTGGAGGTGCACAAGGAATTATTTGGAGCAAGTGAGTACAGCCGTGGTGTCATCCCTGGTACTCAGCTCCACGGAAAGGCATGAGTTATTCCTAGGTAATCCATGCTGTTCCTGTTGGTGGTGCAGCCAAATCCAGCCCATCGGTGGCTAAGACAGGCACAGATGCCATGATTTCCTGGTCTGGTTTTGCTCACAGCAAGATGCCCAGCATTTGCTTTTCTCCTTTCAAGCTTTTATCCCTGCTTGCCTACTCCATTAGATTCTGCTTGAGCAGCTCAGTTTTCCCAGGGTCACTGTGTTTACACGCATTTGTTCTTACTAGTTGTATCAATAATGTTCAACTTCTATTTTCAACTCTTTTCCTCCCCTTGATTGACTCCTTCCACCCTCCCCCAGTGATTAGATGTCAGTGCTAACATACTGACGTGGAAGAAGGAGGTTATCGGGTATCTCTTCCTGCCTCTTGATTGACTGACTGTCACATTTTCATTAAGTTTGATCAGATACAGCAGACAATTCCAGCACAGGTAAAGTTGCCACCCTGCTCTGTCTGCATGCCTGGGGTTCTGATGGCTTCAGAGGAGGAGAAATTCCAGGGCTGGAAAGAGCTTCCTGGGCCGTTCTGTAGGCATTTCAACAGGTTTAAGCAATGAAAACACACCCATCTGCTGGTGTGTCTGACCGTGAGCTCTGAGGAGCTACACCCTGAGTAGGAGCAAGGGGGAACCCGCTGCGTTCACAGAACCTTTCACTGCTAAAATTGTTTATCCAGGTATGAAATCGCTTCACGTGGACAAACAGCTGCTCATCGTGGCCAATGCCCACATGCACTGGGACCCCGAATACTCAGATGTAAAACTCATCCAGACCATGATGTTCGTCTCGGAGCTGAAAAACATCCTGGAGAAAGCCTCAAGCAGGCCCAGTAGCCCGGCAGCAGATCCCAACTCCATCCCTCTGGTGCTGTGTGCAGATCTCAACTCACTGCCTGATTCAGGTGAGACTGGTTTCGGCTTAATTTTTAACTTACCTTCTTAGACCATTCGAGTCCACTTTTTCCTCTGAAGGCAATGGGGTTGTTTTGCACTCCCCAGGGAAGGTACGGATGAAAGCTTTCCTAGGAACAGCTGCCTTTGGAAATCTGGCTGAAGAGACTGCGAGTCCTCCGGCTGAGTCGCCCGCTTTCCGTGCTCAGCTGGACACTTCAGGACAGCTGGTTGCACCTACAGAAGTGTAGAAAAGCACAATTAGATCTTAAATAAATCATTAAATAAATACCCGTGCCTGAAGCAGCAATAAGAAGTAGGAAAGATGTGAGCTCCTGATGAAGACTTTCTAAGGAGAGGGTTTGCTTTGCTAACTGTGATCTCCTGGCATGTCTTTGCGGTGCTCTGGTTTTTAACATTCCCAGGCCAAAGTTGCCTTTCAAAGCAACTCCCTAAACCCTTCCTCTCGCCAACAGGTGTGGTGGAATACCTGAGCAATGGCATAGTAGCTGACAACCACAAGGACTTCAAGGAGCTGCGCTACAACGAGTGTCTCATGAACTTCAGCGGGAACGGGAAGAACGGAGCCTCGGAGGGCAGGATCACGCACGGCTTCCAGCTCAAGAGCGCCTACGAGAACAACCTGATGCCTTACACCAATTACACTTTTGACTTCAAAGTAAGCACCGATCTCCGGGACACAGCGGCACTGCCGTGTTAATTCCCTGACCTCGCCTGCCCCCGGTTTAATGAGGATTGATGCGGGGCGTGTCCTCGCTCGACCCCAGCGCGGTGCGGCAGGGCCCTGCCCTCACCGCGCTGTCTCTCCCTCTCTCCGCAGGGTGTGATTGACTACATTTTCTACTCCAACACTCACATGAACGTGCTCGGAGTCCTGGGGCCTTTGGACCCTCAGTGGCTGGTGGACAACAACATCACGGGCTGCCCGCACCCGCACATCCCCTCCGACCACTTCTCGCTGCTGACGCAGCTGGAGCTGCACCCGCCGCTGCTGCCCCTGGTGAACGGGGTGCACCTGCCCTCCCGCAGGTAGTGCAGCCCCGCCGGGCGGGCTCGGACCTCTTCTCACGGACCTGTACACTTGTAAATCCCACTGTATAGGAGTGAAGTATGGCCAACCTTAAGCTGCTTCTTCGAGCTCCTTTCCTTATGTGTTTGATATGAGATTTTGCACATTTTGGTGCATATTGGTATCATTTGGCACTAGGGCTGGAACCAAAGTATTATTCCCCTTTCCAGGTTTTTAATTTAATTTTTGTTTGGTTTTTGGTTTTTTGGGTTTTTTTTTTTTTTTAAACTGGCTTTTTCTTTTCAGTAGGAAGCTGCACTTCTAAACGGACAAAAGAGATTTGAAAACTTGCATTTAACATATTTCAAGTTAATGCTTTTTTCCAGAACGTGGCAAATCGAGCCAACCTTTTAAGAGAAAGAAAAACAAAACTAGAGATGGTTGTTTTGTAGGAAGAGTATTAGAAATACTGTTTGTTTGAATCCGAAATGGAGACTGAACTCCGCATCCGACATAAATTTTGCACATTAGCAAAGCACTTAATACCTGACTATAAATGATTGGCAGCATGGCCCTGCCCCTCATCTCAATACTATCAGAAAACCAAAGATAGCCAAATATCTGTGATCAAATTCGAGCTCTAAATCCTCCTGATTCCAATTTGTTTCAGAGCTGTTGTCGGTCAGGGCTGAAGTAAAAAGCTGCTCGTTCCTTCCCAAATGTTAATGCTCTTTGGATGTGTTGGAAATCCTTGTTTTCTTTCCTTTTAATGCTCTGGGTGGCCAGTTCAAAACCTTGTGCCTCAAGAGGCATTAAACATGATGCAATTTTCTGAAAAAAAAACCTGTTTGGCTGCTTAATGTTTAAAAAAAAAAAGGCACAGTGATAGGAAAAGGTCGTGTCTGTGTTTTTAAGTTTTTCTTTATTCTGCTTTTTTGCTGCTATAAGATTTTCTTGAATTTCTATTTGAAACTTTTCATGCACTTTACTGTTTCTAGTCTCCAAATGTGATATTTTTAATAAATGAAAAACATTTTCCATGATGTGAATGAAATTTTTAAGCAGATTGATAAGCCTATATTTATGTCTCATTCGTATACTTCAAAAAAAGTCCAATTTGAATTGTGAAATTAGTTTTAAATACTAAAGAGCCATCTTCTGTCTTGCAAAACTGCCAAGTCAGGCTGTTCCTCTATAATTAAACATTTCCTTTGTCATTTTATACATAGGAAATTTTCCATGGGGGGGGAAAAAAAAAATCAATTGGACTTAGAGGAGAAACTATTCCCTGATTCTCACTGGGGCCAGGGAGGGGGTGGAGTGGGCCAGAACGCAAAAATGGGTTCAGCAAAGTGACAACTCCCTTGGAAAAGAAGTGCCTAAAATATGGGGGCGTCATCTAGGGTCTGGGATCAATTGGAAGCAGTGGGAGCTGGGGGAAATTCCTGTGCAGCACTTGCTTTGTGCAAAAACAAAGCAAAATGGGGGAAAAAAAAAAAAGCCCTTCCAGAGATGGATTTTCCTCTGGGTGCAGGTATCTCTGCTGGAATATACCTCAGCGTTCCCCACCTGGCCATGGCACATGGATTGGAGAGCACTGGAAAGTAGAATAGCATGAAAAACTTAATTCTGTGGACATTACCTTTCTGTATTCAGCTGCTGTATGTTTTTTGGGGAGGGGGGGATGCTCCGCTCCAGAGGCGTGCTCTAACCTGCTCCTCCCGTTCCTCCACGCACGGTGATCCCAACATGAGCAGTGTTTCCTAACCATACTTCACTCCCAGTATTTTTTGAGCTGTTTGTATAAAATGGAATTTCCAATTCACCCGTGATTGTCTATGAACTGCAGAGGAGCCCATTTAGTAATAAAAATAAAAACGCAGCACCAATGTTTTGTAATATGGGGGTGGGAGAGGATGGGGACGGAAAAACCCAAACCCTGGCAAAGGTTGTGAGCTGCTCCAGTTGGATTTTCCTTTGGTTTCTAGCGATGGAAGTGTTCCGTTGAGGGAAGGTGTTCCGTTGGATTTTCTCTGCTGCACTTCCTAACGCTCGTCACGCCGTGCGGTTTTTAACACAAAAATGTTATTTTAACAGACATTGCACAAAAAAACCAGAGTCTTGTTTATGTTTCAGTCGATGCACATGTTTACCTGCCTCTCCTGTGCGGCTCCCTCCTGTTCTCCTGGTTTTCCCTTCCCAGCAGGAGCAGTGAGGGGATGGTGCTTTTTTCCCAGCCTCAGGTCCCAGCACGTTGCAGGCAACACCTGGAAAAAAGGCTCCAAGCCCTTCCCTGCTCCTCACTGCCTCCGTTTGCTTTCCAACACACGGTGCCTGGTGTCCACTCCTAAGCGACAGCACTGCCTAAAGCCAGCAGAGAAAACAAAATCCAACACCCTTCTACAAGCAACTTTTTAAAACTCAATCTGGTGAATCTGTCCGATACGGGGTTTTGTGTGTGTATATATATATACATATATATATATATATTAAAAAAAAGAGAATTTTGTACAATGTAGCTGAATATTTTTGCTTCCTTCTTTCACTGTAAGGAGCCTGAACCTTACACAAATTTGGTCACACTCCCTCCCTTTCACCCTTCGGTGTTTCCAAGGTGACAGACCCCAAGAGAACCTTGTGGGAACCACTCGCATCTTAATCCTCTGCCAAGCATCAGCCAAGGACTCACTTTAATTAGAAACAATTTTAGGTGGAGATCATAAGCCTCTAGATCCAGGTATGGCACAACCCCTCCCTGTGGTAATGGTGAAGGTGGGAGCGATCCCGGTGCTGGGGTTCATCCATCCTCTTTGGAGGCTCCCACGCCATCTCACAGTGGTTACTTTGAGAGCTCAGGGGTTTTTTAAGTCGGGTTTCTTTCTTGTTGCCTTTGCACCCGGGAGGTCCCGTCCCTGAAAAGATGGAAGCGCGTGTAGAGCAGGGGCAGCTGCAGTGTCACTCCCGGGCATGCTTACACTACAATTTTAGGGGGATTTACGCCCTGGTTCATGGGAATAGCTGCTTTGCTTTACATTTGAGAGCGTTCCGAGCTCTGGCATGAGGAAATGCTGCTTGCCCTGGACCTTCAGGCAGCTGGGGAAAGGGAGGTCACCAGCCCCTGAACTGCTACATTTTTCCTCCCTTTAAAAATCACTTCTTTTAAAATTTAATCACTGTGGAGGTGGGATATTGCTCACCCACGATGGATCGGTCTAAACATCCACTGGTTTCTTCCCACCTGTGTACTTCCATGTCCTTCTGGAGTGAACAAACAGCCCTTTTGCAACCATTCTTGCCCCTGCTGTCATTCCTGAGGAGCACAGGGCAGGAAGGAGGGGGATCCAGAAATAGGTGGGTGTTTCCCAGCTTGTCACTGCCCAGGGACACATTTTTGGCATCCAACGGCAGTGGGGTTGGGGGGGGTCGGTGACACAAATTCGATTGCTGCAGACCTTAAACACCTCCTCACAGAATGGCCAAGCCAGACTGCAAACAGGGATAATCCTGCACAGGGTCACGAGTCACACCTGTGTCACCTCAGTCCGTGTGGCCAAGGTGCGTTCCTGTGCCAGGCTGGGGTCCCCATCCCAGGAAAAAGGGACTCCACAGAAAGCCTCAGCCAGTCACTGGGAAATTTCCCACTTGTGTATTTCCACAGCCAGGAGCCAGCACCAGACCCTATCCAACTCCTGCAATTACAGGCTCCTGCCAGGAGCTGTCAGAAAAAGGCACCAAATCCTGGAGCAAAGGAAAGGCAGCGCATTTGGAAACGTCCTTGGCAAAGCAGCCAAAGGCTTCACGGTGCCATAGTCTGGCCTACATCCCCACCCCAAAACTCCCAATTTTTACACAAATCTGGGCAGAAAGAGCTGCCACAGCCGAGGGGAAAAGCACATTCATCCTTTTATTGGTGGCAGCCGGGATGGGCTGCGGGTGCAGGAACAGCACAGGCACCTGAAATGGAGGGAGACAGCAGGTGCCTGAGGGGAAAGCCTTTCTTGGGGGAAGCAGGAAAAGGCTCCTGGCCCCGCCAAAATCCCGGGAGCGGAGGAAGCACCAGCATTGTGCCACTAAACCCGGCGTATCTCAGGGCAGGGGGGTTGTGTCGTTGCTGTCCCACGAGGAATTCACAACCGTGGACTCCTTGGATCTGGAGGGTGGCAGGGACGGGGTGGGGGGTGTCCGGCAGCAGGGTGCTTCCCGCCGCGGCCGCGGCAACGCTTTTTTGGTGTCGTTCCTGCAGATTTTGTGGGAGGAAAGAAAGGAAAATGGGGGAGTCAGGGGGAAGGGGTGGTCCTGCCAAAGTGTTGGAGATGCCGGGTGTTTTCCAATCGCTGGGCATCACGTACCTCTGCATCAGCTTGTGGATGAGCAGCTGGATCCAGGGCGCCTCGGGGGTCACGCACACCCGCCTGTTCTTCTTCAGGGTGAGGCTGCAAGGCCACGAGACCCCTCAGCCCCAAGCACGCCCCTTCCCCAAAGCTTTTCTAACCCACCGAGAAAGCCCCTCTGCTCCCTCGGCACAGATACAAACCCTGGGCAGCAGAGGCATGGAATTTTGGGGCTTTTAGCCTAGCACAATGAGCCATGCTGGGAGAAACCCTCTTTAAATCGGGAAGCAAGGCTCGCCCCAGCATTTGGGGGCTTCCCCCCCATGTACTTTTGCACCAGTGCACAAACAAGCGATTTGCAGGAATTGGTTTCCGGGCTTTCCACTTACATGATCTCCTTCCTCCTGCAGTGAATGCCCGGCGGGGTAACGTCGATGGTGAGGATCAGCCCCAGGTTGATGACGTGGGCGGTGGATTTGATGCACTTGCACCTCATGTTGGTCAGCAGGCTCTCCAGCGACAGACCTGTGCCCCAGGGCAGCCCACACCAGGTCTCGGCCCCCAGTGGGGGAGGCAGATGGGGACAGCCCCCTCCCCACTATCCCATCCCCTCCCTGACACCCGTGGGCTGCTGTTAATGGGGTTTGTAATGCGGCTAATCCCTCCCAGCACAGCCTCAAAGCTTCTTTTCCTGTATATGGAGGGGGTTTAGCTGCAGGGTTGGAAAACTTAACCAACATTTTATGAATTAAAACCACTGCCCAACTACCAAGCTCTTGAGTTTTACAGGGTCTGGAAGAGAAGCATCTCAAACTGACGAGGCAAAACCTCCCCTCTCCAGCCCCAGTATCCCGCTCCAGCTTAGCCACAGGGTTTAAAAGACAACCTCGAGCTCACAGATAGGCAAGAAACAAATCCGAAAGTTTAGCAGAGCCCACGCTCAGCCCCACCTGGGACACCCAATGCCACTGTCCAGGCACTTGGAGGGGGCCACGGATGGACACCCAAAGCCACTCACCGCCCGCCGGCGCCGAGCTGCTCAGGAGCAGGAGCAGGGCCAGCACCGCCGGCAGCAGCCGCATCCTCACCACCCACCCCGAGCTACGCCAGGGCTGTTTTATAGCCAGGCCCCCGCCCCAGGGGGATTTCGTCGGCTGGGAAGCGCCGGAAGGGGGAGGAAAAAGGGGCTGCCCCACACCTCAACTTCCCCGCCCTCGCTTCCCCCCGCCGCACGTGGCCCGTGCTGCCTCCCCGCCAAAAAAGGCGGAAACTGCCGCGGCCACCTCTTCAAACTTCCTGTGGTTTTGGCCAAAGGCTGGTGCCCCCCACGCCTCCCACCCCAAGTATCCCAAGCCCCCAGCACACCACAGGAAGGGAGGCAAGGGACAGCGACAGAGGGCTGCCGCCTTTATTGGGCCCGCTGGGTCGCGCCCAAAAGGGACACCCAGCACATGGCTATGGGACGGGGGAGGCTGGAAGCAGGGATGGGCATTTTTAAGGGTTTAAAGGCATTAAAAGGGGCTCAGGCAGCAGCACGCTCCCCTCTGGACTGGGGTAGGGCGACAGCGGGATGGGGAAGGGAGGCAGTTTTGGGCCCAGCACATCTGGCCGTGCCTCTGGTGGCAGCTTCCTCAGCGGGGAGCCTTTTTCTTCCTCCTGCCAAAAGCAGAAGGGGGAGGAACGTGTGAAGACAGGTTCCCACGGGATGCCCCTGGTCCCACCGGGAGCCCCTGGTGTTCAGGGGGAACTCACAGGTGAGGGAGGTCCTGCAAGAGTTTCTTCACCCAAGGGGCGTCAGGATCCACGCAGACCCTCTTCAGGCTCTTTAGCTTAATCCTAGAAAACACGCGGCCTTTCAGCAACGTCACTTCCCCTCCTGCAGACAGCTGAGCCTCCCACCCTTCTCACAAAGAAAATGAGCACGAAACTGAAGTAATTCGGGGCAGACAGGACGAGCAGAGGCCACGTAGCCCCGGGAGCCACTTACACCACCTCGAGGCGCCGGCAGCTGCTCCCCACGGGCCAGACCTCGATGCTGCTGTATTTCTCCGGGGAGATGAAGGTTCGGGTGCTCTTGAGGCAGCGGCAGCTCAGGTTGCCATTGGCTTCCAGGATTGCTGGAGGGGCACAGGGCCACGGCTCACGCATCACCCCAAACCCCGCTGCCAACCCCAAAACCGTCTCCGGGCAATGCATCTCCCGCCACGCCTCACCAGGATCACCCACTTTAAACCCCGAAAGCCTCACAGCCCCCAGCATCCCCCAAGCCCACCCGAGGGGAGCCTCACCTGTGTCCCCAGGGCGGTGGGTTGCCAGCAGCACCCCCAGCAGCAGGGCCACCCGCACAGCCATGCCGGCCCCGGCCCGGCCCCGGCAGCATCCCCCTATTTGAGCCGGGAAATAGGAGAAGTGAGGTGGCACGGGCGGCCCCGGGGTCGCCGTGGTTTTGCCCGACCCCGCTCCCTGCTGACGGCGCTCGCTGAGTTTGCAACGCTGCCGATAAAACGCGGCTTGGGGCTTGGCAAGGGGCCCGGCTTCCCGAAACCGGCTCTGCTTTCCCCTTCCTTTCTTTTTTGTTCCCTCCAGCTTTGGTCTTAGCGCACACAGCCCCACGAGCCCGGAGTTTTGCTGGGGTGCTTTTCTGTCCTGCACAATCAGGTATTACTCATTTCTCCTACAACCACGTTGTCCCCCTGCAAGGCACAGCTCAGCAGTGCTCTGATGACATTTGCTTTTGATTTTTTTACCCCAAAATTCTGCTAAGTGACCTCACACCCATTCCCAATATATTTCCTTATTGGCCTGGACTGGCTTTTAAAGCCTTACAGCCACCTGTAAATCCCAGCTCCATCAGTTGGATGTGGGGCACTTTGGCTGGATTGTCCCATCTCCCTACCAGCAATATTGTGCCCTCAAATCACCACCAAGGGAGGTAACAGGTTATGATGGGAAGGAACCCTGACAAGGGGGAATGGCTTCACACTGCCAGAGGGCAGGGTTAGATGGGATACTGGGAGGAAACTCTTCCCTCTGAGGGTGGTGAGGCACTGGCACAGGTTGCCCAGAGAAGCTGTGGCTGCCCCATTCCTGGAAGTGTCCAAGGCCAGGTTGGATGGAGCTTGAAATAACCTGGTCTAGTGGAAGGTGTCCCTGCCCCTGGCAGGGGGTGGGACTGGATGGGCTTTGAGGTCACTTCTAACCCAAGCTGTCCTACGATTCTATGTCATACACTGCTTCAAAGCTAGGAGATCCAGGGAAAATACAACAGAAGGAAAAATCCTGAATTTTATTGGGCTTGAGCTCTTAGGACAGGACATGCCACGCTGTGCCACACAACCCCGAGACACACACTCTGCCACTGAGCACTTCACATGGACAGAGTCACTAAGTCATTCCTAAAGAAGCAAGAGCAGCCCCTGACAGGGAACAGCTTCGCAGTCCACAGGCAACTAAGTAAATGAAGGATCCATATTCACGCTGATCCGGGGACCAAGAGCAGGGGAAAACACCCCCACGAACTTGCCATGGGGCTGGGGCCAGCAGCGAGCCACCCTCCCCACTGCCACTGCCACCAGAGCCGGATGTGGGGCTTTCGGGAAGGGGAGGAAGCGAGGCCAAAGTGAGGAGCAGCCAGGTCTGCACACCTGGGCATCATCCGCCAGCCCGCCTCGGGGCTCTGGGCAGCAACTTCCTTAGCAGGAAACTTATCTTTTCTTCCTGTGAAAAGCAGAAGGAGGAGAAACATGTGAACGCAGAGAAAAGCAGGTCCGGGAGAGGAAGCTCCTGCCCCAGCCGAGGGAAGTCGCCGCCGTTTCCCCGGGGTGGGCATCGCTCTCTGGGATGGCCACAAACCCAGCACAGGCACAACGAAGGCGGGCAGCCTTCCCAGCCCAGCATCAACACACTACTGCATCTGCCACGAGCAAACCATGCTCCTGCCACTGCTCCCCTCACGTTTTTTCCCCCAAAATGGGTTGGAAGGGCAGCACTGTGCATAAGCCAGGGAGACCCACGGATCGGTGGTGTTGGTCTGAACACTGCTTTGCACAGCAAAGAGTTGCCCCTCAGCACTTTGGAAGTGGGTCCTTCAGACAGCTCAGCCCCTCCGAGTGCTCCTGGGCCCATGAGAGCTTCCTAGAACCATGGATGTGCTGGGATGCTGTCCGGGGCCACCTGAGCCAAAGGGGTTTCCATCGAACAACTTACGTGCTGGCAATGCGCTTCAGCAGCTTCTTTACCCAAGGGGCTTCGGGATTCACACACACCTTCCCTGAGGTTCTTAATTTAATTCTGAAACGCAAGGAGAGTTCCTGAGCATTCCTGTCCCCTCCAAAGGCACAGATTCAAGCAGCCAGAGCTGATGGGGAAGACTCAGCTTTTGCTCGCAGCGCCAGCGATCGTAGAAAGCCGCCAGAGACAGAGGAAGCCACAACACAGCTGGGAACAAGCAAGATGCAAGACAGTCCCACACGAAGCAGAAACCTGAAGCCCAAAACATTGTTCAAAGACAACTTCTTCTGGAGCTTTACACATGTATCAACACCGAGCAAAAATCTGGGAAGATTCATTACGGCTCGTGCTGACTCAGTTTCTGAGGAAGTGCTTCCTCCAAGCTGCTAACACCCCCTGCTCCAGCATGAGGAAACTACATTTTCCCCTGCTGGAAAGATGCCTTTAGGCCCTGGGGACCTACGTTTCTGCACCTGATATTTCTCAGCAAGTGAGCTGGTGGCATTTTTGGAAAGGTTTCATTTCCAGCAAGGCGGTGGCGAAGCGAGATGGTGGCAGCAGCAGAGCCCACGGCACTTACATGATCTCCGTGCGCCTGCAGCTGCTGCCCACAGGCCTTATCTCAATGCTCTCGTATTTCTTGGGACTGATGTATTCCGAGGTTGTCTTGGCACACCTACAGCTCAGATTCCCGTTCACCTCCAGGATGGCTGAGAGAGAGAGAAGGTGGCACTTAGAGGCACAGACAGCGCCGTCAGGGATGCAGCAACTCCGGGAGCCAAAGGAAGTTTCCCTTCCCATGTTTTCACCGACAGCACCGCAGGGACCACGGTGAGAAGCTGCCACTTGCGCCTCTACCTCGGTTCCCTGCTCCCACACTGCTCCCAAAAGCTGAACCAGACCTCTGCTAAGGGTGGTCGTGCTTCTTCCCTGGCTACAAGGCAAGCCCTTGGCTAAAAAGGCAGGAGGACCCCAAGCTCCCCCAGTCCCTCGGGGCGCAGGATGCAGGTGATGCCAGCAAAGCCACCTGGAGCTCACCTGCGTGGGCAGAGTGGGACATCACCAGCAGCAGCAGCAGCAGCCATGGGAGCAGGGGGGCTCCCGTCCCCGCCCCAGCCGGCGCTCCCATCCTCAGGGAAGGCTCAGCCCCGGAGATGCTCTGCGGAACTGGGCGCAGAACACCCCTATTTATTGGGGAGGGTCACGCTCCGACACAGGCACGACATTCACACCTCAGCAGTCACACCCGGCCACACACACAGCACGGAGAGAGCTGATGTCATTTCTCAGATGCTCCCCACAGCCAGCCCAGAAGCTCAATTGCCAATATTATTAATTAAAACCAGCCATTGGGACGGAGCGCAACGTTTGGATTCCCCACACAATCTCCCCCACGCCTTTTTTCTCGTGGGTTTCTACCCGCATCACCCTTCATTTCCCCTCAGCCACAAAAAAAAGCCCAGAATAAAAGCAGAGCACAAGCCCCTGACTAAGCAGGGGGGTTTTTAGCGTACTCAGACATTTACATATTTCTTTCTTGGGGCTATATTTTCCCCACGCTATTTTTGCTGCCTCTCTCATCAGCGAAAACGCTTCACGCCATGCCGTGGAAAAATAATCACTATCTCTCTGCTCTATGTTTCCACTCAGATCTTTCAAATTCCACACTTGGCCAGGCGAGTAACACACCCAGGATGGCCACAGGAGCACCTCGTGCCCTCGGGTGTGGGTGGGACGGGGGCTTTGCCCTGAATGAAGCTGGCAAAGTCACCAGTCGGGAAGCAAAAGGGGAACGGGACATGCGGCGAGGCGAGGAGGAAGGAAGAGGGCAGAAGAAAAGAGATGTGGTTGTGTGATAATGTTGTAATTTGGAGCTCTCAAATCACATCAGCTTTTTATATAGCAACAAAATGGTAAATTAAAAAAAAAAAAAAAAAGGTCTTCCACTCAAACTCAAGCCGTGCATCTCTCTTTGAAAAATCTCGGTTTTTCCTCTGACATAGGTCCAAAAGCCTTGTGAAGTGCTTGTCCAGGGGACAATTAAGGAGTTTAGCTCCCTGTACACCAGGGTCACAGAGAGGCCAGGGACAACTTCCATGAGCTATTCCCAAAGTCCTACGGAAAGAATGAGTGCCTTGCGGTCACGGCAGTGAAAGAGGAGATGGCCTTAAAACTGGTTTTTATTCAATCCTTTCAGAGTTTTCAATTTCCTTGCAGACAGTTATTAGGAGGAACCTAACCAAGGACTGGTTTTGCTGGGTTGTGGCAGGAGTCTCTTGGAAAAAATGGTGGCAAAGGCAGCAGTTTATCAGGAGAGATGACTGGTCACCTATGCAAACTGCTATGGAGGCACAAAAGACATCTGAAAATCTTTCTGAAGTTCCTGACTTGAAAATGATCCTGCTTTTTAGAGCTGGGAAAAAACAAGAGAAGCGAAAGCAACTTTCCCCAGAGCTGCACAGTGGAAAAGATGGAGCTGGAGCATTCAGCTGGTGCTCTTCCAGGACCGGGGAATCCAACAGCATTGCTGACAGTGCTTAATGAAATTGGTACAAGAAGAAAATTATCCCTGGACACATGCAATGGACAGACCAAGATGAGCCAGATCGTGCCCCTGATTTTTGGCCACGGGGCAGCTGTCCACCTCCTGCCTACCCTGGAAAGAAGCAGGAGCTACAGAAGCATCAGCTGGATGGATTTCGAGAGGGTCTGTGAATGGGCTCGGCAGCAGCCACGGTGTTTTGATGGATGAGTAACGTGTAATTGATGAACACTGTGGTGTTTTCTCAGAAGGGAAAGCTGCAGTCGTGGCGGTGGCCAGTATTTCTGCACAACGAGGGGTAATTTTGCAAAGGGAGAAGCAGGGTGAGGATGTGACCCGTGACTATATTTAAGCTGACTGCTTCCTGGATGCCAGGAATTCGGAAGAGTGGCCCTCGCAGAGGGATGTGTGGCCTCATCCAGGCCAGCATCAACTGAAACCCATACAAAGCACCCTCACAGCTTCTCTATTATCTGCAGCAGCTGCCCCTGTACAGGCAAGATTTTGATTTTATTAGTTTTTTTATCTAATTTTAATTGGATTTTTGTAATATTTTTTACACCTGCTGAATCCTGCCCATGGTACCTAAATCAGAAACCTCCAAAAAAGAGCGGTGCAAATAGCACCTCAAGGCCACATGGAAAACCTTTTCCACGTTTACCAGGATGGGCAGAAACCCAATCCTGACGTCAATGCCATGGAGATGCCAGCTCTTCAGGAAGGATTCACAAGAGGCTGCATCAGAGACATCTGCAGCAAACAAACCTCTCAGCCTCGCTCAAATCATTGTTTTGAGACAAAGTGATTTTTCAGCTTACCCCTCCTCTCCCCACAACTCACTCAGGGCTCCTTGCAGGAGAGGAAAAAAAAAAAAACCTGGGTTTTTTTTAAAAAAATTATCCCCCAAAAACCCCAACTGCAGTCAATCTTCACCACTGTGGCTTGTGGTCCATCACCTGCTTCAAAGATAAAGATGCCTCCTGCCGAAACCCGAGAAACCTGAAACCCACACATATTTCAGTGTCAACACGAGAGTACCAGAATTAGCCAAAGCCTAACGAAATCAGTCCAAAATTAGGCTGGGTGAACAACACATCGAGCTCACTGTTACTTGCTGTCTTCAAGTGAAGATGCACGACTTGCTGGTGATGCAAGGGGACAAAATCGTGGCTTTGGCTCCTTTTTGGAGACAGCAGAATGGTGTGAGGACACCTCTGCAAGCAGGTGAGAAAGCTGCTCTGACATCTTTAGAAGTATTTGGAGTGCTGAGGGCTAAAGAAGGGAATATGGTAAGAGAGATCGGATAAGGAAGATGGAGAAAGGCTGGGAGCAAGAACAAGAGAAACTGAAGAAAACTTTTAAGAAATGTAAATCCAACATTCCTGCCTCCCCAGCCCATCCTGAGCCGTAGGACCTCTGTGGAGCAGCTTTCTGCTGAAGGCACAGCAATAGCAGACATCGTTGCCACCCAACCCCAGAACGGGGACAGTTTCTGGGATGTCCCGGCCACCCCAGAGATGCAAATGGCACTGAGCAAGCGCAGGAGAAAACCCCCGGACCGCTGTGCCAGCTTGTCCTTGCCACTAGAAAAGCACCGTGGAGAACACCCCAGCACCCCCTCGAGCTCTCGACTCGTTTCGAGTCAGAGTTCCTCCGAAACGAACCCAACGCCGAGCAGAGAAGCAGTGTCATTCCTCAACGGCACTTCTGCCTGGCATGGAGGACACGAAGCAGGAATGGGACCCGAGGGCTTTCCCAGAAAGTGTCACCGGGGCCGTGGGCCAGCTCCTTCCCCGCACATTTGCATGTGGGCACAGGAACCGGTCTAGACGCCGCAGGTGCCGCCGAGCCCGCGGGCGCCGTTGGCCATTTGCATCGGGGCGTCCTGTGACAGCGGCAGCTCAAGCCCCGGCTGTGGAGCGATGGGATGAGGAGGGAAACCACCCTCCATGGCAGGAGGGAGCCAGTGGACAGCAGCTGGGGGCATTACAGGTGAGCCGTGCCTGCCGACTTGGCCTGGCTGCCCCCGTTTCAACCTGATGTTCTACACATCCTCGCCGGCTGGGAGAGAAGGTCTCTGGCTTTGAGCACTTCCTTCTGGGGCTAGTGACGAAGCACTCCAGGTCCATTCACAAAAGCAAAACATGCTCCTTGAAACTCCTCCAGCTACATCCAGCCCCTGCTTCGCAAGCTGGGAAGTTTCTGCTGAACCCAAAGGCTGCAATTGCTGGAGCTGAGTTATTCCTATTTGGGCAGCACTTTCAGGCAAACACTTGTCAACAGTCCTGGCACCAACCTCTCCAGGAGTGTTATGGCAAAGCCTCCTCCCCTTCCCCTTGGAGTTTGACATCCTGATAACTGCAGCTACAAGTTTGGTTAGAGTCTGGATAAACATTTTCTATTTTTCCAATTATTCGTGGTTTCCATTTTAGTTGAGCCCATAATTAAGTTGTCTCCACATTACTGGCAGAATAACCCATAACTACTGTTTCTGGTAGAGCTTAACATGGCCTTGACCCGTTTTCTACCGGTTAAGTCAGAAGACAGTAGGTCATCCATGGAAAAACAGTGCCTCTCCTCAACCACACACAAGGGCAAAAACACACCAGGAATGGACCCAAACTCGACCATCACTCTGGGGCTTACACCCAGAGTCATTATTTACAGATAATGTCCACTTAATGCTTTGAGGCCACTCCTCTTCTTGCAAAGTGTCTCCCCACTTTTTTCCCTTGGGGAAGATGCTCTCTCCACATTTCACCCACAAGCCACCATAGGAGTAGAGTTTTTTATATTAAAAAAAAACCCCAAGCCAAGAGCAACTGTTCTCCAGCAGCAAATAGAAGTGCACATGGTAAGGAGGGGAAATCCAGGTCATCACTGAGAAGGAAGCTGCAATACCAATGAAATGAGCAGCCCTCCCCTCGGAAAGCCCCTCATCAACTTTTCTCTTGGAACCAGCACCCCTGAATCAGCACTCTGGACATCGGTGCCTCACACCCAGAGATGCTCCCAGAAGAGATAGAGAAACTCCAGCCCAACTTCTGCAAAGGACGTAAATCTCAGCAGCTGAAAGCAGTTGTCCTGGGCTAAAATAATCCAGCATTGCTCAGATTTGGGGGGGCTGAAAGAAAGGTGGGTCGAGCACACAAGTCATGCCCCAGGCTGCGAGGTCACCAAGCTCCGCCCTGCCAGGTGGAAATGGGGAGGGAGATGAAAGGGCAGTGCACAGGGAGAGAAGAAAGGCTCCGGGAGACACATGAAAGTGAAACCAAGAAGCACAAAGCCATAAAAACCATGAAACCCGCTTTGATCTTTCCTCAGCTTTTATCTTGCCTGTCACTTACGACACACACCCTGAAAACTAATAAGGCCTAAAGACTCAAAACTGTCGCAGGGCACAGCCTTGGGTTGGATCCAGAACATTCCTGACGCTGTTTGGGTATCTCCCCTCCCTTCCGTACCCCACATTCCCATCTTGCTTGGGGCAGCCAGGAGTGAGCATTTCACCCGGCAGTTCTGGCCATGTGGAGTAGGAGGAAGGCACTTTGGAAAGATGTTTCCCAACATAACCTAAGCACAAGAAAATGAGGGACTTTCCTCTTGCTTCCAAGTTGGGGCTGGGGCACGTGGGCTGTGAATGCTGGAATTGTGTAAGTACAAGGTTTAGACTTGCCGTGGCACAAGGGAGCTGCATAAAAATAAATTTAAAACATATATCTATAAAAATATATCAAAAAGCACCACCTAGGTTCTCATTTTGCAGTGCATGCAGGCTCAGAGCTGGGACCACTAGAGAGCAGCACACACCACTGTCACGGACAGCAGACTAGCAAGGAAAAACTGCATCTGCCCAAGCAGCCAGATCGCAGGCAGAGGATCACAATCCAAGCTAATTGACCGTACAGAAAAAAGGAATTAACATCTTTTTAGGTGCTACACGTGCCTGCTCTCATCACAGAGGGTTCTTTTTCCCCTGGAAGGCAGCTTTCAGCAGCCTTTCTGAACCACCAGAACTCAGACCTGGGGAAGGACAGAGGAGGTAAGAGCTGAAACCAAAGAAGGGCTTCCTCTCCCAAAACACAGAGGTTGGTGCTCTTTGCTCAATTCCCAGGCAAGAGCAGTAGCAGAACTGGCTTGTCTTGATGTTCTGCAGCAAAGCAGAGTTTAGGGGAGGTTTTTGGGTGTGGAGAGGCATGGAGGCATCCTGGAAATCCAGAAATGCAGGTTAGACCCCGAAGACCCTGCAGCAATGTAAAGGGACCTTGAGGAAAACTGCTGCACGGATCAGCCTCGAAGTTCAGGAGGACAGACAGCTGCCTTCTTTCTCCTACATGGCTGGGGGACTGGATGAAATCTACATCACTCCCATCTTCCCAACGCCAGAGATGTGTTGTTAGTATACCTAGAGTTTTGCCAGGGGCACGAAGATGCAAGCTGATGTGCCATGCCTTTCCAGCATGTGTGCCCTGGCTCTATTCCCAGCTGGAAAGCTGGGAGGTTAAGCAGTCCTAAGCTGAGACAGGAGCCTGAGACCGTTCAGCCGCACACCTGGGAAGAGCTGGAAGCTGTTAAGTGTCACACAAGTCCAGAAACACAGCGGCTGAGGCTTCCCACTGGGAGCCGCTGGACAAGCAGAGCACAGGCTGCCCACTTGTATCACTCATGTGTGTGATCCCACCCTGTTCACGGTTAAATCCTGGGAGAGCACACAGCTGGGATCTCTTTATTGAATCCCAAAGAGGAGCGGTGATGGCATCCAAGTTCAGCAGAGCTCAGGGCAAACCTCTTTCCTAACTTCTCCTGGGTTTGGCATCCTGCAGACGCGTTTTCCCCAAGACGCTGTTGGATGTTAATTTGCTAAAAGGTAACACGGGTGCCAGCCTGCAGTGTCAGACTTTTGCAGAGAGGGAAGATAAAGGACAGAGAGCCTGTGGAAAGGGGCAGCATTTTCCCCAGGGTCCATGCAAGCTGCCTCCCAGGAAGCATCCAGCCCTGGAGACTGGCAGATACAACCAGCCTGTCTGACAGTTATGTCCGAGCCACCCTGAGCCTGGTTTTTCCTGTCTGGTATGACTGGTTATCGTTCCAGCTGGAGGGGAGTGATACTGGGAAAGCCACCCCATGGGACTGGAGGGCATTCAGCTGCTCCCCAGAGAACGCAGAGCTTTGCAGGGAGCGTGGATAAAATGCACTTCCGTGCCAAATGTCTTCAAAAGCCGGGAATTTTAATACTTGGGAAATTACAGCCAATGCAAACCAATGCTTTAAGTCTATCCCACTGCTTCAACACTCATCCAGCCTTCGGAGGCAACTGCAATGGACCCGCCCCAGCTGAATTCATCATACTAAAGGAAATGATGTTTATCTGTCCCAAACTCACATGCCTGGGACTGAGAGGCCAACAGCAACACGAGTGTGATTCACAGCACATTTCCACCGAGCCCTGCCTCACCCAAAGTGTTTTCTGTGCTGTTGGGTCAGCCTGTGGAAGCATTGAAAGGTCACGGTGCTAAATACCATTGAGATATTTTTGCTACTCCAGCTGTATCAGCCCCAGGATCGCGCCTGCACTGCTCCAGGCAAGGAGAGGAAGGGTACTGCATCCTGCCTTGATGCCATCAGACATGTGATGATGTGCAGGAGGTCACACACTCCCATCCCAGCTCTCACGCAGCTCCAAGGTGGCACGTCTGTGTTCCCAGGGGAGGCAGATGTGCTGCCCATTGCTGGCCCTGCATCGGCTCCCTGCCAGGCTCCTCCTGACACATCCTCTCAACCCTGCCCACCTCCCCCTC